>JAOWCC010000019.1:28776014-29284865 GCA_030867875.1 Actinernus sp. WN-2022
GGAATCATCAAATTATAAAACCACGGGTTCAATTTATGTTGGTTGAAACCGCTGATCGAAGTTATTGAAAGCGTAGAAAACTGCGTAGCGGCCTAGGGGGACGTCGGAATGCCGCAGGCAATTATAATAATTAATAAGGACCTGATTAAATATGCAAGGCATGAGGTTACTGAATTATGCATATGCGATGTTACTGAAAACTATCGATTTTTCCAAGGAGAAACGTCACAGGTCAAAACCCCCCACCCCCAAACTTCGCTGGACGTTTCTCGTTGCAAAATCGATATGTGACGCTTCCCTTACCTCGAAAGCTTGTTTTTCACAATAATTTTGCGTACGATTCTCAGACAGTAATATTATCTATATTATTTAAGAAACCAGTGTGTTACGAATGTTCTTAATTTCAACTGACCAGAGATGGATAGATCTTTTCTAGATAAGCGATATGCCTGAAGGCATATTGATATGCCTGAAGGTCCATATTGATTTAATGATACTTTTCTCGCGTTCATGTTAAATAATGGTCCGCGCAAGAGGTAGGCTTATGTTATGCATGAAATGTAAAAAGTGCTAATTGTGGTATTGTTTCAATCTTCCACCTCATTGGCTTAGACATTAAAATCTATCTAAAATTGAAGAAGAAGAACATTTTTTCTCATTTTGTAAACAGATTTGAATTGCATCTTGTGAAAACTCTCATAACTTTCACTATGACGAACGTTCAATATGGGGAACATTTTTAAATTGAACGTTTTCTTGGTTATTGTTTTGCACTCTTCTGATTGGACAAAACGTTTTCACACAAAAGAACTCTCCTTTAAAATGCATTTTTAGTGGATATAATTTCAGAAATTTCGGATTTAAGGGTTGATGAGTTGTTAGTATGAAAAACAGAAAATACTAAAGTGGGGAAAGCAAATTGCATCTGAACCATAGAATTGTGCCTATACCTCTTGCGCGGACTGTTACTTAATATAAAAGTGGACAAACGTTGAAAAAGCTAACCGATGGGAGAGATCAGGGCTGCTTTTAATATTTGTCATAAATTTATTTGAAGTATGATAAGATAAAATGAAAAATATATACCTGTTACTAAGCCAGTATTAAAAATAAATTTGCGTGCAGAAGCTAAATACTTCTTAAGGCTAAATTATATTGTGATTCCCAGACGGTAACATGATCTATATCCAAGCAACCAATGCTTTGCGAATTTACAGTTCTAGTCTCGGTTTCCAGCCGTGGGGGTTTCGGTGAGCCCGCGATCCTCTCCCCAAGAGAAACGACACCCCAACGGCTGTACCCAAACCTATTACAGTTAATGCCTTTCCGTTTCACTTGAAGAATTAAGCCTCTCAAGAATAACGCGAAGAAAAGGACAAGCTAAAGGTGAATTGACTCAAAATAATTATTGCATCAAATACTTCAGAAGTAAATACATGTATATCGTTATATAGGATTCGAAGAACTGGTTGTTTTTCCTAAGACAAGTGTTCTAGACACAAATTGTTATCTTATATTTTCCATGAGGTCGTATATTCTGTCTGTGTTACCTCTATATCACTAAAATGTTCGCTAGGATCGCATTCACTTGGATCAATTTAAAAAACTGTATTGAAATATATAAGTATTTTGTCAGCATGTGGAAAGGACGAGGTCATTTAGTTAACATTATTCGACGAGTTGGAATACTAGAATCACAAAAGTGAACTGATTATCGAATTAGAACACACGTTGTTTCAAAGGGAACCTGTGGTTGGGTGCTTCAAAACGACCTTGCTTGAGAACACCAAATTTATGGAACGTTCCTAGAATATATATAACGAAACATGTACCCTTTCTATTTTTGTCCTGTTTTATCGACAATTAAAATGCCGAACTTTGTGTGGAAGGCAAAGTACAGGCTCTACCGCACTAAATATACGTTATACCGTGAAAACTAAGGAAATGAAATATGGGAAAACAGTACATGTCCTACTCGGCACTAACCACACCTTAGAACCGTGAGATCATGTTCTAAAAATGAAATGTAGGAAAATATTGCATGCTTTACTGAACTAAATACACCTTATTCCATGAAATGAAAGAAATGAAATATTGGAAAACATTACATGTTCTCCCGCACTAAATACACCTTAGGACAATGAGATTATGGTCAAAAGAAATGAAACATAGAAAATCATTACATGATATCCCGCACTAAATATAATGCTCTCAAATGGATATCAAAGAAATTGAGTGCGTAGCCATTTGTTTGCTATCATACGATATGATCTCAAGTTGCTATCGAAGAAATTGCATGCATAGCTAGTCATCTGTTTGCTATCAGTATGATCTCCAGTGGATATCCAACATGATACTGAAAATTGAACATCATTCAGGTCAACTGCATGTATATAGCTGAAATGGGAGTGGATATCAAAGAAATTTCGTTTGCATTAATTTGTGTGATATGCTGAAAATATAAGATCATTTAATGAAAATGCGGCAAGAAATTATGTCGCCACGCGCCCCTGAATTTGACTTTTCAAAAAATGATGTCAAAATTCGAGCTCTACTCCAAAAACTACTTCAGATAACATCAATTGTGTTTCTTTATCTCCTATTGTTGTTCATTTTATTATATCTATTATATTGGTGGTTTTCATCGTAATGACACGCGATCGCAAAATTGGTTTGCATTCAGTAAAATCAAATAAAACATCTTGGTCCTTGTAGAACTACCAAAAATACAATAATAAACCAAATATAGGAACATTAGCTTATTTTTCAACGGAGCTGTGGGTCAATGAAAGTACGACAATTTTACAGTACTTTGTATGCGGCCGCCATCTTGGTGTCCATCTCTGGGGCACCAACATGGCGGCCATAAAACGAAAATACATATAAAGCTTAATTTCCCATCAAAATCATTGAGTTTCACTTCAAAACTCTTTGAATGCAACTTTTAAAGATTTATCGAGTTAAAAAAAAGAAATTGACTCAATTACATGGATTTTTATGCCTTACGGAAAACACGCTGGGTTGTTCTGTCATAAAATTCAAAATTTATTTACTCCGGAACAATACACCCTATCGACGTGAAATTTTCTGTGCAATTTTTGGTTTTGGTTGTTGGTTGTTTAAAAGTATGGCGAGTAATACAAAAGGCTTTGTCTTTTTTGAAGACTAAGGTTAAGTACCCTGGTTGCAGAGGTTTTCTAGAGAGAACAGCCACGGAGAAAGAGCCGCGAAGGCGGCGATCGGCGAACTGCGAGAGGTTTGTTGTCGAGTTCTCTTTTCGCAAGTTCGTAAAACCGTAAATATCAGGCTCTGTATATAGCTTCCTCCTGCTCCGTTTTCAAAGTTATCTCATTCGCCTTAACCCTAGTTCCAGAGGTTTTCTAGAGAGAACACAGCTGCTCGCTTCTTTCTCCGCGGCTGGGTAAAGGTACTTTGAAAACAGAGCAGGAGGAAGCTATACAGAGCCTTTATTTTGTCTTAGAATTTAACAACCTGACCTGTGAATTGTGACCTGTACTTTAAACTTGCCGTTCTGGCTGTGCTTTCGACAGGCTTTGGAAAGAGTATGATATTTACGGTAAACTAGAGAGAACTCGACAACGAACCGTGATTTAATTCGCCACTGAAAACTATTGTTGTCGACCAAATTGCAGAGATGCAATCCGGCTATTGACTTCACGGCCGTTGAACTAGGAAATAATCAGAAATCCACCTCAAACATTTATGCAACGGTCATCCATTTCTTTCGGCAAACATTCACTAAGATGGACTTCGAGTTGTCACATATCAAACTATTGGTGTCGTTCAGAGTAATATTTGGGCCTGACTAGTTGCTAGTGAGGCATACGCTCATCCTTTTCAAATTTCGCTATTGATTTGTTTAATCGCACTTCCTGTAGCCTACGTTGTATCCGCCTCTCTTCTGCCAGCTCGCTACACTTCCTGAACGTGTTCTAGTATTCGACGAACCGTCCTGCTTTCCAAATATGGAATGCATTGACCATATATGGAATATCACAGGGAGCTCTCAGGAACGACACTTTTCTCAATAAATTGTTTGATATGGAGAAAGACGATCACAACATTTACCACGAGTTCTTCAATATCGAGTTCCAGACAAAACATTGTCTGCATCGGAGTTTCCTTTGAAGTTTAGAGATTTTTTTCGATCCTGTATTTATCTTTATGCGAGCTTAATTCTTTTCAGAAAGGAAGCAGCCGTTTGTATGGCACCTCTTCTGGGAGTGTCTTCTGGTTCGCCAGACTGCGGTGCTGGACGGCTTTTCGGATTTAAAGCAGCTTTCGAGCTCGCCGCTAGAGTAACCAGATTCTGAGGCCTGTGATCTAAAGTGAGGCTGACGGTCTTGGGGGCTATGCCATGCTGATGAGTCCTAACAAGGACGAAACAGCTGTACATGGTTGCCACTCTACCGGTAATAAGATGTGAGCATGCGTATTAGACGCTAGCTACGTCATAGCGTGTGTTGTGTAGTGCCATGCAACGAGTTTGGCTTTTTGAAGCAGCTTGTATTAAATGTATGTATTTCGGAGGATTTGCAACATGAAACTCTTTGAGAGACTGATGGGGCGAACGCAACAAGCTAAAACCGAACTGTCTACATATATTTCTAAAGTGGTACTGTCGCAGTCCTTTCCATGGAGAACTTTGAACAAAAATAGCTGGTTTTATTGAAATTTCCGTATCTGAGAACCAATTTTACCAACATTTTGCATTGCATTTGACAGCGAGCGAAGTTTGTTTTGAATATTGCACGCATTTCAATCAAACCAAATCAAAATTGGCAGGCTGTCACACGTCGACTCCTATTGGTCAATTAAGAATGAGTTACAAGTTAACGAAAATCATGTGCGTGGTGGGCGGATACTCAGAAACCAGGGGCTTTCGTGCAGGGGGTCTTTCAGATCTGCTTCTTTTCCCCCAACCCCCTCCCCCCTCCATTTGTCATTCGATCCCAGCTCTCAATCACGCTCGGCCAATATGGCGGCGATGATCCGTTTGCTGCGCGAAAAAACACCCTCCACCATGCAACTTGCATGGTAGTGATCATAGGTGTATGGTTATTTTCCACCTACTAAGGCTCAACTGGAATTTTGGAGCACTTCTCGTGGAAATAAGTGGCCTAAACATCGCCAATGAAGTTTCTCCTTGAAATGATTGTTATTTTCCATCCAAGTGCATTGAATGTCATCACAAGCTCGCGAACCGACAGCTTTCCGCAGTTCGTGCCGTATGGCAATTGTCGCGTCAAGTACAGAAACCATAGTTTTAGCTCTGCCACATCACTTAATCCATTGTGATTTTAGCGCTAGCTGCAACTTCATTCAAGCCAATTCTAATGGGGAGGGCACCGTTATTAACAGGAAATGCATAGGATTTTCCACCCCTCCCCCCTCAGTTTTGCAAGGTTCGCATTTCTTACCCCACATTTGCAAACAATATGTTGTGTTCGTCGTGTTTACTACCAACACTATGATTTTAGCGCTGCAACTTCATTCAAGCCAATTCTAATGGGGAGGGCACCGTTATTAACAGGAAATGCATAGGATTTTCCACCCCTCCCCCCTCAGTTTTGCAAGGTTCGCATTTCTTACCCCACATTTGCAACCAATATGTTGTGTTTGTCGTGTTTACTACCAGAACTATGATTTTTAGGCTGCAACTTTATTTAATCCAGTTCTGGACTCGGAAATAGCAAATGAAACTGTCCCAGCATGCTTTACGGCCAAAACGGAAAGGGCGATGATTTTTTACGAGTAGAAAGGAACATCGTAGAGACATGGGGTTTTCACCAAAATGCTACCCATAGGAAACTGCAGGGGTTCCTCGTACTGTGATTGACATTAAAGTTCAGTGGGGAAATGCTAGCAAAAACAAAAATTCAAAACAGCTTAACCCCCCTGAACTTCATTTGCGCGAGTAATAACGCAAATATTTCAGCTAGGTGGTCGATATTACATACGATAGGCTAGTTTTGAATCCTTTAACTATTTGCTACATATGAAACATAAGCTATTACAATTACAATTACAATTATTCCCTACCCCACCCCCCTGGAAATGGTATACCCATTTGTGTTAGAAAAATGTGTTGGGAATGCTATTCATGACAAAACTGGTCGGTTTCTAAGATTTCAAATTCAACACGGAACCACAGAATTAAAGTTAAACGGTTACCCAGGCCCCGCTCGGCCAACAAAAAAAAAGAAGAAAAAACGCCTTAACACCCCCTGAACTTCATTTTCGCGAGCGTTAACCCAAAAATTTAATCTAGTTAGGCGAAAATACATAAGATAGGCTGGTTTTTATTCCATCAACTAGGCGCTAGATTCCGAACATTAATTAATTATTTAATGATTGTATTATGTCTATGATTATCGTTAGGAATTAGGTATTTTGAGCTATTCAATACCTTAAAGAACCAAAACAGCGGTACGTATACACTTTTGCGCGGAATTAATTATGCAAATATCCAAAGATAATTATATAGACTAGCCCGAACTTCGCTGCCTCACAGCGCTTATACGGACGCTTCTGCAATGGGCTCCTAATTTAAACGCCCTTCAGGACTTTAAAAGAAAATAAGGGAATCAAAACTTCTTTTGATTTGTTTTAAGACAGTTAGAGAAAGTGCATGATCACGCAAATTAAGACGTACGACTCACCTCATCACCATGTAGCTCTGCCTTGCCGCCGCAGCAGTCGCATACGTTACTGTTCGTTGTTCCCATGTTTGGGATTAGTTTCGTGAAATCGCATTAATTTGACAAATTTGTCCGTAAAATCGCATAACCGACCTTATGAAGTTCGAGTTATTTTTAAAATGAAGGGTTAATTGTCATATTTCATATTGTGACGTCATATTTCATATTGTGACGTCATAATAATTATTGTGACTCGCGCGAGCTTGTTTCGAAAACCGGAATAATCGATTCCAAAAACACCGGGAAAATGCGAAAAACCAGTTGGTTTTTAACCGCTGAACGAGTACTCATGCCGGGGGATTCATAAAACGCTATTTAGCTCAAATTCAAGTTTATTTTTAATTGCACTATATTTACATATTGGATGAAATTATACATAAAAGAAATTGAAGGACATGAATAATATCAGAGGTCAGTTACTACATTTTGTGTCTGTGCACAGTAGCCAAAGTAGCATAACCTTTCGAGTTGGCTACTGTTGACATTTGGATTAATAGCAAAGAAGAGAATATGGGTTTATAGCATTATGGAAAAGTGAAACTATAACAATTATAAAATGTACCAAGAGGAGGAATGAGGAGAACAAGTGGCGAAGAACAATTGAATAATTGTTATGTTACGTTTGAAAACAGAGACGATAAGCTTTGTATCGTGTAGTAGGAACAGATTCTCAAAGTTTTGAGGCTGTGAATTTTATAGTAAATTTCCCAAAGTTCGTTCTGGCCTATGGACGATAGAAATCGTTGTTTGCTGAATATTTAGTATTATTAGCTGTGGACATTTGATATCGGTGTAAGGAAGTCATGAAATATCGCGGGGGTACTAGATGGGTTATTAGACAGTTTACGGGCAAAAGTAGCAATCTTTCATTTCACATTCAATTTATTGTCAAACTGAGTTAAGGTGGCTCGCCTGAATTTTCTAGGGACGCACCATACCCACTTTGAACGGTTGATGCTCCACTGTTAGAGCTCAGTCGGGCTAGCCACTTCACCATTTACGAGAAATATAATAAACGTTCCAAAATGTAGGTTTGGTTGACATCGGTGTTACCATAGCAACACAGCGTTGACGTCATGTATTTTACATATCAATTTTCTCGAAATCTAGACCTAAACTTTTAAAATGACCTAGTGTCCCTTGTAGTCTAAATGTAGGCCTTCAAGACTGCAAAGTTTAAAAAAATTATATGAGAGCGTTTTCGAAAAAAAATGGGTTGAATATTTTCGTTTAAAAAAAAAACAATTCGCCTTACTTTCTGTTTAGTCGTCGAGAACTGTGTTTTCCGGACCGATTCAAGCGATGTTTTTAGCATATTTCATACCTGTGGCATAGGACTATTTCCCATGAAAATTTCATTCCATTTGCTTTATTCGTTTTCGGTTGATGGAATCATAAGTAATGTCATAAATATGCTCATGTTACTCAAAATGGTAACGTATTTGCTAAGGAAGCTGTAATTCGAAAACTAGTCGATATATATATATATATATTAAATCTTTTCACCTGAAATTCAACATGTACTACCCTGTCCCTGTAAATTTCAAGAGCATTGAATCATTTTAAGGGCGCCGAATAAAAACAAAAACATAGGGAACTTGTACATTCATCCACGGAAGCTTCATTGCTGTATCATTTTGTTGATAGCTTGTGTCTTTCCGAAACTTCTCTTTTGTCTAGATTCTACATACTTGTGTGCTTTTGAACTAACAAGTTAACCATACACGATTGCTAAGCTTCGCTACTGCCGGAACGCTCGTGCAATTTCTGTTCTTAGTACAAGAAATTAGTACAGAACTGATTGTGGGGACGAAGAACTGTACATTTTAGGCGATCGTAATTGCAACGTCTCAGCCAGTCAACCTGACGGTCCAAATTTATAGCAGACTTAGAGAAAATCCCATGGTTCCCTCTGGAAAGCCATGACAACATTGAAAGCATGTGGGCGCAATGGAAGTTGGACTTTCTCAGAGTAGCAGATAAGCATGCACCAATAGGGACTTTAAGAAACCACGACGGCAACGTTTAGGACGACGGCATATAACAATAGCCTTAATTACAAAATACAATAACTGCACGTGAAAATGCACGAAGTCGCCTACATTTCGACCGTCCTCTGTAAAATCACAACGTGAAAACCATACGTTTTGCGTTTCATGGAGAACGTGAACGTCAAAAAGTAAATCACTCCGTCTTTCGGTCGACGTGAAGGGAACTCTATGCTTATGATATTTTCGAAGATTTGGATGTCAAAAGCAATTAAAGGCGAATAAAAGAAAGAGTAAACACCAAAGTTTGGGAGAAAACACTTTTCTACGTCCCGTCGTCACTGCCGTCGCCGTCCTGGTTTCTTAAAGTCCCTAATACAGGTTTTGCACCACCACGTGATGGCAGCCATGTTGGTGGCCAGAACAATAGAATGTTATTCCTTTGAGATTTAATTTTTCACATGATTGAACAAATCTCATTGTTCTGGCCACCAACATGGCTGCCATCACGTGGTGGTGCAAAACCTCTATACGTAGTAGGCGCGTCCGCCAAAAACAATCACCGTGGATAACTCAAAATTTGCTAACCAAAATGCGTCAACGCGACCACCAGAAAAAGGTGGCTGTAAAAACCAACGATCCCGGCGATTGGTCTCTCTTTAAATCCCTCAGAAACGAGGTGAACAAAATGACGCACCAAACAAATTAAAGCAGAATTCTATAGAACTAAACTTAGTGATAATAACTCTACGCCAAAACAGACCTGGAGAATAATTAATGAGGTGACTGGACGCAGCGCGAAAATAGCCAGCAGTATTGTGAAGATAGATTCTGATGATAAGGAAATCACAAAGCCAGCAGAGATAGCCGGCGTCTTTAATAAACACTTTGTAAATGTTGGGCCTAACCTAGCCGAGAAGAATTTTGGAAATGATTATAATGATGACTTCCAAATTTTTTTACCGCGCTGCAGTACCTATTTTTCTCTCCATCATACAACCAGGAATGTCGTTTACAAACTCCTAAAAAACCTATCATCATCGAAAGCAACTGGCTTAGACAATATTCCGTGTAAATTACTTAAAGTAGGCGCTGATATTATCTCCGATTCGCTTACGCTTTTAGTTAATACATCCATTACCCAAGGAATATTTCCTAGGGAGTGGAAACAGGCAAAAGTTTAGTCCTGTGTATAAAAGCGGGTCGCGCTCAGACAGAAACAATTACAGGCCGATTTCCGTGATACCAGCAATAGCAAAAGTAATTGAACGCATCATTTACGACCAGCTCTATACATATTTACAAAATAATGGCTTACTAACAAATTGTCAATCTGGTTTTCGTAAGCTGCACTCTTTCTTTGAGGCTAATCTTCACAACATGAAGCAGACTTGGAAAGGAATAAATAGTCTTATCTCTAGCAAAAAGAAAACAGATAAACGCATCAATTCTATCATGAAACCAAATTCTGGGGTTACGACAAAAAATCAATCCGAAATCAGTAATATTCTAAATAATCATTTTGCAACCATTGGGCACAGACTAGCCAATAATTTTTCTTCCTCTCGGCACTCCTTTTCTTCTTACCTAGGAAATTCTGTTAATGATTCCTTTTATTTTAATACTGTTTTAACCTACGAAATTGAAGATCAAATTAGTCTTATTCCCGAGAATAAGTCTTATGGTCTTTATTCTTGTCCAACATATATTTTAAAACTTGCAAAACGTATTCTGAGTCCATTTTTGGCGACCATTATTAATATGTCCATTGAACATGGGTCTTTCCCGAATAAATTGAAATTTGCAAAAATTGTACCGATATTTAAATCTGGTGATCAATCTGATCCAGACAACTATAGGCCTATTTCCCTGTTATCAGTCTTTAATCGTATCTTTGAAAAAATCATGTATGCCAGACTAATTAAGTTCATTGATAAACACAACATATAATATTCTGCGCAGTATGGATTTAGAAAGCACTTTTCCACCCAGCATGCCATTATTGATATCGTTGATAAGATTCATAAAAATATGGACAACAAAGAATTTACCTGTGGTATTTTTATTGACTTGAAGAAAGCGTTTGACACGGTTGATCAATCTATTTTACTTAAAAAACTTTATCACTATGGCATACGAGGTATTGTTTTAGATTGGTTCACATCCTACTTAAGAAACCGATCTCAGACGACTGCTATTGGCATCAATGTCTCCAAGAAAGAAACTTGTTCTTTTGGAGTCCCACAGTTCTGTTCTTGGTCCCTTACTTTTTCTTTTATACGTCAATGATATTTGTATGTCCTCCGATAAACTCAATTTTTATTTATTTGCAGATGATACCAGTATTCTTTATTCACACACAAATATTTCATGTCTTAGAGCAAATTGTGAACAACGAACTAAAAAAAATATGCCGGTGTCTAGAGGCTAACAAGCTAACGTTAAATGTTCGTAAATCTAATTTTGTCATTTTTCATCCTCATCAAAAAACTCTTGACTATATCCCACAGTTAAACGTTTTTGATCCAGCGTCAAAACGAATGATGCCTCTAGAAAGGAAAAGCACAGTAAAGTATTTAGGCATGTTCATTGATTCCAACTTATCTTGGAAATCACATATTGAATATGTTTCGCTTAAGTTAAGCAGAATTGTTGGAATTATAGCTAGACTTAGACACTTTGTTCCCAAGCACACCCTGCAAAGAATTTACTACGCACTGATGCACCCCTATCTGCATTATGGTATATCGGTATGGGGTCAAGCTAGTAAGACTCATCTTAATCATCTCCTTATTCTTCAGAAACGTGCTGTGCGTTTGATGAATTTTGCTAAATATAGAGACCATGCAATCCCTCTTTTTGTTGAATCAGGCATACTTCCAATTAATTTCCTTTACTTTCATAATATTGCTTGCACTATGCACGATGCTATAAATGGTAAATCACCTATTAATATTTCTTCATTGTTTACCAGAATAAGTGATGTTCATAATTATAATACTAGATGATCAAGAACACGCGGCAATCTTTATCAGTCTCGTTCAAGGTTAAATATTCACGCAAAGTCATTCTGTTCAATTGGAGTGAAGGTCTGGAATTGTATTCCATCCTCAATACGCTCTGTAAAAAAAACGGTCTTTATAAAAAAATGCAAAAGTTTACTTATTGATGTTCTTTCGTCTAGTAATGATTATGTTGATATGGCCCAGATTATGCAGCATGTAGCAAATCCATAACTATTTCAATCTTTGGCTCTTCTCCTTAAATTCAACTTCCTGTCTTATTTACGACTAGGAAATTGCCTGAGTCTATAAATCTTGTAAATTATAGTAGATTTATATTGTGGCTTTTTTAAGTAGTACTTATTTAGCAGTCAGTTCTGCTTGTAAGTTCTTTTTGTAATCTGAGATCTGTTTCCGTTCTTCTTTTGCTTGAAAATTGTTAATACGATCGTCTCTTGTACATTTGCTAACCCCCCACCTCGAATAGCATTTGCTAAATGTGGGTGGGTTAGATTCTTTGTAATATAATTGGTAAATTGAAATAAAAGTGAAAGTGAAAGTGAAACAGTTACTGCGCTACTTGATGCCACTGACAAATGGGCTTTGAACATAAACAATGGCTTCATTAACGCCATTATTTTCATTGACCTAAAAAAAGCATTTGACACTGTTGACCACACAATTCTGCTACAAAAACTACAAAACTACGGCGTGTGCCAGTCCAGTACCGCATGGTTTAAATCATATCTTAGTGGAAAAGAGCAGAAGTGTGTGGTCGACGGAATATTGTCAGACACTGAAGTCCTTTCCTGTGGCATTCCCCAAGGAACTATTTTAGGGCCTTTAGTGCTTTTGCTTTATATTAATGACCTTCCAAATTGCCTAGAGTTTTCAAACACACAAATGTATGCAGACGATACTAGTATTACAATGGCATGCAAGTAATTCCAGCACAGAGATTGAGCTAAAGCTCAACATCGACCTCAAAAACGTTTGTGAATGGCTCAGATTAGTTAAGTTTAAACACGACAAAAACGGAATATCTACTATTAGGCTCACGACAAAGATCCTCCCATATAATTTGCCCAACTTTACAGATTTCAGACGAAGTCGTCCCTAGAATAGCCTCGGCAAAGTCACTAGGGGTTTATATTGACGAATCACTTACTTGGGCAAGCTATGTTGAGAAGATTTCAAGTAAAATCGCAGGTGCGATTGGCGCGCTTAAACGGATAAAGCCCTTTGTCCCAATGTCCTCCCTTGAAACTATGTATAAACCGCTTATCCAACCAAATTTAGATTACTGCAGCATAGTCTGGGATGGACTGGGCACTGAGCTTTCGAAAAAAATACAAAAACTTCAAAATCGAGCAGCCAAAATAATTACAAATTCAAACTTCGATGATAGCGCTGGCCCTCTTCTTGAAAAATTAGAATGGGACCGACTATCTACTCGCCGAAGTAAGCTATTGGCCATCGAAATGTACAAAGTGTACAATAATCAAGCGCCTAAATATTTAATTAATAAATTTTCTAAAGTTGACAGACGCCATATAATATAAGAGGTTCGACAACAAAATTACAATTGCCTCTCCCAAAAACAAACTATGGGAAAAAGCATTTCGGCTACAAAGGAGCTTTTGTCGGGAACTCGTTACCTGAAGAGGTACGACTTTCGAAATCAATTACTAATTTTAGAAATAAGCTGAACAAATTACCCCACTGCTTCTTTGATGCCCTGTAAATTGAGCATTTTATCCTTTTTATATCATCATTTTATATCATAATATATTCTATATTTAAATATTGTAATATTTTTATACACGGCTTTTATGGAAAACAGTGTTGTATTAGACTGATAGAACGACCGTGATTAAATAAAATATTTACTTACTTACTTACAAATTTGAAAACATGAATGTGAGACTAGGAGATAAAATTACAAGTGACGATGTGGTGAGTGGGCGTTGTTGAAAACTAAGAAGAATACAATTTTATAGTAGAGACTGAGTAGTTTTACATTTCTTCTATTTTTATTTCAAAAACTAAAATGTATTTTCCAATTTTTACATTCAAATTTTACTCCCACATTGCCAACAATTTAATGGCAATTTGTTCCAGCATCCGGGGTTCCTTTAAGTGGCATCAGTGAACCCAGCTCACCATTTAATTGTGACGCCTAGCCCTATTCCAGTAAGAACTCATCGTTTACCTGTAAACATCTTTAATAAGTAGATGTGGATAAGGCGGATCAGGCTTAAAGTTGATTACAACACTAGGCATGCCACTGATTATCGATCCCATCTTTGTAGAATAAATATCAAACAATTTACTATTCTTCATCAAGGGCCTAAAGTGTGGAATTCTTTACCAGTCTCATTAATAAACTCTTCTTCTTTCATAAGCTTTAAAAAATCTCTTCAAGAGTTCCTCCTCAATCGCTGCCGCTGACTCTAATTTAGTTATTAATGTAACCATGTCCTGATAATAGCATACTGCTGACTGTAACGAGGAAGCCTAATCTTATAAGCTTTATAGTTTCTAGGCTTCCTCGCCACCTTTGTTTTTTCCCTTTTCTCTTTTTTTTTACTAACTAAAGGAGCAAATGTATACCAAATAAATGTAAATCAGGAGTAAATATATTCTATCTTTCCCTTCAATCATCAAACTTTATTTTATTCAATCAATGTAATATTAATTCAATCGTATTTGTAATGACAAATCAGTGAAGGACAGTCAGGTACCATATGTATACATGTACATTTTTTCCCTTCTTCTTTTGAATAATTGTAAATATGGTGGCGAACTGGTAAATAATAAAAGTGCCCCTACGATCAAATTTTGAGATACTGATATTTTTGCGTACTTCTAATATAAAGTTGCTATATTTTTCCTGCCCAAACTGTGTTTTTTTATATTACGAAGGGAAGTCTTATTTTTGGGGATCCGAATCTTGAGATTTCATGTCCGCCATTACCCGAACCTATCCTGTGATATAGCTAATTTCCTGATGCAGCGGACGTGACGTTATTTTCTCAACACAACAACATGCGGGGTGTACGTTTCATACATACATATACATAACTTTAATAGAAGTTCCCATAGGGGCTTTTCAACAACTATTTACAATGTAACAACAGTAACAAAATAATAAAATAGTAAAATACAAGTACTAACTATACAATCAGGTGAGTTAAAACTATTGAAATAGAAGTGCATTAAGCGATATGGTACATAGCACTACTATATAAAAGCGCTAACTTTAGTTGTTTCTTAAATTTAGCAAAATTAGGTTCCTTTTTAAGGTCTGCTTCCAATGAGACCCCTATAAGCGAAAGATCTTTGTTCACTTGAGGTGCGAAGTTTAGGGATGTTTAGGTCGTTACGGGATCTGATGTTACGATTATGCATGGACAGACCGTTTACAGAAGTTACTCGCTAGATATTCTGCGGCAACTCCGTTTATACACTTGAATGTCATTAAAGTGTCCCTATAAACTAAATTATCTCTAACAGGTAACCACTGCAGTTGGCATAAGCCTGAAGAAATATGGTCATACTTCTGTATACCTAAGACGACTCTGGCGGCGAAATTTTGAACGAGCTGTAATTTCTTAAAATGTTTGTCAGAGGTGTTTGCCCACACGGACGAGCAATAGAAGATTTTGCTTAGTACTAAACCATTTATTATGGTTTTTATAGAATCTGGGCTAAACAGGTGTTTAACCCTGTTGATTTGACAGAGGCTTGACATACAAGAAGATACTACGTGGGAGGTATGCGTATCGTAAGTTAAGTTGGAGTCAATAATTACACCTAGATCTTTCGCTGATGGAACAGGGGTGAGTTGTTTTCCTAAAATGTTAATACAAGCTACATCTTGGGGCACTAGGTTTAGCATCTGGCGAGTTCCAATGTGAAGCACCTTTAAGTCTTATCGGGGTTAATTAATAGACTGTTGCTACAGCACCAGTGGGCCACTCTTTGCAAATCTACTTCCAGTGCTTTGATACTGTTATTCATATCGTTTCTTGCGAATGACAAGAACAATTTGGAGTCATCTACATATGATTCTAGAGAGCAGTGACGGGTCACAGAAGGCAAGTCGTTTAAGTATATGATGAACAGCAGAGGTGATAATATTGCCCCATGAGGAACGCCATGCATTATAGGTAGGGGGCTAGATATACTCGACCCAATACGCACGGCTTGAGACCTTCCAGTCAGGTAGCTGTTAAACCAACTGAGTGCGGAGGGGGATGCTCCAACGCCCTCAAGCTTGCGCAATAAAATCGGATGGTTTAAACTATCGAATGCCTTTGAGAGATCGAGCAGGACAAGCGTGGACACTTTCTTCTGATCCATTGCGTTTAGAAATGCATCCGTAGTAAGAATGTTTAAGGTCTCTGTAGAATGATACAAGCGATTGCCGCTCTGGTGACGATTTAGGAGCTTGTGTTGAAGTAAATAGGCGGTAACTGAAACTGCTTAAGGGCTACTTTTTCGCACACCTAAGATGTGGTAGGCAACAGGGACAAGGGACGATTCTTGGGGGCTACTTCATGATCACCTTCTTTCAGAAGGGGGATAACCTCCGCGTGTTTCCAGTCATCCGGATAGGTAGAACTCAGCAAAGAACTGTTAATAATATCGGTTATGACGGGTAGTATGTGATGAAGACAGTCCTTAACAACCCTCATAGAAATTTTATCAGGTCCAGGGGCCTTATTAGAAGGCATTGTCGAGATAAGTTTACATAACCCCTGCCCACACACAAACTTTCGCACGAACTTATAAGTAAAGTACATGTTTATACGTGGTTTAAGTGGTTTAATGTCGTCGTAGTGGCGCTTTAACATTGATAGGTGCATAAGGTATAATTATATAAAATATTTAAAACTCTGACATTCTCTAATTATGCAAATTAAATATCATGGGACAATTGCAAATACCCCTACAAACATTTAATCAACTGACATGATAGAGATCCGTCGAGTTGATCATTCTCCTTTAACTGAAGGAGAATAGTTTTGTTAAAAGAATGTCAGATTTTTAACCGTTGATATCTTCATCAGTAAAACTCACTGGGTCCAACATACTGAGAGACTAACCGGCTATGGGCATAATCATGGGACACTGATCTCTATCAGACAAATATATAACTACACCAAAGCAAAGAGTATTTCGTTATACGCCAATACAATCCACGATACGGAGAAATATGGCGCTGTACCACAATCCCTTGCGAGCCTAACACAATCACTGAGCTATGTCATTTATAAATCGCAAGTGAAGTAACTTTGTCATTTATAAATCGCAAGTGAAGTAACTTTGTCATTTATAAATCGCAAGCAACGTAACTTTGTCATTTATAAATCGCAAGCAACGTAACTTTGTCATTTATAAATCGCAAATGTGCGATATGTAAATCGCAAATGTGCGATATCTATATCGCACATTTGCGATATAATGTGATTGCGGGCTCAGCCTGATCAGCGGTATTACGAAATAAATTTTGGCGGGAAGTTTTGCTTGATCAATATGGCGGACAGAGAAGCTCTTGTAAGATGGATTTCTACAGCAGTTTTCCGAGCCATTAATGAGGCATTGGCCGTTCCTGAGCAGAAGCGGAACGAGCAGGTATGAAAATATTTCTATTTCATCCAATTTATTGTGGCAATTCTCAGTTTGTTGGCCTCTTGATCGCCATGTTTATATACGTGATATTAAAATTGCAGTGATATGTGATACGATCTGTTCCTGAACCAAAAGCAAAACTGCTTTTTTTTCCTAATTTTTCGGCTCACGTACTTGACTGGGCTAGGATTCAAGTTGTTTATAATTGCCTGTTATATGTCTCTTTCTCTGTAGAATGTTTCTATTCAGTCGGGAAACTGGTGAGAGGTGACCTGCCAAAGTTTACAGTAAACTCATAGTGGTGGTTTTCATCGCCATCACTCACTCAGATCGCAAAATTGGTTTGCATTGATAAAATAAAATAAAGCATTTTGTTCCTCGTAATCGTAGAACTACCAAAAATACACTTAGAATCCAAATTTTGGAACGTTAAATTATTTCCTGACGGAGCAGTGGGCATGAATGTACGACAATTTGACAGTTAGTACTTTAATATTGTGTATTCGGCCGCCATCTTGGTGTCCCCATATACTATAAGTGATTTATATACAAGAGAAGGTATGGAAATGTCACTATTATCTGATTTCACTGTATTGCTCATAAATCTAATAAAATGTTTCCAAAACCTTCGCTTTCCCTTGTAGTAATAACATTTAATGTATGGTGATTCCTGGGTAGTATAGCCTTGATTCAGGAATCAGGGATGTTTTTGATTTCTTTATCTTATAGTTTTATCTACGTGAATTATTTTGTGTGGAACAGCTTTGTACATGTAGCAGACTTATAGATTTTTGATGTCGTCACATGCAACCCGAAGAATTGTCAACTGAATATAGAATAATAATGATAACAATAACAGACTGTAACACTATCAGGTAATTTGACAATTTCAATCCTAGTTTTGGGTGAGCAGATCGTATCACGTATCCTGACTGTAATTTTAAAGTCACCTACATAAACATGACGATCAAGATGCCAACAAACTGAGAATTAATTGCCAAATTAAATTGGATGAAATAGAAATATTTTCTTACTTGCTCGTTCTGCCTCTGCTCTGGAACGGCTAATGCCTCACTGATGGCTCGGGAAACTGCTGTAGAAATTCGGCTTGCAAGAGCTTCTCTGTCCGCCATATTGATCAAGCAAAACTTCCCGCCAAAGCCATGCGCCTTCTTTCTTTCGCAATACCGCTGATCAGGCTGAACCCGCAATCACATATCGCACATTTGCAATTTTTTTTCGCACATTTGCGATTTATAAATGACAAAGTTACGTTGCTTGCGATTTATAAATGACATAGCTCACTATCTGTGATATATAAATTGCGAAGCAACTTAAATTGTGATTTACTAAATAGCACAAAAAACAGTATAAATACAGCTAAATATTTTTTTAACACTTGCCGCCCCATAGTCATGACGTCATACGCGCAACGCATCGTTCTCAATTAAGTTACTCAAATTGCTTCGAACCCATACCGCGAATTTTGCTGTAGTTAGTAAATAACGACCGAGAATCTGGATCAGATTCTTCAGAACATATATAGTAACGTGTCTTTCTGTTTAGATTTATTTTCGGATGTAGATGATTTAGAGGAATAGCGATTCTTCGTGTTGACTGAAACATTACAATTGTTATACAGAGAGAATTCAGCAGAGAAATCACTAAGCCGGTAATCGGTTTAGTATCAATTTTTTGGGAAACACCGCGGACTACTTGTTCGTGGCAATAGACTTTCCGGCGAATCACGTTCTGAAATACGTGTACAATATAATTGTTATACAATTAAATCGCTCTGTTCTTTAACATACATAAAATCATGAGTGTTAAGAAGTTACCAGAGACTAAAAAAAGGCCGTATTGAAAGTGACTGATCTGCAGCTTTAGTTTATCATAAGGTAGCTTTTTGAGACAAAGTACAGTGCATGAAATATTATTGATCGTTTCTTCACATTAATAGACTTTGATTTATACTGACTTGAAAATAAAATTAGCAGTAAAGTAAAATGAACACTATATCGCTAGGTTTATCTGTTTATAGGTAACAGCAATATGATAAACTATGTTCTTAGCAAACTTATTGTCCGTTTATTTTTCGGTTAATTACTACATTCTGTCGGTTGTTTTGGGCTTCTTCCGAACTGTTATATTGGACTCTGATACGATCTTACCGGCTATTCCTGTGACACAAACAATTCTGGAGAAGCTTCTGTCCTCAAAACATACCACAAACCGTCCTCGAGGCTTGAATATAATTACGAAACTTAATCTTCGCTTATTATCACGGCTGATCTATCAAGATCACTTCAATGCAGCGAAATGCCAGCTTTGTGGTTTGTTAAATTGCTACAGCCCTGTTACAATACACAAACTTGAAGGCATATTTCTTTTCAAAACGTTTTCTTTCCTGTTCTTTGCGGAAAAATGCATGGTACACTTTCTTCCTATATATCAGTAGTACGCATGAAGGTTTGTGAAAAAAGGTAGTTCCGCGTCAGTTGTTGTGTTATGCGTATGACGTCACTTCCGCAAACAAATGACTCGGCAATCGCATACCCCGTACCGGATGTCCGGAACGGCCCACAGGAACGGGTTCGCGTACTTCAAGATTCGGAGTCCAAAAAATAAGACTATTGAAAATCGATTTGAACTGGTAATAATATAGCAACTCTACTATACGAATATGCAAAAAGTAACATTGATATGTCAAACTTTGATCGTAGTGGCACTTTAAGGTCCGTACACGTCATTTGACGTATACTGTTTAATTCTTTTGGGGAATTCAGTCTTTCTAAGTTTAAATAGCAAGGCCCTGAGATTGCGACACAGACAAATATTCCTATTGAATGGCATTTGTTTTAAACAATATTAAGACAACATTTGCTCTAAGAGCATAGAAGCTCATCTAGAGAGCTTATGTTAAATAAATTACAATGATATAGCCGCGTTACGGGTCAGACGATAATAATAATAGTTGTAGGAGTTGAGTAGACATATATAAATAATTAGCAATAATAATTAAAAACAATTATAATCAAAAACGGTTCGATTGGACAATAAATGAATGGACGCATACAAAGAGGTTTACATTGGTGTTGTAGTCAAGCCCTGGAACACCGTAAAGGAACCAGTCGACTTTCTTTCTATCAGATGCGAACAGCCATTTAGGTCCAATTATAGCGATGGTTCGTGTTGATAAACATTACAATTGTTATGCTAATGTGCCAACCATGATTTGTAAAGCCCGCTTTGTGTTGGGAACCAATGGATCTCTGGTTGGTACATTAATAACAATAGATGACGACACACGAAACATCGCTACAGTGTGCAGCGGAGGCAAATAAAGTGTCACGCAGAGCATTTAAGAAAATAATGTTTAGTGTTTTCAATGGGAGCACCACAACTAGTACATGCAAGTGATGATATGCAATTCTTTGTAAAAAGGTCGTAATTTAAAGCACTATTACTTAATCTTAAACGAGTATGCAAAATTGAAGGCAATCGGTCTCCAAGATAATAAAGATAATTACGTGATGAAAAGTTATATAACTTGGATAATTTATACTTGAAGCAGCTTAACGTTGGAGAAAGGCGCACTTCAGATGAAAGACTATTCCACAATTTAGTTGATGAAAAAACAATTTTTTTTTGTGCCTTTCCGTACGAACAGAGGGCAGTGTGAGGTTGCTAGAGGTGCGAAGGCTATAACTCGATCTTTCACTAACCTGAACAGGACATAGATCATTTAAGTAGGGTGGTGCTAACTTAGATACAATTTTATACATCATACACAGTTTATGAGCACTTCGTCTCTGTTTTAATTCCACCCAAGAAATATCTTGTAGTAGGCTGGCTCTATGAGTACCTTTCATTGCACCAGTAACAACCCTAGCACCTTCAATTTGCAAACTTTCTAGTAGATCACTATCGGTTTTCTCATCCCTCTCTTTGGTCCAGTCTCATATCCTTGGGTTATTCACGCGTTATATTTTAACCCGGTGTACACGACCAGCGGTTTGGGAACGGCACTCTAAACAGGCGAGCGGAGACTACCTTTAGCTGAGACAACCTTTAGCTGAGACAACCTTTAGCTGAGACTACCTTTAGCTGAGACTACCTTTAGCCGAGACTACCTTTAGCCGAGACTACCTTTAGCCGAGACTACCTTTAGCCGAGACTACCTTTAGCCGAGACAACCTTTAGCCGAGACTACCTTTAGCCGAGACTACCTTTAGCCGAGACAACCTTTAGCTGAGACAACCTTTAGCTGAGACTACCTTTATCTGTGACAACCTTTAGCTGAGACAACCTTTAGCCGAGACTACCTTTAGCTGAGACAACCTTTAGCTGAGACAACCTTTAGCTGAGACTATACCTTTAGGTGAGACTACCTTTTCTGAGACCGCTAGATATTCGGAGACGTACGTGTACCCGGAACCGTTTTCTATCACATACACGACAAAAATAGTAGATGCCGGTACCGAATAATAATAATAATAATAATATTTAATTTATTTAATTTATATTGCGCGCATTACATGTGAATATGTTCATGCGCGCATTACATATATGTCTAAATAAATAATAAATAAATATATACAAACTATAGATCAAAGGCTAGTTTAAACAAGTAAGTCTTAAGTTGAGATTTAAAGCTTGGCAGGTTACTTACATTACGTAGTTCGGAGGGTAATTTGTTCCACAGTTTAGGTGCGGCACCTTAAATGAACGATCACCAAGTGTGATTTTAGACTTGGCGCTTGCCGGCACCAAACGCAGAGCGTTACCAGAGCGTAGGTTGTATCCAGTAGGAGTAGATATATATACAAGTTCAGATAAATACAAGGGTGCTAGGCCATATAAATATTTAAACGTAATAATCAAAATGTTAAACTGAATACGATATACAACAGGTAGCCAATGAAGATCGGTGAGTACAGGTGTGATATGGCAAAAGCGTGGTACATTCATAACAAGTCGAGCTGCAGCGTTCTGTACACGTTGAAGTTTAGCTATGTGAGCTTTAGGGAGGCCGTATAGTAAACTGTTACAGTAATGAAAGCGTGTACAAGTAGTTTAGTAGTTTCGCATGAAATATATTTTCTAATGCGGCGTATGTTGTGTAGATGGTAAAAAGAGGAACTACATATCTTATTTATATGGTGTACCATGCTTAAATTTGAGTCAAACCAGGCTCCGAGATTCTTCACAGCACTCGTTGATGGCTTGACCAACGAGCTACCTACTTTTACCTGTGCTAATGTAACTTTCTCGAGTTGTTTCCTAGTTCCGATTAGCCGAGACTACCTTTAGCCGAGACTACCTTTAGCCGAGACTACCTTTAGCCGAGACAACCTTTAGCTGAGACAACCTTTAGCTGAGACTACCTTTATCTGTGACAACCTTTAGCTGAGACAACCTTTAGCTGAGACAACCTTTATCTGTGACAACCTTTAGCCGAGACAACCTTTAGCCGAGACTACCTTTAGCCGAGACAACCTTTATCTGTGACAACCTTTAGCCGAGACTACCTTTAGCCGAGACTACCTTTAGCCGAGACAACCTTTAGCTGAGACAACCTTTAGCTGAGACTACCTTTAGCTGAGACAACCTTTAGCTGAGACAACCTTTATCTGTGACAACCTTTAGCCGAGACTACCTTTAGCCGAGACTACCTTTAGCCGAGACAACCTTTAGCCGAGACTACCTTTAGCTGAGACAACCTTTAGCTGAGACAACCTTTAGCTGAGACAACCTTTAGCTGAGACAACCTTTATCTGTGACAACCTTTAGCCGAGACTACCTTTAGCCGAGACTACCTTTAGCCGAGACTACCTTTAGCCGAGACAACCTTTAGCTGAGACAACCTTTAGCTGAGACTACCTTTATCTGTGACAACCTTTAGCTGAGACAACCTTTAGCTGAGACTACCTTTAGCCGAGACTACCTTTAGCCGAGACTACCTTTAGCCGAGACAACCTTTAGCTGAGACAACCTTTAGCTGAGACAACCTTTATCTGTGACAACCTTTAGCTGAGACAACCTTTATCTGTGACAACCTTTAGCCGAGACTACCTTTAGCCGAGACTACCTTTAGCCGAGACAACCTTTAGCTGAGACAATTAACCTTTAGCTGAGACTACCTTTATCTGTGACAACCTTTAGCTGAGACAACCTTTATCTGTGACAACCTTTAGCCGAGACTACCTTTAGCCGAGACTACCTTTAGCCGAGACAACCTTTAGCTGAGACAACCTTTAGCTGAGACTACCTTTATCTGTGACAACCTTTAGCTGAGACAACCTTTAGCTGAGACAACCTTTATCTGTGACAACCTTTAGCTGAGACAACCTTTATCTGTGACAACCTTTAGCCGAGACTACCTTTAGCCGAGACTACCTTTAGCCGAGACAACCTTTAGCTGAGACAACCTTTAGCTGAGACTACCTTTATCTGTGACAACCTTTAGCTGAGACAACCTTTAGCTGAGACTACCTTTATCTGTGACAACCTTTAGCCGAGACAACCTTTAGCTGAGACAACCTTTAGCTGAGACTACCTTTATCTGTGACAACCTTTAGCTGAGACAACCTTTAGCCGAGACTACCTTTAGCTGAGACAACCTTTAGCTGAGACAACCTTTAGCTGAGACAACCTTTAGCTGAGACTACCTTTATCTGTGACAACCTTTAGCTGAGACAACCTTTAGCTGAGACTACCTTTATCTGTGACAACCTTTAGCCGAGACAACCTTTAGCTGAGACAACCTTTAGCTGAGACTACCTTTATCTGTGACAACCTTTAGCTGAGACAACCTTTAGCCGAGACTACCTTTAGCTGAGACAACCTTTAGCTGAGACAACCTTTAGCTGAGACTACCTTTAGCTGAGACAACCTTTAGCTGAGACTATACCTTTAGGTGAGACTACCTTTTCTGAGACCGCTAGATATTCGGAGACGTACGTGTACCCGGAACCGTTTTCTATCACATACACGACAAAAATAGTAGATGCCGGTACCGAATAATAATAATAATAATAATATTTAATTTATTTAATTTATATTGCGCGCATTACATGTGAATATGTTCATGCGCGCATTACATATATGTCTAAATAAATAATAAATAAATATATACAAACTATAGATCAAAGGCTAGTTTAAACAAGTAAGTCTTAAGTTGAGATTTAAAGCTTGGCAGGTTACTTACATTACGTAGTTCGGAGGGTAATTTGTTCCACAGTTTAGGTGCGGCACCTTAAATGAACGATCACCAAGTGTGATTTTAGACTTGGCGCTTGCCGGCACCAAACGCAGAGCGTTACCAGAGCGTAGGTTGTATCCAGTAGGAGTAGATATATATACAAGTTCAGATAAATACAAGGGTGCTAGGCCATATAAATATTTAAACGTAATAATCAAAATGTTAAACTGAATACGATATACAACAGGTAGCCAATGAAGATCGGTGAGTACAGGTGTGATATGGCAAAAGCGTGGTACATTCATAACAAGTCGAGCTGCAGCGTTCTGTACACGTTGAAGTTTAGCTATGTGAGCTTTAGGGAGGCCGTATAGTAAACTGTTACAGTAATGAAAGCGTGTACAAGTAGTTTAGTAGTTTCGCATGAAATATATTTTCTAATGCGGCGTATGTTGTGTAGATGGTAAAAAGAGGAACTACATATCTTATTTATATGGTGTACCATGCTTAAATTTGAGTCAAACCAGGCTCCGAGATTCTTCACAGCACTCGTTGATGGCTTGACCAACGAGCTACCTACTTTTACCTGTGCTAATGTAACTTTCTCGAGTTGTTTCCTAGTTCCGATTAACAAAAAATCAGTTTTATCAGCATTAAGTTTAAGTTTATCAGTTAGCATCCAGTTTTGAATGTCTGAGATGCAAGATTCCATGGAAGAGAGTGCAGCAGCTTCATCGGTAGTATTATCAGCGTTAAAGGATAAATAAAGCTGAGTATCGTCTGCATAACAGTGGACTTGTGGTAGGTGTCTATCGATGACGGTAAATAACCTGCTGGAGTAGATAACAAATAACAATGGTCCGAGGCAGCTTCCTTGTGGGACACCGAAGTCGAGCCCAAAGGGCTTAGACAACACTCCATCAACTGAGACACGCTGAGATCTATTGGATATATACGACTTGAACCAATGCAGGGCCGCCTCCGATATTCCAAAGTCCATATGCAGCCTACTTAATAAGATTTGATGATCGACGGTGTCGAAGGCGGCGCTTAGATCGAGGAGAACAAGTAGGGTGATGTGTTGTTAGTCCATATTCATTAGTATGTCACTTTTCACTTTAAGTAGAGCGGTTTCAGTGCTGTGTCCAGGACGGTAAGCTGATTGGAGCACCGGAAGGAACCCATTACCAGCAAGGTATGAGTATATCTGGTTAGTAGCAGCACGCTCAACAAGTTTAGATGTAAATTGCAAGTTGCTGACCGGCCGAAAGTTCTTAAAAATCAGGTCCAATCCAGAGCGCTTAAGCAATGGATTAATAAGCGCTTCTTTCCAGGCATCTGCAAATTCACCTGTCTGGAGGGACATATTGATCATCACAGTAAAAAAAGGCAGGAGTTCATCTAAGCAGTCTTTCACTATTGTAGTCGGCACAGGGCCCAGAGAACAAGACTTAAGTAGTAGGAGAGGCATGGAATTACCCCCCTTTTTAAGGTGTTATGCTAATTTTTAAGGTGTTATGCTAATTTTTAGGGTGCTCTCATTAATTCAGGTGACGTCACAGTCCTATTGTCTTAGGTCATGCATAAATTAATTAGGGCGTACGCCCCTTTTTAGGGCGCTATGCTAATTTTTAGGGCGCGCTCATGAATAAAGTGAGGCGCGCTCATGAATAAAGTGCGGCGCTCTCATGAATAAAGTGGAATCTCATTAACTCAGAGGATGATCTATTATTTCTGTGAATGAGGTCATCGATCTATTCGGGCATGTTTGGGCAAAACCTATTGTTTGGGGTCGTCTCTACAACCAGGAGCTGTCGACCCTGAATACATTCGAAGTTGAATGAAGAAAGTAAAACATATCTCGCAATATCTAAACCCCTTTGTAGCGTAAATAGTAAGAACAAACTACTCGTGATAGGCTCTAAACTGTCTTTATTATTTTCCTTTACAGTTAATAACTCATAAGATAATTGTACACAAAATCCGGTATGACTCATTAGATCAATTCTGCTATTGTTCTTAGGGATTAGCGATAACTGAAGGGCCTATTGTTTTGAGGAAAACTCTTGAGATGCAAATTCTTAACTATAATTACCATACGAATAAAAACAAACTACTCGGAACAGGATTTTATTGATTCAAAACACGATAAGCGATACGATTTACAATGAGGCATAAAAAATAAAGCGTATTTTAGCATTTAAGGTTTGTTTACAATCAGTCCTCATCGTCACTTGTTGGGTGATAAGTTTCTTTCTTTTTACTTTTGGGATGAATATGCCGTACTGTTTGACAATGTTGGCATCGTACCAAAATGTTCTTAACCGACTTGATTGTCAATGGAAACTCATTCTCGCAAATGGTACATGTGGTGATGGGCTGGAGAGGCATGGAATTAGCCGGTTTTTTTAAGGCGCTATGCTAATTTTTAAGGCGCTCTCATTAATTCAGGTGACGTCACAGTCCTATTGTCTTAGGTCATGCATAAATTAATTAGGGCGTACGCCCTATTTTTGGTAATAAGTTCATGTCCTAGATACAACAATAGGTTAATTACGTTCTATTATGTTTCGGTCATAGAACGTCAGTAACATATTGGTGTATCTAGGACATGAACTTATTACCCTATTTTTAGGGCGCTATGCTAATTTTTAAGGCGCGCTCATGAATAAAGTGAGGCGCGCTCATGAATAAAGTGCGGTAAAGTGCGGCGTCTCATGAATAAAGTGGAATCTCATTAACTCAGAGGATTATCTATTATTTCTGTGAATGAGGTCATCGATCTATTCGGGCATGTTTGGGCAAAGCTTGAGCGGCTATAAAACCAGAACCTGTGTACAACCCAAAGTGTAACTCCGAGTCAGTACCACCCAAAGTATAAAACCAGAAAACTCCAACTACAAGATGGCAAGGAAACCTATATCAGAAGATACTATTTGCATCGATGAAGTTGAAGTTGTCGAAAGAAACAGAGCATTTCACAGGATATCAAGTACAATACATTTGGTGTATGCTGCACTCTGTGAAAAACCAATCTATGCCGAGAAAGAAAGACAATGTGAAACAAATCACCCAAGCCAAAGACAGCACGATTGCTTGATGTTATCCGAAGAGGAAGCGTGGAATTTGTTCTACAACAATGCAAAAGACGAAGTCAAACCAGAGAGAGTGTGGGAGATTGTGAACGCTGTTTGCTACATGTTGAACATTGAAATTCATCGCTCATGGAAAGTTTACCTATCTGAACTTTACAAATTACCCTGGACCACAGTGTATCTCTTACATCTTCAGTTCAGTAACAACGGATCTTCTATCATTCATCAAGTGCTTGAAGTAGTGAGACGTGAAATACATCCACTGAATGACATTGAACAACACGGCTTTGCCTCAATATATTCTGTGTCTGTTCCAGAACAATTTTTTAGAAAAGATGAAGAGTTTATGGAGATTGATTGACTTTGTAATTACTTTAACTTTTAAATCAATAAAGTTCACTTGTTTTGATTGAACAGGTTTGGGCAAATCTTTGTTATGAATAACAATACACTATTGTTTTGGTAATCTGCTCTATAGTAACCCAACGAAATTTTTTATATTATTCTCAACTCACTCGTAACGTAATTCTGAGATCAGAATATTTATAAACATTTACAAATGTACTAATAACAGTAAATCCACTATGACTCATAAGATCAACTCTGCTATTGTTCTTAGGGATTAGCGATAACTGAAGGGCCTATTGTTTTGAGGAAAACACTTGAGATGCAAACTGAACTATAAACAAACCAGATAAATTAAACAAAGTTTATTCAATCTCAAAAACACCAATTTACAGTTCGTTTTCCTTATCGTCGCGGAGTTGATAACTTTGTTATTTCTCAGTTCTTGGGTTGATATAATGTACCGTGTTACAAGATTACACTGATTTATGTTTCATTGATTTTTTCTTGTTGACAAATGCTGCTTACTGATTGCTTATATTAAAACGATGACAAGAGGAAGTTATTTGTTAAGACATTTATTAATAGAAATCGACTAAATAAAACCTATTTCTAAAAAGTATAAATGTATTGTTCATCACGGGAACACTGTGTTTTTGGAATTGTTTTTTGGAATTGTTTATTCAACAAGAATTTTCGGTGGTGTATTACAGCCTCGATCGCTTCTCGCCATCCATAATCTTCCATTTTCATCAAGTTTTGCTTTGTTTCCAAGATTTTTCGGAAATCAGGATCTTTTCTTAAGTTGTGAATCCATTTCATATTTTCGAACAACACTTCTCTTAGGTCTTTTCTATAGGTAGGAACCAAAGCGTTACTGGCTTTGATTTCAGCAACTTCATGACTATCCCCATCGTGTTCATACTTTTGAACCAACGCTTCCCAATCTTCCTGGTGCCGTTCTTTAGCTTCGTTTCGAATTCTTTCCCAAACATCCTCTTCTCCGTCATAACTATCATCAGTGGAGTCCGTGCTCTCCTGAGAATCAGAGCTTTGATAAGAATCTTCAGTCGTTTCATCATCTGAGTTGGAACGATTAGCAGCCATCGTTTATATCTTTACTCTTCAAGGATCGGGAGTATAATGTCAGACCCTTAAAAGTTTCCAACTTTATAGAAAACAAATTGGTGTGGTCACTAAGTTGAACAAATTTAGCTAAGTTCTCTCAGTTAGACCAATATTATAAGCAGGATTCCTAACCAACATATTTTCCATTATCAACAACTGGATTTACATTCTTCGACAAAAACTTTCTTTTTTGAAGTTTCGCTTCTTGTAAATATGGTTTACGTTCTTGAGTTGATAATCTATGGACTTGTGCCAAGTGGTTGGATAATTTAACAAGATACTTTGATCCACAATTAGGTACAGGGCAGTTTTTCAAAGTCCGATTTTCCATGTTCACTCGTTGAAAGTTAGTATCAAATAGCACAAATCTACTTGATCGTCCCTTTTATCTCCTTTCATCCCTTTTGTCGCCTTTCGTCCCGGGATTAAAAAAAGAAAAAGGCGGGACAAGAGGCGACAAAAGGGATGAAAAGGACGAACGGAGATAGCTATATACGAACGTGGACACGTCTCTTGTCAGTAAACCCTTTCATCCCTTTTGTCGCCTTTCGTCCCGATTTTTTCCGTTTTGAAATAAAAAAAAGATAGTTTAAAAAAAGAAAAAGGCGGGACAAGAGGCGACAAAAGGGATGAAAAGGACGAACGGAGATAGCTATATACGAACGTGGACACGTCTCTTGTCAGTAAACCCTTTCATCCCTTTTGTCGCCTTTCGTCCCGCTTTTTTCCGTTTTGAAATAAAAAAAAGATAGTTTAAAAAAAGAAAAAGGCGGGACAAGAGGCGACAAAAGGGATGAAAAGGACGAACGGAGATAACTATATACGAACGTGGACACGTCTCTTGTCAGTAAACCCTTTCATCCCTTTTGTCGCCTTTCGTCCCGCTTTTTTCCGTTTTGAAATAAAAAAAAGAGAGTCATTGATGTAAAAAAAGAAAAAGGCGGGACAAGAGGCGACAAAAGGGATGAAAAGGACGAACGGAGATAACTATATACGAACGTGGACACGTCTCTTGTCAGTAAACTCTTTCATCCCTTTTGTCGCCTTTCGTCCCGCCTTTTTCTTTTTTTAATCCCTCTTTTTTTATTTCAAAACGAAAAAAGGCGGGACGAAAGGCGGCAAAAGGGATGAAAGGAGATAAAAGGGACGATCAAGTAGATTTGTGCTATTTGATACTAACTTTCAACGAGTGAACATGGAAAATCGGACTTTGAAAAACTGCCCTGTACCTAATTGTGGATCAAAGTATCTTGTTAAATTATCCAACCACTTGGCACAAGTCCATAGATTATCAACTCAAGAACGTAAACCATATTTACAAGAAGCGAAACTTCAAAAAAGAAAGTTTTTGTCGAGGAATGTAAATCCAGTTGTTGATAATGGAAAATATGTTGGTTAGGAATCCTGCTTATAATATTGGTCTAACTGAGAGACCTTAGCTAAATTTGTTCAACTTAGTGACCACACCAATTTGTTTTCTATAAAGTTGGAAACTTTTAAGGGTCTGACATTATACTCCCGATCCTTGAAGAGTAAAGATATAAACGATGGCTGCTAATCGTTCCAACTCAGATGATGAAACGACTGAAGATTCTTATCAAAGCTCTGATTCTCAGGAGAGCACGGACTCCACTGATGATAGTTATGACGGAGAAGAGGATGTTTGGGAAAGAATTCGAAACGAAGCTAAAGAACGGCACCAGGAAGATTGGGAAGCGTTGGTTCAAAAGTATGAACACGATGGGGATAGTCATGAAGTTGCTGAAATCAAAGCCAGTAACGCTTTGGTTCCTACCTATAGAAAAGACCTAAGAGAAGTGTTGTTCGAAAATATGAAATGGATTCACAGCTTAAGAAAAGATCCTGATTTCCGAAAAATCTTGGAAACAAAACAAAACTTGATGAACATGGAAGATTATGGATGGCGAGAAGCGATCGAGGCTGCAATTCACCACCGAAAATTCTTGTTGAATAAACAATTCCAAAAACAACCTATTCCGGAACAGAGTGTTCCCGTGATGAACAATACATTTGTACCTTTTAGAAATAAGTTTTATTAAGTCGATTTCTATTAATAAATGTCTTAACAAATAACTTCCTCTTGTCATCGTTTTAATATAAGCAATCAGTAAGCAGCATTTGTCAACAAGAAAAAATCAATGAAACATAAATCAGTGTAATCTTGTAACACGGTACATTATATCAACCCAAGAACTGAGAAATAAGAAAGTTATCAACTCCGCGACGATAAGGAAAACGAACTGTAAATTGGTGTTTTTGAGATTGAATAAACTTTGTTTAATTTATCTGGTTTGTTTATAGTTCAGTTTGCATCTCAAGTGTTTTCCTCAAAACAATAGGCCCTTCAGTTATCGCTAATCCCTAAGAACAATAGCAGAGTTGATCTTATGAGTCACAGTGGATTTACTGTTATTAGTAAATGTTTATAAATATTCTGATCTCAGAATTACGTTACGAGTGAGTTGTGAATAATATAAAAAAAAAAATCGTTTGGTTACTATAGAGCAGATTACCAAAACAATAGTGTATTGTTATTCAAAACAAAGATTTGCCCAAACCTGTTCAATCAAAACAAGTGAACTTTATTGATTTAAAAGTTAAAGTAATTACAAAGTCAATCAATCTCCATAAACTCTTCATCTTTTCTAAAAAATTGTTCTGGAACAGACACAGAATATCTTGAGGCTAGGCCGTGTTGTTCAATGTCATTCAGTGGATGTATTTCACGTCTCACTACTTCAAGCACTTGATGAATGATAGAAGATCCGTTGTTACTGAACTGAAGATGTAAGAGATACACTGTGGTCCAGGGTAATTTGTAAAGTTCAGATAGGTAAACTTTCCATGAGCGATGAATTTCAATGTTCAACATGTAGCAAACAGCGTTCACAATCTCCCACACTCTCTCTGGTTTGACTTCGTCTTTTGCATTGTTGTAGAACAAATTCCACGCTTCCTCTTCGGATAACATCAAGCAATCGTGCTGTCTTTGGCTTGGGTGATTTGTTTCACATTGTCTTTCTTTCTCGGCATAGATTGGTTTTTCACAGAGTGCAGCATACACCAAATGTATTGTACTTGATATCCCGTGTTCGACAACTTCAACTTCATCGATGCAAATAGTGTCTTCTGATATAGGTTTCCTTGCCATCTTGTTGTTGGCGTTTTCTGGTTTTATACTTTGGGTTGTACTGACTCGGAGATAGAGGTTCTGGTTTTATAGCCGCTCAAGCTTTGCCCAAACATGCCCGAATAGATCGATGACCTCATTCACAGAAATAATAGATAATCCTCTGAGTTAATGAGATTCCACTTTATTCATGAGACCGCCGCACTTTACCGCACTTTATTCATGAGCGCGCCTTAAAAATTAGCATAGCGCCTTAAAAAAGGGCGTACGCCCTAATTGATTTATGCATGACCTAAGACAATAGGACTGTGACGTCACCTGAATTAATGAGAGCTCACCAAAAATTAACATAGCTCACCAAAAAAAGGGCTAATTCGGTGCCTCTCCCACTACTCACTTATTAGGTGCACTCATCACAAGCGCTCTGACAGAATCCTCTCATATACCGATCATATTTGGCACGCGTACCTAAAGTTTAGGAGTGTCGTGCCCAAAATCAAATTGCCGTGTACACCGGGCTTTAGATGCTAATTGTAACTTGATTCGCTACTCAGGGCCTGCTTTTAGTTCCCGTGTACGTATGGGGACCGCGCTTTTTCTATTGCAGCGCCTAAACTCTGGAACTCCTTGCCTTCGATTTCGTCTTTTAAATCTCTATTGAATACATACATGTACATATCTATTAATTTATTGCAATTCCTCTATTTAATATTCTATTCTTTTTAATGGTAAATGGGGAAAATATAAAACTTATAGAAATAAACTAACCACACTGAGCCGATTATCCAAAGCAGAATATTTTCACCGTTACTTCGAAAACAATATAAATGACATACGACAAACATGCAAATGCATAAATAATTTAATATCAAATTCCAAAAACAATAAAAACAAAACAAGCTAAAATGCATGAAATGTAACAGAAAAGATAAGATAACAACAGATCCAAGTGATGTAAGCAATATATTGAATACTCACTTTGCAACTGTCGGGCACAGACTCGCTTCTAATATTCCTGATTGAGTAAACAGTTTTTCAGACTACCTTAACCCTCCTTTACACAATGCCTTCTATTTTGAACCTATTATCCCAGGAGATATAGAATCCGAAATTAATACCCTACCTAATAACAAAGCTTACGGCCTCTATTCATGTCCTGTTAAAATCTTGAAACTTGCTAAATATGTTTTAAGTAAACCTCCAGCTGATATCTTCAATCAGTCAATTCTGACTGGAGTATATCCAGACAAATTAAAATTTGCCAAAATAATACCAGTAGATAAAGACGGCGATCAAACTAATCAAGAAAATTATCATCCTTTATCTTTGCAGTCGGTATATAACAGAATATTTGAAAAATTGAGGTACAAAATACTTATTAATTTTGTTAATAAATATGATATATTATATGATTCTCAATATGGATTTCGCGACAAGCCATCCTTGAAATTATTAACAACATGGACCTCGGTAAATACACATGTGGCATTTTCATTGACTTGAAAAAGGCTTTCGATACAGTAAATCACGATATACTATTAAGTAAATTACACAATTATGACGTGAGAGGTGTTTTATATGATTGGTTCAAATCATATTTAACCAACCGAAAACAGTCAACCGAAGTGAATGACCACATTTCAATCCAAGAGACAACACTCTGTGGCGTACCACAGATCCGGTACTTGGCCCTCTACTCTTTAATTTATATAAATGATATTCATAAGTCTTCTCTTGAGTTTAGTTTTCATCTTTTTGCTGATGATACTAGTATAATCATGCCAATAAACTGACTCTGAATGTAAAGAAATCCAATTATATAATATTTCGACCACGTCAAAACTCTTTACTCTTTAATCCTAAAATTAAAATCTTTAATAACGGCTCAAATAATGATGAAGAATTTCTAGATATCGGAAAGATTTCGTTAAGTATTTAGAGGTATTTATAGATTCAGGACTCTCGTGGAAAAATCATATAGAACATATTTGCCAAAAAGTCAGCAAATCCATAGGAATCATTGCCAAATTAAGACATTTCATTCCCAGGTATACCCTTTTAAGTATTTTTCGTACACTGATCATACCTTACCTGACCTATGGTATTTGTGCATGGGGTCAATATGCACAATCTCATCTAAATAAACTATTAATCCTCCAAAAAGAGCACTCCGTTTGATATATTTTGCAAAAACAAGAGATCACGCAATTCCCTTTTTTATCGAATCAAAAACACTACCTCTGTCATTTTAATATTTTGAGCACCTTAGTAATTTAATGCATGATATCAAAAATAAAGTAGCTCCGGTAAACATACTTAACATTTTTCAACAAACTAAAGAAATACATCGGTATCGAACCAGATCTTCAACAAATGAATGCTATTACATTAAGGTTACCGGATACCTTCAAAACGAAAAAAATGGGGAAACATTTTTATCACACAGAAATGTAGTTTTAGTAGTAGTGTCTCATATACCAAAAACTCCGTTAAAAAAAAAATAATATTGACGGAGAAATACCAAAAGGAAGTTTTTAACCGGAAGTAAAAGGTTCTATTTGATTGACAGCAGATCAATAAACACATGACAAGTGCTCAGTCGCCCGTAACGATCGGCTCACATTAAATTCAGTTTACGTTTATTGAGAAAAGTTTTTCCACACACGATTCCACAATTCCATCGGATGTTGGCCTTATATCTTACAAAAAGCAAGCAGGATGCCCTAACCGTAAACCCTTAGCTTGTAAAACAAAGAAAAAAGAAAAGCAAAACGAGGCCAAACAAAGCATACGACTACAATTACCTCGCAAAACCCGACAAGCGTTCGTATTTTCACTTTCAGACAGAGTGCCGAGTGGTCCACATCTGAACATAAAGTAGAATTGATAAGAGCCCGCCGAGAGAATATCTGTTTTCAAGAAAGCTTTATAGATGGAAACGTAGTCTGGCGGTGACCCTGAATCGGTTGAACCACGATCTCGCTATTGCCGTGCTGTTTCAGACGCCTGCAAATCGCTGTCTCCTCTGCTAACTATGCTGGCATTCAAGGTGTCTCTATAGGTGTTCACCTTGGCTGTGCCCCTCGAGATCTTTTTGTCTTTCCTATTTTTCTAGCCTGGGAAACCAGCACAAAAAAATAACAAACATTTTCTCCATGCGGCGAGTTGCTTTGATCGGAAATCAACATTGGCGGGAAATCTTGACAGATAGTTGAACTGTGATGAGAAATGATTGGCCAAGAGCTTGCTAATTGTTGGAGAGGCGGGGCTTCAGATTAACGCACGACAGACGGGTATACTTTTTGAAGTGATATTTTCTCGCTTTCGATTTTGAATCAAAATAGAGTTTTATAAAAGCTCCCACTCAAGAGAAATTTATTCGATTTGTGCGAAATTTTCACAAAATGTCAATTGATAGCTCAGCTGCAAAACCGTGTCGGGGAATTGGGAAATTCTAAAAAGAGAGCTCTTGACGACGTTTCCCGCATATCTACTTGGATTATTTTTCGCCTTTTCACGGAAAGCATGATAACTTTTGAACTAAATCGAATTTTGAAATTCCCCTAGACGGTTTTGTAATACGATTCCTCTGAAATACGACAAAGCAAACAGATTTTTAAACTTTAAAATATTTTCGGAGTCGGAACTTCTGAAAGCCATCTCACTAGATCGGAGAAACGGGATGGCGGAAAATTCGAGATTTTCAAAGAACTCAAAACTTTTTATGTATTCTTGTAGCCAATTTTATAAGCTTTAAAATGATACATGAATGATTTATCTACGATGTTTCCTCGAGGCGCTACATAATTTAGACTGGAAACGCACCCTGAAGGTATCCGGTAACCTTAAGTATTCTAGAAATGAAAAACAGAAATCTTCATTTTCACGAATAGGACCTCAAATCTGGAATGGACTCTCTTCTTCTGTAAAATTGCTAAAAAAAACACACAACAATTTAAGCGAAAAATAAAGACCATTCTTTTTGATATACTTGCACATGAAGATGATTATATTGAAGTCTCAAATATTGTCCAATATCCGTAAAAACTAGATATAGCTCATCATACTTTTTTTCTACAGTCCTTTATTATCATTAATTATTTTTATAAACTCTCCATAGGTTCATAAAGATAAACACTGTCACTCATCAAAATCATCAAATTTATTTTTAGCAGTTACCACTCCAATTTATACTAGTATGCAGATAAGCTTCTGCTAGTTAGTTTTACAATGTATTATTTAATTATCTTTCCCCTGCCCCCGCCTCGAATAGTATTGTTTTTGCTAATTTGCGGGTTGGCATGTATCTTAATTCTTGTTAGTATTTCTTTCATAATAAATTGTTGTTGTTCTTACTTTATATTTTTCAAATATTGTAAACGCATTGAGGCCTTCGCTAAATGCGTACTAAGAATCGTTATTATTACTATTATTATTATTCGATTTCAATGTGGAACCACTACTAAGTTACCATAGTAACAGACTGAGAGCAGGAAGTCGATGTTCAGTAAAGAGCAGAACGTCATCGAGAATCGTGATCCCGCATATTCGACAAAGTCCCAAAACGGAAAGAGGAATACGTCAACGCATGCTCTACTGAAGAAACAGAACACAGTTTGTTACCACTGAGTTATAGCAACACGGAGAGAAGTATGGGTAGATGAGAAATAGTCTCCAAAAACAATCCAATATTTTATGGAGCGTGAAAGGTCATAGAAGTAGACAGTCAGGCGATTCAAAGGACAGCACGTCTATACGCGCCTCTCGCTCAGCCTCAGGTAAGTTTCTTCTTAGATTTGTAGTTTACTGGTTTAATCAAGAGCTTCATTTCACTGGTGTAGTTCAAGTAAGTTATCTCTGAAAACAAAGTCCCGAATTTTAAGGAGCGTGACAGGTCGCTAGCTGGAACCGCCATAGGAAACAAAAAGCAAGTAAACAGCTTTATTTATATATCATAATTCGCAAAGCTAATGCGCATCACTGCGAATATATAAAATGAATTTCAGCTAGAAATTTAATACAAACAATAACGCATGACATAGTTAAAAAAACAGCAGATGGTTTATTTGACTATTGTAGTTCTCGGGGGTAATTAATTATAAAGAATTCAATAGTCGTTATCTTGAAGTAAACAGTTTCAATAGACCCTTCCACGACTTTTTTGAACTTTTGATATATACGTATAACGGCAAAACTGTCGATACTGCTGAAAAGAGCCCCTCGAAGTTAGTCAAAATCCCAAATTTGAGACTTTATATATCTTGAATAGGAGCAAAGCTATAGGCCCGCAAACTCGGAAAATTTTACAGACGTTTGTATGGAAGGATCTATATCCTCAGACTTTGTAATCTAAGTTACAACTATGCATGATGGCCAATATACCTCGGAATGTCTGTATGAAGCTGGCGTATTGGCTCCTTACAATAACAGATCTAGAAGTGACTGTTCTACGTATACCTACTAATTGGGGGAAGGAGGGAGGGGGAATTTCAAATGACTGGTGCATAACGAACCCCCCTTTCAGAGTTCTGACGACGGGCTTGTGCAGCATGATGAAAAACGCATGGACATGTTAATCACTTTAGAAAGGGGTCCACAAGTGCATGGCATGATAAGAAGATAATGCTCACGGTAAAAACAACTCTTGCTCCGTTTCAAAACCTGACCAATGAATTTGGGTTTCGCTTGTTCCTAGATCCTTAACAAGCAAATTAGGCTACCGCACAAAAGCCTTCCCCGAGTGTTTCCTGAACACTTTCTTTTCCCATAAGTAACGTAGACATTGCCATAAAAACGTAAAATTGAAAATAGCGCTCTTACAAGGCAATAACATACGCACGTTCTGTCAGTTTACGCATCACGTCGACTAAACTCATTTAGGCACTTTTCAATCAACTTATCAGCGTGACTGATATACTACATGTTTTCTTTTATAGAATAAAATCAGAAAATGCAATAAAGATGATAAAAATATTGTTTGCTTAATATCTCGGATATGAAAACTGCTCCGCTAGTAATAGGCAATTAGAAGCCGGGATGCATTTCATATTACCATAATTATGGTAAAAGCCTTTCAGCGTCTCAGAGCCCTCTTAGGATTATTAGCGATATTTCCTGAAATCGTAGAGCTGTATTCAGCAAAACCACAACTGGTGGCCGGTATCTGTTTTCCCGACCTTCCCTGCTATCGGTGAGCAGCTGTCCGACTGAGAACTTCAGCTTGTTAACGCTTTACTTGTCTATTATTACTCCTACGCGTTTCGCTTAATTTCAGCAGTATATTTATAATAGATCTATAGAGAGATTAAGACTCGCGTTCAGTTTCTTCCCGCGAACGGCAGAAATGACCACTGGACCACGATTTGTTTTGCCGTTTTAAAGGTGAGTTGTTGTGAACGTGGGAATTCTTTTGCATTTTACTTAAAGATTTAGTTAGTACCTTGAGCCTAAACTGACCTCTGACGATTCCCGTTTCCCGTAAATGTGCTGCTTAATCTATCTAATAACAGGAATTTAATTTCTCAACGGCACGACCCATGGTTCCGGTGACAGGCTGTTGTAATAGCGGAAACTGACAGATCTGAATAAGCACGAGGAAATATTTCTGGCCACATTTTATGAGTGTGGCGCCAGTTTTTTGTATTCATTTCTGAGATAGAGACTTTGTGCGTTTTTTAACCGTTGAGCATGGCATGAGGCTGGGCCATTATATTCGTACAAAGTTGGGCGATGAACTGGGCTCTATGCAGCCTCAAAGTTCAGCTGTAAAGGTCGCATAGGAGCCTACAATTGAACTTCCTATTTGAAGCATATATACTTCTATTAAGCTTTTTTAGAAAGGCACAGTTCACATGATGGCTGCGGCGTGTAAACACTATTGGTTTGCTAAACTGACCAGATTGCAATCAGATTGTTGGATTTACTCCCCGTTTACTACTGGTTATAGACGATTCAGATCAGAATAATCAAACAAGAAGAAAATCCGGATTCGTTCTCACAATAACTTGGAAATCTGAGTTTTGGGCTATTTTTATGGTCCGATACAGCTAAAAGATGACGAAGTAGCCTGCAATGCAGGCGTTTTATTTGGGAAACCGAAATATATTTGGACGAGGAAAGAATGGCGCGAGGACAAAAAGGAAGTTTTCTTTTCCCCTCTTCCCCTCCCCCTTCTCTCGCTTTTTCGTCCTCGCTCCATTCCTACTCGTCTGAAATTCATTCGTGAGCGGAAAACGTCCACGAAAGCGGGGAAAACCACTAGAAACGCCTGCATTGCAGGCTAATGACGAAGCGGAAGTGATTGTGGAGCACGTGAAGTGACGTCAATCAGGACATATGCAGCTTTGTTCCCGCGGTTTATGTAACTTCGGACGGTTGAGTGACGATTCTGATAGCCTGCAATGCAGGCGTTTTATTTGGGAAACCGCAATATATTTGGACGAGGGAAGAATGGCGCTTTTTCGTCCTCGCTCCATTCCTACTCGTCTGAAATTCATTCGCGAGCGGAAAACGTCCACGAAAGCGGGGAAAACCACTAGAAACGCCTGCATTACAGGCTACGATTCTGACGAAGTAACGATTTAGTCAGAAATTATTATTCTGACGGCAGGAAGAAGAGGCTCGGATTTTGCCTTGGATTCGCTGGTACTATTTAAAGTGCATATAAGCCCTTGCCAGTTATCTTTGATATCGATTGTACATGAAGTAGATAGTCCAACGGTAGAATATTTCGATTTGGGTGTTGCGTCTACGATATATAAAGGTCTATATTTCGAATATGCTAATGATGTGATGTCTTCACTGACATTTGCTGAATTTCTTTTTGCTTATGAAATCAGTAAGCTATTTTCTAATTTAGAAAATTTTCTAATTTAAGAAAATTGTAAAATCTCTTTGATAAGCTTCAAATATAACTTAGAATTTTAAAATAGGTAATTTGTCTCTACCAGCATGCATCCTATATTCGGCTGGCCAGGGATGAGTCGTCGTATTTTTAGGGGTTCAAATCGCCGATTTATTATTTTTTAGGGGTTGTCCAAGCGAAATCCATTTTAGGGTGATTTTTAGAACATGAGGCATATTTTAGGGTGCATGGGCAATTTTTCACGGCTTGGTATTTTTTTAGGGTATTTTTCGAGGTTTTCCGATGGTCATCCCTACCCTTTTACCTTGAAGAACCTCTTCCGGGTGTACATTATATACCTTTGTGGGATTAACAGCATGAGGCACGCTACAAGCAGTGGTAGTAGCAGTGTGCTCCTCCACAATTACAGGCAAACGCCGGGGCACTACGTCCTCGAGTTGTCACTCTCTACAGAGGAATCTACAGCTGGGGCCAAAAGTCTTGAAACACTTTGCTTCCATAGCGCCCCTATTACCCGGGGGGGGGGGGGGGGACTCCCATATAAAAGGGGTAGGGATGCTCGTCGGACATTTTCGATTTGACCCCTAAGAGGTACTAAAATGGGCGTGGCTCAAGCTTATTTTGACCCCTAAAAGATAATAAAAATGTAAATTGATAACAGCTTTTTTGTTCAATTGACACCCGACCCCTAAAAGGTACCGCTTTACATAGAAATGTCTGTGCTTGATGGTGGATACCCTAAGTGGTACCAAACTCCTGATTTTGACCCCTAAAAGGTACGACGAGCATCCATGTACCCCTCAGATAAGGGAGTCCCCCCGGGCCTATTACCCCTGTGCAATATTTGCTGACTTTGCACCCAACATTGGTACGAGGAAGGGGGAATTTCAAGGACTTTTGTCCCTAGCTGTAGCTCCCTTTCTTGAGCGCTAGCAACTCCCTACTGTAATCTTGTAACAGCTTTGAGCACCGATCTCACAAAATCCTGCACCAATCTTCGATATTTACAGATTCATCACCATTGGCCATTTGTTCAATAACATAAAACGACGTAGAAAATACGCCAAAATCACGGGGTAAAAAGGCTTCACGTGACCTGATGACGTCACTTCACCCTGCTCCACAATCATGTTTTAGTCGTTACCGGAACATGTACACGATGGATGGACACCAAGCTCGAATATAATATACGATAGTTTTAATGTTGATGTACAAGTGATGCTAATGGTGTGAGCATTACAAACTAGAGAGAAATTAAAAGCACAATATTGATGCGTGATATTCAACATCGATTTATGTGTCAGTTTGACATCTGATTTATACTGTTTATAACACACACCATCGATGTATCCACATTGAACATTAATGTATACACATTCGATATTTTGTCCGTAAAACACTTCATATGGCGAGGAAGATAAACACTCACCGTAGAATCGACTGAAAGTCTACTATTAACCACCGTGTGAAGAGAGTTGGAGCAGATATTTCGAGCGTTAGCCGTTAATTCGTCAGAGCGAAAGAGGGAATTGTGGTTGGGTAAATGTGTGACATGTACTCGATCAAGCATCAAAGGAAATTTCGCCATTAATATAAACTAGCATACCGAATAGGTAGTGAATACTAACTAGTATACCTAATAGGTAGTGAATGCTAACTAGTATGCCTAATAGGTAGTGAATGCTAACTAGTATACCTAATAGGTAGTGAATGCTAACTAGTATACCTAATAGGTAGTGAATGCTAACTAGTATACCTAATAGGTAGTGAATGCTGCCGCTCAGCTCAGTCAAGGAAATGTATTAGAAGAAAATCCACAGTAACACTTTGGCAGGAAAATATATTACTGGGTAACACAAATCAGTGTCACGTTTGTGATGTGTGTCAGATGAATCTATTGTGTAGCTTTTCTTGCCTGAAGCCTGTTTGAGCTGTGGCGTGTTTTCTCAAAAGTTGTCCCGATTTTTGCCGTCCCGATATATCAATAATTTCCCGGTAAATTCCCTGAATCTACCAATTCCCAACATTTTCTTTGGATTCCTTTGGAACTGCTGTTCTCCGGAAACGGGCATGCAGATATTGGAGTCCGATGAAGCGTGAACACAGGAAATTGAGATTTGCTAATGTCACGCCCAAACGAAAAGACAGCCACGTCGATGCACAACACCGCGCATGTCGTTTCTGTGTCCTTGCGCATGGCCACAATGCACTTCGTTTAATCTGCGCATATAATTTCTGCCTTGGAACGCATCCGAAGGCGTGCCATGAAGATAATCTATGGATGTGACACTTCGTATCCCTTAGCGCTTGAGTTATCGGGTTTAAGCAAACTCTCAGGACGGAGATTACAACTTTGTGACAGCTTTTTACCGCAAAATCGTAGCTCACCCTCAAGGTCAGTTACAATAATACTTTATTCCAAAAATACCATCAAAGCTACATAGGAAGTACTGGAAGTACACAAGTAGCTAGATCTACTAATTATTACAGGTACAATAATTAAACATAGTCATAATGTCGTGGCAGCATTTTGCTGTACACCTCATTACAGACTCATCCTTCATTGACAAGCAGTACAAAAATAATTCTCGCCGACTAAAACAACTGAATGAATCATTGACAGCTAACAAATTGCCCAAAAAACTTTCTCTAAGATTTACAAATTTTATATTATTACAACTGGTGAATAATGCAATTCATCACCTAACTCATTAAGGTTACAAAGAGGGCAAACGCGTGCATCATAAGTAATGTTTGCGTAGCGACCAGTTTCAACAGGGAATTTGTGCGCAGAAATCCTAAATCTTGTAACCGCCTGACGATGCTTAACGCTCGAGACATATACGACAGGTAGTTCTCAAAACCTGTACTCGGCTTCACTAGATTAAACGTACGCAACTTACTGCACTCTCGAATCTGGTCCTTCCACCGCTTATTAAAGGAATTGTATAATTCAGATTTCAGATATTTAGCCAGAACTCTAATATTCTTAGTGGATATAACAAGATCCTTAAGAGATTTAACATTGCTTAACAGATGTCCGACTGAATAAAAGGAGTGACTCCTTGACTCAATTCAACCGCCGCCTTGACATATGAATACATACTGAGCAGAATGCGTACAAACTTCTACTGCAGTCATATTGAATCAGCTTGAAAAACAAACCCTCTCTCCAAACACTATAGTAAGCCTTCCTAAAATCAACAAAACACGCAAACAACGGCTTGTGCCGAGTCTTATAAAAGTCAATCAATGTTTTCAACACCAGCACATGATCAGGCGTCCTGAACCCACGTCGGAAACCGATCTGACATTTATTAAAAAATTCGATTCATTCTCAGTCAAAAACTCATTCAAACGAGCATTTAAAATTAATGTGAAGAACTTGTCTTAAACAGCTACTGATACAAATACCTCTATAATTACCAGGGTCCAATCGACTTCCCGATTTATGAAGAGGCACTATAAAACCTTCCGACCATGCGGGAAAGCACCGCACGATATAACAAAATATGGCGCTAAAACATCCACAGATGTTTTAATTTCATTATTTATCAAATCACCCGCACTGGCCTTTTTATTCTTGAGTTTTTTCGCTGAGTCGCGTACTTCCTTAAGTGAAACAGGTGCTAGTACTCTCATTTGAAAAGTTGACTTTATTTAGATCTTTTAAATAACTATATGCCACTCTGCCGGCGACACATCGTTAGAGGCCCCTTCAGACTGACGCGACTTAATAGAGTTAACCAGTTTCCAAAACTCTTTCGGACTCCTTTCCTTCAATGCCTGAATTCTGTTAAACAAGTCAGTTCGGAAATTTCTTTTCAGTCGTTTAATAAGCCGCTTATAGTCTTTTTTGAGCGAGTGACAATCTTTGTCAAACCACTTCTGTTTTTGAACTGTATTCCGTGTTCTTTTCTTTGGAACTTTACCACTCCTGACAGGCACTACTTTTTTTAGAAACCTTAACTATTGTTGTGTGTTAAAATTGCGGGGAAGGTACCAAGACTCTTTCTTCTTAGGATCGTTTTACTCTGGTTTATTACAACACTCTTTCGTTCTTCTCTCGTTCTTCTGAACTTACACTAGATTGTACTTGTATAAGTACAACTTTTCCTAGACATGTTTTGGCTTTACAACATTCCGTTGTATAACGGGGAACTGAGTTAGCCTAGAATTTCTCCCTAATTTGGTAATTGTTTTTAATAACAATTTGATCATGTCCCTAATGACTTGTCTAACTTGGCCCAAGGTTTTACCTTGGTCCGATACTCCAGGTGTGGTCTGGACCAACTCAGTGAAGTTCGCACCCAAAACATGCCTATCACAAATGTTCTACTAATTAGCGATATTGATTTCACCCTGTAACTACCATGTTACCAGCTCACATGACATGTACCCCAAACTAAAATTCAACTACCAAGTTAAATTATTTTGACCCAAAGATTCAGCAATCATGTAGTGATTGGAATTAACACATTTGAAGAACTTTAATAACTGGCCAGGTTAAATTCAAAGCTCCCCAACTATGCAATTTCAACTGCGTCATAGCTCGCTCAAATCCGACATCGACTGCTATCTAAAATATGTCTAGAACAGTTTTGGTTTTCAGACATTACATAAATTTGTGCGGAAACTAAAGTCATAACAAATGCACAACTATGCCTGATATTCGAAATAATTTTAAACAATCTAATTTCCATATATTTCGTAACAACAACTCCATAGCACTATAACACTTGTAAATTTATTAACCAAGGAATCTACATCTAAATCTCCTTCATCTGCCGATGAATTTAACAAACCACTCAACTCTTGAGAAACCTCGTCAGAATCAAGACTGTCACGGAGCGCAGTCTTTAGCTCATCACTCCACATAAAAGCCATCGGAAGTGGCGACAAAAAGCCTGAATTTTCCGACACAGTTGAGGCCTCAGCCTTAAGAGCAAAAATAATAGGCAATGATGTGAAAACTCTGTCATATTTGACACGAAAAAATGGTTTACCAGCGGTAAAATATCATAAGAAACAATTACATAATCGACTACACTTGCCCCGTCTGACATGTAAACTGGCCCAGGAAGTCTCCCTTCGTTCTACCATTTAAAATAACCAAGCCATTCCCATAACACAACTCAGATAAAGACCTCCCATAGGGATTTACTTGCTTGTCCCGCGATTTCCGTGGCTCAAGTGGGGGAGCAAAAGCTGTTAAACCAACCGTATCATCCACATAATCATCTAAACCGCTCATTCTGGCATTAAAATCACCACACAATATAATATCACCTTTCCTAGAAAAATTATAAATGCTTTCTTGAAGTAACTTAGTCCCACATAACATTAATTCAACTAGATCTCTAAGGCTAGAAATCGATTTTCGTTGCACCCCCCACGGGACATAGTGACTTTGGTATCAAATTAAAGGTCATGACCTATATTTTACGAATCCACTTGTTGCCAAGTATGTAACCTGTGCTTAAGCGAGAAATTGGACAGTTTCTATCAGGGGGTGGGTAGGGGGATTTTGCGCCATTGGAATTCTACAAAACATAAAATCATTCATATTTCAGCTAAAACTCGACCAATTCCATTCAAATTTGATGTGCATACATATTACATCATCCAAAATGACATGGGACAGATGGCATGTATTTTCGTGTTTCCATAGAAACGGTTGCTATGGAAATCTCACCAAATACCAAAATTGTAACTTTTTATAGTGAAATCATAGCCAAAAGTATGATTTATTGGCAGTTGTGAAGCTATTTCCCACCAAACTGTATTATTTTAGTAATATTAGACTCTCCTAAACTGTAAAACTATTTTAATTGCCCATTCATCATGATGTTAGGGAAAATGGCACGCATATTTTCAAGAGGGGTAGAGTAAAGTAACATTTTGTCCTCAAATTGAGAAAATTCATATCTCATTATCCACTGATTGGATTCTAATTAAATGTGGAGCGATTATGCATTACATGTAGAACAACAACTTGAACATTGTTAAGTCAGTAATTTTGTTACCATGGCAACGGTTACTAGGGAAACCTAAACATTAACGAAATATCATATTAAGTTGCTTTAAAGTCTATCATGGCCATATTTTCTCAGTGAGAACGACTCAATTTCTTTAGCTATGATTGCTAATATGCTGAAGATCTTTAAATTTATTTCAGTATTTTTTCCAAGTAATACATATCACCACTGAAATATTGCTTAGCAATCAGAAATGTACATGTAATCAACAGATCTCTTGTGGTCATATCCCTCTAAGCAATGCTTCGATTCTTGTGAAATTTGTCGTACTATAATACCTCGATATAATACGTAAATTTGTCAAACATTGAATTACATTGAATCACTGCTGTTGTTGTAGGAAAGCTTCTATAATTGGTGTAAGCCACATTTTACTCAAAACTGGAGAAAAACGATTATTGCACACTTTGACTCATCGCGAATTTCAGAACTGTGCAGTCATCTTCAAAGAGGTCAATAGTCATCCTCATCTTCCTCATTGTCTTCTTCCTCGTCTCTTCATCTCCCTGTTGTTCAGTAGAACAGTTCACACAATCATCCTGGCAAGCACAGGCCTCAGTACATTGAAGGCCATTTTTCACACAGGAGCAGCGTCTTGATTCACACGTGCGTTTACAGCTGCAGCACACAAGTTGCATCGCTCCCTCAGGGGTAGGGGCCAAATCAGACCAGACTACTTCCAGTTGCCCGTCCCTCAGTTGCCAGCCCTGGCCATCAGGATTTTGATCCGCAATGGTGCTTTCCAAGGAATTCTTCCATAAATAGGCTTGATAGTTAGCACGCTTTATATGGTGTTTAAGTGCTGCTCTTGTAGTAGGTAACTGAAACGACTGCAGAGTTTTGCTTTTGCAAAACATCTTGTATCTGAGCTCATTTATACTATCTCCATCATTGCCATTGTACAGCGCACATACAAAGCGCTCTACGTTCCTAATTACTTCATCCTCTGGTGGCACTGCCTCACCGAGAGCCCGGATTGTGTCTTTCATGTCTTGTTCTTCAATCACCATCTTCACGGCTTTCTTCTTCCCTTTCCCAACGAAGGTGCTGACACTGTCACATCCGGTGAGAGCATGTAGACCAGGTAACACTAGGCATACCTCTGGACCAAGTTGTTCGCACACGTTTGGTACACAGATGAGGCGAGATCTACTTCGTGTACCGCTGATCAATGTTATTGAAGCAGTGATACTTGCCTGATGGTAGCACGCCAGAACTTCGACATCAGTATCCGAGGATCGTATGGCAACTTGAGTGCCCACAGGTTGAAGCATGATAGGCATGTAAAAACATCCGTGTGTCAGCCTCTTCTTGGTTGCTGCAGAGCTCCAAGGCTACATTGGCTACAATGCTTCCATCTACTACTTCCATCTTCGAGCAATGGATGCCATGAGTAACGTAGAGGGTGCGAGCTCCGATATTCTTAGCATACACTGCATTATTAGTGGACCACTCCTTAACGAGAAAGTGCATCAGCCTGGTCTTGTTTAGCCCATTTGACAGGAACTTCTTCCACTGGCGTGGGCAGGGCTGCTGACGACTGCTTATGGCGAAAAGCACTTGACCCTCTCTTCCTCGTTTATCTCTCTCGGTGTTCTTTATTGAGATCTGTGGATACTGGTCAGCAACAAAGTCTAATCTTGTCGCTGCTCCAGCCTGTACTAAAATTCCTGTAAGAAGCATTTCTGCCAGGTCTGAAAAGCGATCAGGCACCCTTACAACCATCTGCAGCATTGCCATGGCATCTATGATCACAGCTGTTGTGTCAGGCGGTAGATTTGTCAAGCAATCCACTCCATCCTCGAGAAGCTTTGAGAGAGCTGCCTTGTTGGTTTTGGCCAACGAACCATCCGACGTAGACAGAGACCACGGGAAAAGGCCAAGCTCGTGGGTAAGTAGCTCACGAAGATCTATCTGCCGACTCTGACCAATTACCAGCAAGCGAGCGAACAGGTTCCTGTCAGCTCTGAGTATGACATTTCTGCCTCCAGCTTTCACTGTTGCCTCCTTCTGTGCATTGCGGAACGTACCTAACTTAAGCTTTGACAGTGTCTCGTAAAAGCCAACGTTGTTGGTTTGAAGACGGTCTGTTATGAAGGAAACCAGCGCTGTATTCCCTTTGTCCTTTGCATCCAAAAGGTCACGCTTCATGTTCTCGTCAGCAACATACCCTGAGCCAAGGCGTTTGAGATCCTCTGATGGTTCAAATGGGTCGCACCAGTTTCGCACAATTTCCATCACTTTCACAACATCTTTCTCATCTCTTTGCATACGTGAGCAGCCAACTTCTTTATGTAGTCTACTCTGAGCTTTCTCAATCGATGTCATCATTCTGCACTTGTCTACAAGTACTGCACGTGAATGAGCCGTCAACATCCATCTTTGCACTGCTCTTTTCCGCAGGCTGAATCCAACTATACCGCCCTTCGTCTTTGTGCTTCTGTTCAAGGTCTGTTCAATGGTTTGATCGACCGGTAGCTGAGAGAATCCATGTGATGTCGATCGCTGGACACCAAAATCACCATTCACCAGTAGACGGTGTGCCTCGGGATGGGTATCTTGTAAGGAATTCATGTGTACTAAGTAGACTGGTAGATAACGCGCGTAATTGGTGTGATCATAGGCAAAAAACCACGGCAGCATCTCCTTGACAGAATCTAGGTGGAGTTTCCAGTTGCCTTCTCGTGTAGCACGGATGAAATTCATCAGCGTTGCGACCATCTCCAGGTACGTGTTCCAGAACACCTTCATTGGACCATTGCTGTCTCCACAATACTGGCCATAGAGACGAAACAGCTCCAAGAACACTGCATTGGACAGTCGCCCATCAAACTTCTCTGCATCAAACCCTCTGCGGATCTCACACAAGGAACTGATGAGCATCGCATGGTTGGTTGGCTTGTCATGTTTCTGGAGCCATGTACGGAAACCCTGCCACTGCAACCGATGCATTGCCTCAAAGACGATCTAGATTAAAACAGAGATATTTTTAGGGTATAGTGTGATACACAATTTCACAGGCCATACAAGAAGTGTAGTAATGCCTGTAAGCAATGTTGCGACTACCTTATGTGTACGCACAGCTCGGTTGTAGTGTCTTCCTTCTAGTACTCCTGCCACACTACCAGAACCAATAATTCCGCTTTCCACGAGTACATCGGCGAGACCAGCATCTCCGAACCGTTTGCCAATAGCTGCCATGAAGGTGCAGATTGTGTGGAACGAGCCCATCCTCACTACCAGACGTCTGAACTGCACTTGGTTCTGCCACATGACCTCAAGTGCTTTTGCATAAATTGCTTGATCAAATACGACAATGACGTCATGCTGATTTAGCTGGTCAGCCATTTGTAGCGATCTTTGAAGCAATGTGTACACTGTTGGTAGCTCGGTTGGGCTGGCTTCAATGACTGGACAATATCCGACAGAGCTTTCACGTGGAGCGTCCCTCTCTTGCAGTTTCATGTTGAAGCCGGTCCAGGCTGGTATCACTTGGTGCTGCTCTTCAGCTAACGTGAAAATGGTGTCTTCAAATGGTTGCCTACAAAGAATCCAGCCAAAGTCTATGACTCGTGTATACTGTCGATCTTGAGGGGTTGTTTGTATCACCATGTTTGTATCAATATCCACTGGACTGGGGCCCTGTCGATGTCCAGAATGGTAGGGTAGAACGTCAGTCGAGACGCCGGTAACAGAACGACGTTTAACGCGGGGCTGGCCGTTTATCATGTCTGGGGACGACGCGCAGGTAAGTGGTTTTCTTTGAATGACAATCCCATTGGTACAATGAGTCGTGCCTCTTCCTAAAGTTACCAGAAAATATCAAATGTTGTATAAATACCACCTTTCATGGAAAAGTATTTAATTCTCATTTAAATGCATATCTAACAAGCTCATCTTTATTTTTTTCATATTACCTGACAATGTTTCCTCTTGCAGATCGTTGTTGTCCCAGCAGAATATGGCTGGTACACTCATACTGCAAACGCTTGGAAGTAAGACTCCATCTTTCTGCTTCGCTATCTCCTTTTCAGCAAGCGCTGTCTCAAGTTCCTCTATCTGACTGTAGGATAGGCCATGTCCGAATCTGTTAAGTATGGTCACTATCTCGGCGTTACCAGTTAGACTCTTAACCATTACTGGAAGCACTACATGTTTAGGCGTCTTGATTCGGCCACGGCTAACACAGTGTATTACATCCTGAGACAAGGAGAGAACCAGGCGATCAACATTTGGAGCGACGTTCGCGACTCTTTTCTCGCAGTAATCTGCCTTTGAGGAAAGCATCCATGCAAACATATTGTATAGGAGACCAGGAACAATAGAGTTACCATCGTCTAAGTCTTGCGGATTTGGCGGCCATGGCATTGATGGTTTCATTTCAAGCAGTAAGCTTCGCAACAGTTTCGATGCATGATAAACTTGGTACGACAATCTGTCTTGCTCTGCTAGTGAATTCGCAGGAACGACACTTGGTCTCTCACTTTCTGCACTGGAAACCGAATTTGATACTACGGTTTCGACAATATCACCTTTTTTGACACCTGATTAGTATACCAGCTCTGATTGGCTTTGATTAATCGGTTGCTTAAATGACAACTGTTTACCAAAGTGTCTTTGTAGTCGGACTTTCAGTTTCGACGATCTGTAGTCTCTGGCCTCTACTCCTCTCTTCGTTAAGTCATTTACAAACCGTTCTTGAAGCTCGGACATCTTTATCACCTTGGCGCTGGAAATGATTTCAGTTTGGATGTAATCACTGAGGCATTGAAATGCTCTCTGGTAACTGGATGTTGTAGAATCTTCATTTTCGCAGTTTTGATCTTCAAGCTTAGACAATGTATCCTGACGCATATACTCCTTATAGCAAGATCGATGGTATTTAATTTCAAGAGCAATAGTGTCTTTCCCTTCGATTTGTCGAAGAACGCGTTCATCATTCCGTATCTGGGCTGTCTTCAATATAGAAACACTACCGTATTCACTGATGATCTGGGTAAGCGGCTCCCTCGTTCTTGCTGATCCCTTGGTTATTCTGACCTTATCTTTTTGGCAAATGATGCATTTATCTAGATTGAATGGCTGTACCTGGGATCTAAAAACACGCTTTGCCTGGGGTTCAACACGTTTTGCATTTTGTACTGAAGATGAAGCAGGCTTTGGCCTCTTTTCTGGATGCTTGGACCTTCGACATTTCCCGATGTGGGTGTACTCTTGATAACACTGCCTGTGATATCCTCCTTTCGGTCCATTCGTCCAGTGATCTTTCATCGACAACCATATGCTATCCTTTCTCGCTTTGCAGCTCTCCTCGAACGTACGCCAACTCTTTTCCGTAAACGGAGTCAACATTACTTTTGATATGGCAAAGGCATTTATTCCATTGAGGCTGACGATTGGGACTAGATGAACGTTTCCTTTTTAGTGGTTGTACTTCAGCCATTTACATTACATTAGCCTGATATTTTCTCGGAAATACTTTCTCAGAGGTTCACCCACCTGTTAAAAGATGATGCAGATTCTGAAGTATTTCCAAATTAACCGAAAACTCAAAGTAATATCAGTTCACTTAATTGGATTCACTGTGCTCCATGTGCTCGATTCCAGGGTCGTACTTACAGATACTTTAAGGAAGCAATTTACGTCTTGAAAATATGATAGCATAGGTTTTCAACGTTTAAAAATGTTCTTTGGTAAGTCAAAGTGAGTAAAGTGTAATCTGTAAGTCGGTATTTTGTCTTAAACAGTGTGATTTTATGTAATTTTCTTACCTTGATTGTCCGCATTCTGAATCCAAGATGGCTGCCATCTCACTGCATCCCAAGTTTACAAAGCCCCATGGGAAATAAAATTTGGAATGGAACTGGAACTCAGGGAGACGGATTATTCTCAAGATACTTTTCAGTACTTTTTTAATCAATGAAATACAGCCAAAACGTTTTGTTACTGTATTTAGAAAAAAAGCCTGTTACATATTATGATTTAATAAAATAGGAATAATGTGGTTGTAACAAATGGATTTAAATATGTTAGCGTAGTCGCTATTTGCAAAAAAAAAACAGCTCTTAAGCACATTAGAAATCATGGCTGAAGATATTGAGTCGTTCTCACTGAGAAAATATGGCCATGATAGACTTTTTAAAAAGCACCTTAATATGATATTCGTTAATTTTTAGGTTTCCCTAGTAACCGTTGCCATGGTAACAAAATTACTGACTTAACAATGTTCAAGTTGTTGTTCTACATGTAATGCATAATCGCTCCACATTTAATTAGAATCCAATCAGTGGATAATGAGATATGAATTTTCTCAATTTGAGGACAAAATGTTACTTTACTCTACCCCTCTTGAAAATATGCGTGCCATTTTCCCTAACATCATGATGAATGGGCAATTAAAGTAGTTTTACAGTTTAGGAGAGTCTAATATTACTAAAATAATACAGTTTGGTGGGAAATAGCTTCACAACTGCCAATAAATCATACTTTTGGCTATGATTTCACTATAAAAAGTTACAATTTTGGTATTTGGTGAGATTTCCATAGCAACCGTTTCTATGGAAACACGAAAATACATGCCATCTGTCCCATATCATTTTGGATGATGTAATATGTATGCACATCAAATTTGAATGGAATTGGTCGAGTTTTAGCTGAAATATGAATGATTTTATGTTTTGTAGAATTCCAATGGCGCAAAATCCCCCTACCCACCCCCTGATAGAAACTGTCCAATTTCTCGCTTAAGCACAGGTTACATACTTGGCAACAAGTGGATTCGTAAAATATAGGTCATAAGCTTTAATTTGATACTAACGTCTCTATGTCCCGTAGGGGGTGCAACGAAAAATTTTTTTTAGGCCTTGGCTCATGGACTATAAGATATGTTAGGCCTTTTACTTTGCCCTTATGTAAGAGGAACCGCTTCAAGAACACTTTTATAATATCCATAACCAGTGTTTTCCACGATTGTGTAGTTATTAGTTTATTAGTATTAGTAAGTGGTTGGTTGCATACACTGTACATGTATTTTATATTTACTATATTTTTAGAACAATGTGTAAACCTTTAGTTAGTAATTCAAGGTATCGAAATCAAGGTATCGAAATAAACGATCTATATATCTATTTATGTAATATTTATAGGATAACAGTTAGTATTTCTATATTCTGGCATCTTGACTTCGGTCCACCGTCAATTAAGTTGCTTAACATTTCCTCTAAAGTAGTATTTTTCATCCACTTGAATCCTTGCCACCCTTATCGAAATGGTCTCAGGTTTTTCTCCACTATAGCTGGAGTAGTACAGTACCGCTTGAGACCTGTATTCTGATTGGACCATTATACTGTAGCTCTATTGTTTTCTAAAAGTTAGGGTGTTTCAGCAATACCGTGGCTCGTTTCGAGCGGTACCGCCCCGCATAAACGAGCCAGAGATCATCGGAAGTTCGGAAATGCGTGCGGGCCGGTTGCTATGGAGTGACGTCATAGTCGTGGCAAATATCAATCATTATTGTGATTTGCGGTTTTCGCTTGATCGCTTTGGTAATTACTTTATGTCAGCAAAGGATTGTACACAAAACACGTTTGAGGATCTTCGATCTTGCGGATCCTGCGTTATTTCAGGGGCTGTACTTCAGTGCCAGTGGCATTTTGACATGAGCGGGAAATACAGTATTATGAAATTAAGGTAAAGGATTGCTTCGCATACTGGACTCGTGCTTCGACTTATGGACGTATCCGCTTTGCACCGTGTTTTTCTCGCTGAATCGAGCGGCAAATTCTCCGCAGCACTGGCATCTTCTGAATTCGGAAATTTGCGGCGTGAAATTTTGTAAGTTCCTGTCAAACAGCCTGGTTGCACGATCCCTTCGCAGTTTTCTTCGCCACTAGCCGACAGTGTCCAAATAGAAAATAGCGGGATTTGGATGAATGGCTGCAGGATTGTCGATGGAAAGGTGGGTGTCTCGCTACGACATTCGTCGTTTTGGCGGCAATTATGCGCCAAAATCAGAAGAATTTCATGTTAGAGAATTATCAATTGAAAAGAACAAACCACTCGCAATCGCTTCTCGGTCAGGACGAAACACCAACCCCGCCAGCCGATTACGAGGAGATCCAAAGCTTAAAAGTGTCTCTGGCGAGAGCAAACGAGGAAATTACCGTCCCTGAAAACAGAACGAAGGAAATCGAGTAACGAACACGTATTATATATAAAGCCAAATTATATGGCAGCGAAAATGGCGGGAAGTCCCCCAAAGTTCAAGGTTCAGAAGAGCTTCAAATGCACACATTTAGAGTATGATAGGCGATATTTGTGAGAAATATAAAGTCCCTCTGGTGTCCAGAATTCTGATGTGCAGTCAATGCTAAACCAAATCGCCGAAGAAGTGACCAACAATAAAGGGTAAAGTAAAGCATCTGGCGTGATGCTTGGGGAAAGTGCCCAAAAATATTTACAGTCCCAGGTTGAAGTCTGAGCACTTAGAGATATATTGAACACAAGCCTATAAAAAGAGATATATTGAACACAGGCCTAAAACATATGTACCCCCAAAAAAAAAAAATTTAGTTGTTCGGTATCCCAGCTGGTTTACCCAGGTTGAAGTCCATGGCACCACAGTATGCCTGAGCACTTCGGGATATTGAACACAAGCTCAAAAGAAATATGCCAAACAAAATTTATTTTTTAGTTGTTCTGTATCCCATCTGGTTTACCCAGGTTGAAGTCCATGGCACTGCAGTATGCCTGAGCATTTCGAGATATTGAACACAGGCCTAAAAGATATGTACGTACGCCAAAAAAATATATTTTTTAGTTGTTCTGTATATCCCAGCTGGTTTACCCAGGTTGAAGTCCATGGCACTACAGTATGCCTGAGCATTTCGGGATATTGAACACAGGCCTAAAAGATATGTACGCCAAAAAATATATTTTTTAGTTGTTCGGTATCCCAGCTGGTTTACCCAGGTTGAGTCCATGGCACTACAGTATGCCTGAGCGCTTCGGGATATTGAACACAAGCTCAAAAGAGATATGCCAAACAAATTTTTTTTTTTAGTTGTCCTGTGGCACCACAACTAATGCCTGAGCATTTCGGGATATTGAACACAAGCCTAAAAGATATCTACGCCAAAAAAAAATTAGTTGTTCGGTATCCCAGCTGGTTTACCCAGGTTGAAGTCCATGGCACCACAGTATGCCTGAGCACTTCGGGATATTGAACACAAGCTCAAAAGAAATATGCCAAACAAAATTTATTTTTTAGTTGTTCTGTATCCCATCTGGTTTACCCAGGTTGAAGTCCATGGCACTGCAGTATGCCTGAGCATTTCGAGATATTGAACACAGGCCTAAAAGATATGTACGCCAAAAAAATATATTTTTTAGTTGTTCTGTATCCCAGCTGGTTTACCCAGGTTGAAGTCCATGGCACTACAGTATGCCTGAGCATTTCGGGATATTGAACACAGGCCTAAAAGATATGTACGCCAAAAAATATATTTTTTAGTTGTTCGGTATCCCAGCTGGTTTACCCAGGTTGAGTCCATGGCACCACAGTATGCCTGAGCACTTCGGGATATTGAACACAAGCTCAAAAGAAATATGCCAAACAAAATTTATTTTTTAGTTGTTCTGTATCCCATCTGGTTTACCCAGGTTGAAGTCCATGGCACTGCAGTATGCCTGAGCATTTCGAGATATTGAACACAGGCCTAAAAGATATGTACGTACGCCAAAAAAATATATTTTTTAGTTGTTCTGTATATCCCAGCTGGTTTACCCAGGTTGAAGTCCATGGCACTACAGTATGCCTGAGCATTTCGGGATATTGAACACAGGCCTAAAAGATATGTACGCCAAAAAATATATTTTTTAGTTGTTCGGTATCCCAGCTGGTTTACCCAGGTTGAGTCCATGGCACTACAGTATGCCTGAGCGCTTCGGGATATTGAACACAAGCTCAAAAGAGATATGCCAAACAAATTTTTTTTTTTAGTTGTCCTGTGGCACCACAACTAATGCCTGAGCATTTCGGGATATTGAACACAAGCCTAAAAGATATCTACGCCAAAAAAAAATTAGTTGTTCGGTATCCCAGCTGGTTTACCCAGGTTGAAGTCCATGGCACCACAGTATGCCTGAGCACTTCGGGATATTGAACACAAGCTCAAAAGAAATATGCCAAACAAAATTTATTTTTTAGTTGTTCTGTATCCCATCTGGTTTACCCAGGTTGAAGTCCATGGCACTGCAGTATGCCTGAGCATTTCGAGATATTGAACACAGGCCTAAAAGATATGTACGCCAAAAAAAAATATTTTTTAGTTGTTCTGTATCCCAGCTGGTTTACCCAGGTTGAAGTCCATGGCACTACAGTATGCCTGAGCATTTCGGGATATTGAACACAGGCCTAAAAGATATGTACGCCAAAAAATATATTTTTTAGTTGTTCGGTATCCCAGCTGGTTTACCCAGGTTGAGTCCATGGCACTACAGTATGCCTGAGCGCTTCGGGATATTGAACACAAGCTCAAAAGAGATATGGCAAACAAAATTTTTTTTTTAGTTGTCCTGTGGCACCACAACTAATGCCTGAGCATTTCGGGATATTGAACACAAGCCTAAAAGATATCTACGCCAAAAAAAATTTAGTTGTTCGGTATCCCAGCTGGTTTACCCAGGTTGAAGTCCATGGCACCACAGTATGCCTGAGCACTTCGGGATATTGAACACAAGCTCAAAAGAAATATGCCAAACAAAATATATTTTTTAGTTGTTCTGTATCCCAGCTGGTTTACCCAGGTTGAAGTCCATGGCACCAACAGTATGCCTGAGCACTTCGGGATATTAAACACAAGCCTAAAAGATATGTACGCCAAACAAAATAGTTAGCCTACCTACGAGTAGCCGTTACTGATCGCGAAATTTGGGCAAATCAGATCAAAACAACCAGACGCGAATTACCGGTCGCGAACTGCAGCTACCGACTACAAACAACAAGACACGAGAAACCTGCTGCCAGGGTAACATCTCTCACATCTCGATATCTCATCCGCTATATTTTCAGTATCCGCGATAATAATTTGGGGTCCGAATAATAAATAATAAGCGAAGTCTGCGGCGTTTCGAACAGTAATTGGCAAGCGTGTAAGTCGCATTTTCGTCTCATTAAAGTAAATTCCACATCGTTCCCGACTTATGAAATAATAAAAAGATTATGTATTGTTGATTTTGAGAAATTAGCTGAAAGTCGGATAGGCATATACGGCAAACCAGATAAATCTTCGACCTCGATCGAAACGTACTGAAAATCGGACTACGAATGACTAGATTTCGTGCACTACTACGGGTAGTCGACTAATGAAAGGTAAAATGCAAAAGTAGTTATTTTTCGCACATTGACACCTACGGATTACGATATCTAGGCGCTAAAGTAGACACTTTAAGGTGACATGAGGCTGGACTTAATTAAATGGAATGCTCCTGCTTCCTAGAGCACCCCCTGGTGATAGGGGACCATTGGTCAGGGGGTAGTTTGGTTGCTAAGAGTGTCTGGCTCGTTATGGGGGCCTGGAAATATGCTATATGCTAATCATTTGTATCTTATGACGTCATAACAAGGTCGCTGAAATAGTCATTACTTTACTCATCTTCCGAAAGTTAGGAAAAAACGGACGTACAGTATTTCTAATCGGGAAAAGTATAAAACAAATATACGAGTAAGGTTGATCGTGATAAATCATTAAAGTCAGTGAGTGTTTGATTCAATGTGAAGGAAGGTAAAAATACTAGATCGATGCGAAGATGAGATAACAACTCAACCAACGTTTATTAATTTGATCTCTCCCAGAGTCGGAAACCGGGCCATAGCCGTGCGTGCATGGGAGGCGAAGCTCTGACCACAGCATTACATTGGCTTCCCAGAATAGTAACATCCAATCCAGGCTAAATTGACTTCCGTAGCCGCTAAACGAATATAGTGATTATGCTGATAAATTGAAGCGTCATACAAATAGCGGGTGGTAATATAGACCCATAACTATTTATCATATTTCTCTGTGTTTTGATTTAATTCGACGATAGCCGGAGCCATTGTATTTTAAAAGAGTAAGATTATAGAAGAACAATATCTATGACACATGCATGTACAACAGCAAATCGCGTCAAGGTAACTCAGATTTTCCTCTTTTAAAAATAGTATACGTTCACGTAGATCACAAGATACCAGTTCCAGCAAATAATTATGATAAGTTTCATCGATAAATTTTTCCTGGGGTTCAATCACGATTAGCTAGCGTGAAAAACACCACAGTTGATATTCGTACATTTTTGATGAATCTTCCAAAAAGGTAAAACGTATCAAAAAGAGAACATTTGGTATTGGTGATCGCTTTGAAGTAAATGCAATTTTATTTGAGAGATACCAACTTCAGTGGCATTATAGTTATAATGTGACTCGTAACTACGAAGTGGAATTCTCTCCTTTCGTTTGGACTCTCGACTGCCTGTCCTGCTGCTCAGGTCAACACCAGTAAAATAGTAAGAAATGGAACTTTAGAAGCGATTTTCCATACTCTAAACATATATATTGCACTTATTGTTACTTATTTAAGCCTTAACTTAATATATTTTCTATTTTTATATGACTTGTATATTCACTGTATGTGTATTATGTGTTACTGATATATCTATATTATATTTATTATATTCTATTCCAATAATTTTAAGTATTTTTCTTTTCCTGTATATTCACTTTGTAACTCTGTAATCATAAGTCTAAATACTGTTTTTGTTCTGTTAGATTTCGTAGAAATCGGGGTTTATATTGTAAAGTGCCTCTAACCCTTCTTGGCATTTCATGTTTCTAGTTATGAAAAAAAATTCTGCGAAAAAAAATTGGTTTACAGATAATAAATGAGCGACCACGAACAACACTCCACTGGTATACGTCGGATCAAACAATGATCTAAATGGTTCGCAGATTAAGAAATAAGTAGAATGAAGAATAACCAATACGACGTAGAATTATACGGATTTAATGTAGCACAATATTTCGACTAGCCATACTAGTCTTCATCAAGTGCGTAGGAGCTTTTACAATGTGACTTGACAATATATAATGGTAAAACGGAAATGACGTAAAAAACATAATATGATAACGAAAGATAACTAACGGTGTGACTGATTAGTAGGTCTCATCGCGTTTGTTAAGGCCATTAGGTTCAAGAGTGTTAGCACGTGTTATGAGATAAGCTTCTTTAGCTTTGCGAATAGCATCACGAGAAGAGAAAATATGTTCTAAAGGAATTAAAAGGATATTAGATGCAGAGTGGTCAGGGTTAGATAGAAAATGTTCAGATGCAGTGGTGGGTTTGCATTGGATTTACTGGAAGGTTTGTCAACTGTCCTACGATGTTCGTTGAAGCGGTCTTTAAGTCTACGTTTGGTTTCACCAATGTACTGTTTGTTACATTTAGTACATTGAATCATGTAGATGACGTTTTTAGTGTTGCAGTCATAATACTCAGTGTTTTCTACGCTTGTTTGAAATGGTGAAAAACTGACCTTTCCTGACCCATGACAGCGTAAGTAAAAGCCTGGGTCGATTCCCGGGGTGACGTCATCTCAATAATGCATTATCCTCCATGGCGCCTTTCAGTATCACAACAACATCGATTTATAGAAAATATACATAGTTTGTGAGTTGTTAGTAAAGAAAAAAAGTCATTTTAGACAAAATCCCAAGTCGAGTTAATTAGATGGTGTCTACCCGGGAATCGACCCAGGCTTTTTCTAACGTGGTCATGGATCAGGAAAGTTCAGTTGTTCACCATTTCAAACAAGCGTAGAACATAGAGTATTATATGTAAACCAATAATTTATTCGCAGAAGTACTCAAAACCTTTCACAGGTTCATAAGTAGATAAATATCAAGAAGGGTTAGAGGCGCTTTAAGTTCTAAACATGTATGTAACCAAATCTACTTGCTATCCAACCATTTACGGCAGTCTGGCTCGAAAGCGTGTGCTCCTTTGGCTGCAATTACTTACTTCTTGTAAACATTCTATTATAACTATTGCTAATATATATGTCTCTTTATTTGCAATTCTTTGTTAAACAGTGTAAAATAAAACCTGAATTGAATAGAATTGAATTGGAGAAACCTCGACGTTCTATATATAAAATGCTGGAAATTTATTTTCCTATTTGAATCCGGTGGTAAGAATTCAGTTCAAGCATGCGTACTCAAGTTAGACCCAGTTTTCTTCTGCTTGGTGATTCCTAAACCAGTATCAGTATAAACACACTGTAAAAATTCACTCAAATAGCGTAAGAAGATTCAAATTTGCCATGTCGAAATCTTAACATAATCACTCCAAGCTGTTTCCAGTCGCAGATTAGATGTTACGGAACTTAGGCTCGAGGGTAAGAATAAGTTATGAATTGTTTTATCCACCGGACGCCAGGTCACCCGTAATCGATATATCTATAGGCTTTTGTACACAATGGCAAAATATAAAATATCATAACTGAATTTCCTGTTTAAGTGAACTCAAAGCCTCGCTCGCATCTCACCGCTGCGGTCCCGGGTTTGATTCCCGGCTCCGGTACCGTATGTGAGTTAGGTTTGTTGTTGATTCCTGAGGAGTAGAAAGCAGGCCTACATCAGCTGTTAGCTGCCATAATTCACCTTATTCATACTCATGCCCGTCCGGTAAGAAGTCTAAATTTGTCCAGAACAAGGCCAGTTGTCCCAGAGATGGCAGCATTGCAGTCGGTCAAAAATATCTTAGTTTCTGTCGTACCGCACTGTTGTGTTCTTGTGTCATAAGGAAATGAACGTTATTTTCTGCCATCGACTGTAGATTTTTCTCTTCTTGCGACAAGCTGGGATAACTAGCCTCGCTTTGATGCCTTATGAATAAGGTCAATAAATCAGCCTATCGCTACAAGTTAAAGATTACTAAAAGCGGTGTCCAGATAAAGTAAAGTGCTCCTAATGGATCAAGCAAACCGATACTTATTCCTTAATTTGTTCTTCCTATCTTGCTTTAACGTCTCAATTTCTGAGCTAATAGCTTACTATCCGCAGCAGCCCCTTTCACGCTCACATGCTAAGAATTGGAGAGAATGGCGACCGCGGCAAGAGAATACGAAATGCCATAATCTCGGGCACAGCCCAAGTGGTCGCCAATACTTAAACTCCACAAGATCACGCGCCTATAGCGCCAAAACCCAAATTTGCGAGGAGGAAGGAAAGGCGGCAATGAAGTTCCTAATATTGCTTAAGTCAGTGTGGGTGGCAGAGGACGAATCAGCAGAAACATCAGTAGCGGAGAGCAACTCAGAAGGGCCGCCGGGGCGGAGCACTTGCGCAAGCTTCATGTAATAGGACGCTTTGAGGGCAATGCACCACCCAACATGAGTCATGATGTCAGCTAATTGGCTTCCTGACAAGGCCAGGGTGATCCCTGCGCCCGCTCTAAAGCTGTGCAATGATTCTCCCTCATCCATTCCGGCGTCTTGCAGATGAAGGTGCAGACGGGCCCGCATGGCGGAACTGGACATCAGCGTGTTGACAATCCTCCCTCGCGAGGAGGTGGGACGGAAGAGAAAGCCATTAGACAGATGCACGTCCAGGGCGAAAGAGATGGCCACGTAGAGTTATATAGTCTTGACAGGTCATAGAGCAGGGTTGGAATGACGGCGGATGCCGAACATATTGGGAGATCCATCCCTGAGCGCCTTACCCATACATGGTTAAACAAGAGTCCGTCGTTTCGAGGGAACTTCATCATTTCCTGTCTTGACAAGGCTAAGATCATTATCCCTAGCCTATCGCCGCTGAAGAATAACATCATAAAGATGGAGTTGTCCCTGGCGAGAACAAAGAGCTTGATTGGGGAGGTGACAGGTGAGCTCATCTTCTGCGTTATATGGTTTTTCAGTATGATTAATTTACTGGCAAATAACGATGTGGCTTGTTTTGGAATTACATCCGCTTGAAGCTGCTCCAAGGTAAAGGCCTTCAGGTATTCCTTGACCATTTGAGAAGCTGCTGGGTTTCCTAGGCCTAAAGAAGAGTTCCAATCGCCATCAGGCCCCAGGGATTTGAAGATGGCGCGGAGTTTCCCAACATAGGAAACATAGGATACTTTAAAAGAAATTACTGATAAACATGCCCCCATAAAGAAAACCTCTAACGCACAACAACGGTTGTTGAGAAAGCCCTGGATATCAAAGTGCTTGTTAATTTCAATAAAAAAAAGACAATTTTTTTTTAAATCTCACTTCCTCAGTAAGGATCTAGACAAAGTAAAACAATATAAGATATATAATAACAAACTAAACAAACTTAAAGAATCAGCGAAAAAAATTTATTTCACATCTCAATTTAACCTACATAAAGAAAATATAAAAGCAACCTGGAGCTTGATAGGCATGTTAATCAACAGGAAAAAGAAGTCCTGCATTTCTATAAATAAATTGTTCTATAATAACAGGTGTTATACGGATAAGAAAGACGTTTGCGAACAACTTAATTCTCACTTTATTAATATTGGTCCCCATCTAGCTGCGCAAATACCAACTTACGATAATTCTAACCCTACTCGATATATTAAAAGGTCATTTAGAAATAGTTTAATGTTCCGTGCTATACATGTTCATGAAGTGTGGGATGCAGTTCGGGGTCTAAAAATGTATCAAATTGTCTGTGGATCACATCAGCGAAGCCCTGACAGCAGTCTTTAATCTCTCTCGAACAAGGTATTATGCCAGATATCCTTAAAATATCCCGAGTAACCCCAGTAGACAAAGGTGGCGAAATAACAGATCCATCTAACTTTCGCCCCATTTCTACGCTCTCCTCCTTTACACAAATCTTTGAAAAGCTAGTCTACTCACAAATTATAAATTACTTGGAAAAGCATGAAATTCTAAGCAAATTCCAATTTGGCTTTCGGAAGGGTAGATCAACGGAACAGGCTATAGTGGAAATAACTGATAATCTTAAAAAAGCAATTGATGATAATCTTTTTACGTGTGGGGTATTTCTAGACTTCTCAAAGGCATTTGATACGGTAAACCACAAAATCTTGCTGAAGAAATTAGAGGCGTACGGTATAAGAGGAACCCCTCTACAATGGTTTATTAGCTACCTCTCAAATAGGCAACAATATGTATATTTAAATAATATGGAATCACCAAAACAAACAATGGTATGTGGCATCTCACAAGGAAGCTCTCTAGGTCCGCTTTTATTCCTAATCTATATTAATGACATTTCAAACTGCTCGGATAAATTATCCTTTCGAATATTTGCTGACGACACTAACGTATTTGCATCGTCTCCCTCCATCAGCGATCTTGAAAAACTTGTTAATGAAGAGCTTGCCAACATAAAAGAATGGTGTGATATAAATAAATTATCTATAAACATTAAGAAAACGAATTTTATGATAATTAAATCTCCCAGGAAAAAAGGAATTGAAAACATAAATATCAAATTAACAAATAAAGATGGAACATGTAAGTCTCTAGAAAAAAAAGACCATATTAAATATCTGGGAATGTTAATTGACGACAAGCTCACATGGAAATACCATATAGCTTATACTTGCTCCAGAATTGCCCGAAATATTGGCATCTTTTATAAATTAAGGCATTACATGTCTCTAGCCCAACTAAAACAACTATACTATAGCCTTATCTACTATAGCCCCTACATTTCATATGCTATCCTCGCATGGGGAAGTGCCTATAAAACACAAATTAAAAAAGTCCAAACGAAACAAAATATAGTGATAAGAGTTATGTTTTTTGCTATTACCCATGGGCATAACACAGAAAGTGCTCTACCCCTTATGAATCTGTTAAATATTCTCTCCGTTAATGCTATATACAATTTACAAGCCCTCAAATTTGCTCATAAGTGGCATAGAAATGAGTTACCTAATATATTTCAAAACTATTTTCAGTATGCTAGTGAAGTCCATTCTTATAGTACGCGATATGCCACCAACAAAAATTTCTATAAATCACGCACACGAACCAACATTGGAAAACAGTCTGTATCATCAGCAACAGTTGATCTCTGGCAAGAACTTCCCAGTCATTTAAAAAATCTCACCAATTTCACATTTCCTAAAAAAGTAAAACAATTTCTAATTCAAAAGCAATTTAAATCAAGCCTTTAACTGCCAATGTTTGTTATTGTATGTGTCTGTATTTTCTTGTTCGTATTTTGTTTTATTTGTGTCACTACATTAATAATGTATCTTTACATGGCTAGGAGCTAACTAGAAAACCTTTGTTTATTTAGCCCCTAGACACCTTTAATACGTATATTGTACCTTTGTTATTGACTTTTTCATATTTTGCTACTTTTTTTTTCAAACAAGGAACTGTAAATATAATAATAGGTGTGAAATAAAAGGATTTGTATTTGTATTGTAAAGAAAAGGAAGACAGAACAGCCACAACTCAATTAGCGTACTGACCAAGGTGCGGACATGCTGGCTTATGGACTTGGGTCTTACCACGCGCGTCCTTCCAGGCAAGGAATCTGCAGACATCCTTAGGAGATGCGTTAAAGGGCTCTTATTGCCCGGAAGCGAGGACAGAAGATTGGAGAGCTGCATCTTGAGGGATTCTTTCTGCTTGGTCTACGCCGTGGAGAGGTTCATGGAGTGGAATGATCCAGTTGGTCATCGAGTGCCGATAGCTCTGGCGGGGAAAGGGATGAACTGGTTGAGGGGCAGCACTACGATATTGACAGGAGGGACACTGGACAGCAGGAACAAACACATGTGCAACGGGTGGTAGACTCTTGGAAGGAAAGAAAAATCGAGGAAGGGGAAAATTAGAGATTGCGCGGGATAAACGGCATAAACATGTGTGGAAAATGGCGGAGTGAGGCAAAATAAATGATAAAGTGTAGCGCCTATCCTATGACGAAAAGAACCCGCCAAAGGCGACGTAAGAATAATATGTCGAAGCCAGTGACAAAAAGACGCACTATCTGGAACTATTGGCGGACTATACATATATTTACCGTAAAGGGCAGAGGGGAGAACATAGAAAGGTACCAACCACGAAGGGATTCTATCAGTAGGAGTCAAGATTCGTGGATGAGGAAAGCCCAAAGGTCCCAAGGAAGGGGCCAGCTGGGGTTAAATCCATTGCGAGAGGGAGCTATGGCAATTCCCATTTCACCCTTACGCGCTAATAGGAGACTAGTGGTTGCTATATGTTGCAATATAGGCCACCAGAAGCAACGCAGGTGGCATCCGGCACCATGATGGTGGAGATAACAGCGGGTCGCAAGAAGCGGAGGACATTAGGAACATTAGGCAGATGGGCGGAATACACAACGCAGTCTCCCAGTTGAATAGACCCATTTCAGACGTGACTTTTCACTTGAGTAATGCTTTATTGTTTTTCTGTATCCCAAGAGGAAATGTACCAATTTCTATAATTGGAAAACAAAGCACTTAATCCTCTGGAGAACTATCACGTGGTCTGAAATAGGCAACACGCTTGAAATAACTATTATTGTTAATTCTAAAACAAATCCTAACCATCGGACGAGTTAACGGTAAGTTACGGGTTCTCACTCACCTAGAGTTAGGGTTCACAGGTAAACAAGATTAGAAGGTAAACGAGAGAAAAACAATTTTTGACCGCTCCTACTCGGGCTCGAACTCGTACCCCCCTTTGCATGTACTGCAATGTAGTCTACGCCGTTCGGAATGTGACAAAATGTTTATCTTTATAAGAATGCCATAAGAACAATAATCGGAGGCCCTGGTAAGACCTAAACCGGATGTCCTAGATTCTATACTGGACATTGAAACTGCGCGTGCCAGTAGGAAATTTTAATTTGCTTCCGGTCGTTGCAGTGCAGTTCAAAAATTACAGAAATGAAACAATATTATGCAGTGGACTTTGTGCAAACAGAAACAGAACCGACAGAAATTCCAGAAAATGATATATATCAAACTCTCGGGTTTATTTATAGCATTGTTGACATCTCTTCTTGTGATTCGCCTTCAGTCGGTGCTGGTGAGGTGTAAATACACTTACTAAGAAAATATCTGCAGGTTTGTACACGATTATTGTAGTTACGTCTGTGATGGGTTAAGCCATGCAAGAACTTTGTGACAAGCTACAAAGGTTATTACAGAACCGTGCAGCGAGAATTAGCACTCAATCATGCAGATTACGATATAAGTTCTCAATCCCTTCAAACTTGGCTGGGATACACTGATAAATAGACGAAAAAAGCAGAAAGCTGTACTAATGTCCAAAATATTAAATGAAATGTCTCCCAAATACCTAAAAGACCTACTTACATACAGAAGGCATAGTGTGTATGACCAAAGGGATTTGACACAAAAGCTTAACCTACCCAAACCCAAAACTGATTTTCTAAAAAAAGTATATCCTACAGTGGAGCCAAAGTCTGGAATCAGCTTCCAGATCAAGTGAGAACATCTGAATCTATGCGAGCCTTTAACATAAACCTCGCCCAAATGTGATTATCAGGTGCGCACGCTCAATCGTGATATAACGCGTTTTCTTTATTATATATTTTTAATTACAATATTAATAATATTTCTATTACCATTCTGTACACGGCTATCATGCAAAACAGTATTTAATTATTAATCTACTGGGAAAATATATACAACTGTATATTGCCTTCGTAATATTACCTACTTTTTATTTGTAAAAAACTGATGATACTACCGTATCTAAATAAAGTTTATGTATGTAGTATGTATAAATGGCCACATGCGCTATCGTCGACACACGCGAAACCTTACTTCATCTCGTCTCGTACCTGGAGTAACTGTTGGAAATTATGCACGGTAACTTTACGGCATACCTTAACATTGAAATGGCCTCCCGGCTGTTTATATCCGTCTGACTCAATCAAAATCCACGTACGTACATCATTTTATCGTACAACAATCTCGTACCCTGACCCGATTTGTTTCTTACTGCGCATGCTCATAGAAAATCTGAGAAATCGAAGACCTGACTGAACATCATAATTGTGCCGTCCTGGTAAACATAAATTCCATCCAATTGAAATTAAACTTCCTCAGTACTAAAGGTGATATCCCGTTCGAAATTGTATCCATTTATACGCCCCGTTTAGGGGAATCGAACGTCCTTGCATTTACACGTGCCATTCCAGCGTTATTCTTTCGGGCTTTTAAAATCTGCACAAAGCTAGGAGGAGGACAATTCTTACCAAATAATTTCACGTTGAAAGCTCTTCTAATTTCTACCACTAGCTAATTGCAATGCGACTATCTACACTAGGACATTTGCACGATGACGTCACATACTACAACTACCAGCATTCCTTGCGTGGATCCTTTTGTTCCTCAAATTGGACCATTGTTTTGGAATTCTCAAAGGAGTTGATAAACTGATTTGAATGGTAAAAGAATTTGAAAAGATTCTTCCAGTTGTAGTAAAACGACGCCATAATGTCCTATTAGCTCACTTAGAAGATCACATTTATGATTAATGCCATTCTTCACTATAATTGTAGAATTGAAAGAAAAGGACTACGAGGAGTATAGATAGGGCTTCCTCGTCACTCCCTTCCTTTCCCGTTACGTTTTCTTTTTCTTTTACAGTACATGCATCACGTTGAATGCATATGTCAGTCTAAGTGTAACTTAGTGTAACTGTAATCTTATCCATATCGTTTGTAGCTGTTATGCACGTACTGTAATAAATTGTATGTGGTGAAAATAAATAAATAACATTAAATTATCCTACACATATTTTGAAAGAGGTCCGATCAAAAATCAACCGAAACCAAGACAAAAAGGCATTTTATAAAAAATATTTTTTCGAGTTACCGGTAGTATTTTATGTTCATAGGGCGCCGCATTGTGTATATCTTATCTACACGAAGTAATGCCAACACCTCATCAGTATTTAGCTTGTGTAATTTTTAAGCACAAAGTTCGGTCCTGGCTTGTTGTCCACCGAATCGTGACGGCATTCATATCAAGTCATCTGATACCCTTTATGTCCTTCGCTGAGTAGTGATATTGGTGGACTAGCTTGCTGTCAATGTTGAGCTCGATTTGCAGGGCAGTAAACACAAGACTACTGAGTTGGATCAATCTGGCCATGTGCAAGTTTTGAGCACATAGCCGCTTTAATAACTCATTAATATTTATATCATTACAAATTCTCTTTGTAAACAGCTGACCTTCACATTTATAATGCCGTTGGTTTGTCACTTCATTGGTATAATAAAGTTATCCATTAGCTTAATAAATCACTCTTAAGATACTACACATTTGATGTGCTACCGTTCTCAAACATTGTATAGAGACAATCTTGCTTACAATAAACGTATTTTTTTAATACCACCATCGCTCGCTATAATAAATTTTGCATATATGCTTTTCGTTTCCGGTGAAAAACGTAAACAAAAAAACCTAAAATATTGCGCTTACAGCGAGGAAATATTAGTACAGCCGCCAACCGATGGGCGAAACTCTTACAAGACCATGCAACATTCTAGGCTTTATTTAGAGACATTATTTCCACATCCAACTTCGTTTAGCCTTTACGATAATCAACTTCTGATTTCGTATTTAAAAATATCCTATTCCGAATGCAAACATTCAGCAGGAGGTTGTGCGACCAATTTACAACAGCCGCCTGCAGCCGCCTGCAGCCGCCAACCGATGGGCGAAACTCTTACAAGACCATGCAACATTCTAGGCTTTATTTAGAGACATTATTTCCACATCCAACTTCATTTAGCCTTTACGATAATCAACTTCTGATTTTGTATTTAAAAATATCCTATCCCGAATGCAAACATTCAGCAGGAGGTTGTGCGACCAATTTACAACATAGAGACACCGTTAGCGTTCAGTGGAACTGCCTGCAGAGAATCGCTTTATTAGATCTTAGATCGGATATGTTAATTGGAACTACTGGTCCATTTACACTTGAGTGTTAAAGGTTTCTATTATCCAGTGCCCGCTGTTTAAAAATGGAAATAAAAATTTGAGATATGATAATGAACACCCCCCCAAAAAAATCAGCTTTGTTGTTTATACAAGGGTAGGTTTTCTGGCAAACGTTGAGAAAAGAGCTTTATATACTTTGTTTATTGACATTCACAAATGATTAGAGCTTAAACTGCTTCTTTTCTTGCTGGCTTTCACAGAAGAACAAATACAAACTCCCAAAGACACAACATTTGATATCAGTTACCTCATATTAGCAGTTACATGTCTTACCAATATTTTAATGACCTCCCAGAAATGTTAGCTACCTTAAACAAATACTCTGTTAAATGCCGCAACAACAAGCGACTTGTTTTAGGGCTGCCATTGAGTCGCTGCAGTACAAAATCATTTCCAGGCGTTTGAGAAAAGGTTTTACTTTTGAGTCAAGCTATTTGAAATGCCAATCATTCTTCCAAGTGGAAATGGCAACATGTAAATTATTTTTCATTCAAACGGCCTCGTTTCACCTGCTCGCAACAGGGGTTCAGTTTGACAACGGAAGTCAACCTTTTTTATTGAGATCGAAGAGCACTTTTCTCGTAATGTTAAAACGTTAGTTTTACTGCTGAAAGTGCACTAAAGGCTGTGGCCTAAGGTACGCTTTGGAAAAAAAGATACCACGTTCATTCTGTTTTTCCTCCTTTCAGGTTTTGACCTCGTTGTCTGTCACTTGAAAAGGAAACTCAAATGAACATAGGACTGAGTCAGTAAAGTGAACCGAACACAGAAGTGGGCGACTTTTAGAAGGCCGCTGATAAAGGTGTTTAAACATTTATCTGCCACATCGTGACTTTCAAGGTAACTGCAAAGTAACAGTAACATGAGAAGAATTTCTGCAAGTTGGTACACAGGAACACAGAACTAGCTCAGAAAATTCGAGTTTAATTGCTTCTGTATCGACGCACAAAACTGGACGGCAGAGTGTGAATTTTGTCAACAGTGAAAATATTATCCACCCGTGGTTTGCTGGCTGCCCCCAACCAACTCAGCACGAAAGGCCATTGTTAAAGCACGTTTGAATAATATTTCAAGTCATCATTTGTTTATCACATGGGCGCAGGGAAACCACGCTGTTATAGCGAGGTGGCTGACGGCACCATTTAAGCCGCTACAATCCAGTAAACCAACCTCGGAGTTATCTCCAACAAGAAAGACACATATTTGAGTGGTCGACTGACCGGAAAGCAGCCTTGAAGATCGGCGAACAAGACAGGTGCAACATATTAACTTCGTAAAAATGCTTTCAGAGAATATTTCTGTACCAAGTTTTAATACTTCGCAACCCGGGGCTGTGACAACTATGAGCGGGAATATCACTGCCAAGGCTTTCAAGACCTTTGCTTATGTGATTATTTTAGTGATTTCAATAACAGGAAACAGCTTCCTCATCATGGCTTTCCGACGGAATGTCACGGGGCAGATGCGGTCCGTTTACAACCTGATCATCGTGAGTATAGGAGTGAGTGACCTACTGTTGGCCATGTGGAGTATACCAGAGCGGATAACCCGTGTTCTGACTGAAGATGCGTGGTTAGTGGAAGGTGCACTTGGTAAGAAAATTGCATTTATTTATTTTTATAGAAAAAAAACTAACTAACGAACTACAGTTAACTACGGGAGAATTCTAAGAACGCGTGATTTCATTGGCTGCTCAGCGTGCTTTATTTTCTTATAATGCACGCTCGAGAATTTCTTCCCGCGTAGATCGAATTTTAAATTATAAAGCAGATAGAAGGTGGTTATCCTATGTCCTATAGCAAAGTAATGCACTTTTGAGGCCTTGAAAAGCTGCTAAACTGAAATGCACTACTGGCTTCAGCTTTTTCAAGACCTCGAGCGTGCATCCGGGATAGAGACTTCATGTGGCGTGCACGAAGTTGAATTATAAATTTGTCAGTAGAACATGGAGAACCATCATGTATTTGTTAAATGTAAAAATATAGACAGAATTCGGGATCTAGTGGGAAATGTGACAATGACCCTAACTTCGACCGGTGAATTTATGTTCGTGTTATATTTTCGGCACCATGTGGATCAGTGATTTATCCCCTCTCAGTTGAAAGTTCTACATGGTCAGATATACAGTTCATAAACATGCATAAACTAACTACAAGCAATGTTATCAATCTGAAATTAAGAACAAAACAGAACAGTCATGAATATGTTACTCGCGTTACTCCGTTCCAAATAGACCATGTTAAATCCGACATTTTGAAAGGGGTGCAAACATGGCGCGAAATACAGTGTTGGTATATGGGAATCCGATGCAAACTAATTTCCGTAAAATTCAATTTCTGAAATATTCACTGTCTGCAAAGGGATGTAGCTGTGCTGGGAAGCGTGCAATCGTGTTTTCAGTTTTCCATACATTTCAGGTCTGTAACAACGAGTCAAAGTCCGCGGAACATTTACAGACAAATTTATGGAAAACTGAAAACACGATTGCACGCAGTCCCAGCACAGTACATCCCTCAAATTTTGATCAGTTAATCACAGTTATACCTGGTATCTTAAATTTGTATCAGAAGAATATTTCAGAAATTCGATTTTACGGATTTTATTTGGCATCGGATTCCCATACAAACACTGTATTTCGCGCCATGTTTGCACAAGTCCCCTTTCAATGAAATGTTCGGAATTAACCGCGAACATATAGTGTCGTTAATCTCGCGCTCCGTGATCTACTTATCATTGTAGTCTTTGCTGGGTTTGCTTATTAACCCTTCGTTTCACCCTTTTAACTTCTCTTGCTCGAAGTAACGTTATGTTACATTGTCCTTTTCCCCCCGATCACACTAAACGCACCCTGCTCGCGTATCAGTCAGAAGAGTTAACTCCTTCGGCCGACACAGATCGACAATTGACATTAGGGTCCTTAAGACGGCTCTGACAACGGGACATCAAAAATATGTTTTTCGCGGAGTTTGTTCTCGATGCTTCGATATTGTATTCACATTTTATTAAATTTTACATCCAGTTTTATTTAGTAGGACGAATGAGTACCGAGATCTCTTCCGTGCGAACGAAAACTTTACGTTCTTTCTATAGTGAATACCTCCCTTACTGAATATTGAAGTTTAGTCCTGTTTTTGTAGAGACGGCGCCCAAATGTATGCGATTGTATGCACTTTCGCTTTCAGTTATTGTATTTTTAAATTTTATAAAAGGCTATTGTTTTTGCTGTCATAGTTGCTCAAGGACCCTCAAAGTCATCTTTGCTTATTAGGGGAGTACTGCTTTTAATTATTGTATTAGGATATTTTATAGTCTGTATATACTTGAAAACTACGATGAAATTACGATATAAATCCTATGCTGAATTATCAAACTACAAGACCTAAAATTATCCAATACCGTGCGTTCTGGTTGATTTAATTTTGGTATAATTTGCTTTCAATATTTCTTGAATCGGTTACGCAAATTAAATATTCACAACTGGCTCGCGACACATAATTTATTGAGTATTTTGTGGTTTAAAAATATATGTCATATAGTCATAATATACCGCAACGTTATCGTCAGTTAAATCGACATTTGGAAAGCGAAGATTGCCTACAATGATTGATCAGCAATTCACAACTCTTCCTTAATTACATAATAAAAAATTCATAACATTTGGCTCTTGAAAAATAGATTGAGAATTTCAGTTTTCCCCGAATGTCCTTCGTCTTCAATCAGGGCCGGGTTGCTCCTGTACTAGCAATCAAACATTGCTCGACTAAATCATTGACAATCAAAAACAATAAAATGTCATTGTTGAAAATTTGGAGAACACCTTGGAGCAGTTAGGAATACTGAGTATTTAAAATATATTATACTTTTATCGATTAAGGTCAGTCTCGATCGAAACTCCGAAGCCACTTCGGGAATTTAAACAAAATGTCATAATTTTTACAAAAATACACAATTTATTGATACAACTGATAATGTCAAAATCATGAGCCGATCACACGTACTAATGACGTAATTGTGACGTCAACCCCACCTTTTTCACATTTTGAGCCTGCATTACTCGAAATCTAGTCGAACGATATTTTTGAAGCAAGTGGAAACTGTTTAAACTTATAGCAAACGTACTCAGTATAAATTTTATAAAAATCCCGTGGGCGGAAGTGGCGAAAAAGTTGGGATATTAATTTTCACCTTAGTAACGTTGTCAAAGTTGAAAGGACCGTAGTCATGTTTCTGTCAATATAACTGATTAGAAGCAAACTGGTTAAAAGTATCGCCAAAGCTTCCTAAATCTTGATGCGAAATAAAATTGTGTTAGCAAAAACAGCAAAAAGTAGTAAATATTTCGTTTTCACATACCGGCTTCCACCAAATCACCATGTCTGAGGTTGATTTCATTGATGTTGTAGTAAAGTGTATCGTGAAAGCCAATTGGCTAACGCAAACCAAAACTTTCGACACACCTGTGAAATCTGTTCCATTTGAAGCAAAGTTTACCATCGCTGAAATCAGTCAACTGTACGATCGCTCATGATCGCCGGCGGATTAATACGTTGTTCGATCAGCTTTTCTGTAGTCCTTGGACTTGTTTACTTATTAGTGATATAGAGCCTTCTCAGTTTTAATAGTTAATTGGCCGGTAACAAAACGAGCAGGGGACTGGGACCGAGTTTATCATAATTACTCTAATTCTAAAATGAAGTTCATCACATGATAGAGCATGTTGAAATTTGCATGTGTGCCAAGTTTGACGTGATTCGAGTGAATCTCGTCTGAATTATAAGCAATTGAAATTTAATTTATTTGTCCCTCCAAATTTTTACAATGAATGTATGGTTTGGAGGGACAACGTTAAAAAATAAGAGAGTTTGTATGGGAAATTTGACACATTTGATGCCTTCCGAGCATCGTCAATATTGAGCCAAAGTTCACGAAACTTTCCAGACTAGCTAAGTTTGATCTGTTCTTTTGGAAAATAATGCTCACTTTGACTAGTTATTAATTGAATTAGTTTTACTGACTCGGTTCCAGTCCCCCGCTCGTTTTGTTACCGGCTAATTTACAGCACAAACAATAATTTATAAAACATCGATGACAATCGATAATTATCGATAGAAATCGATAATAATCGATAATAATCGATACTCACACATTTTTACGTTATCGATTTTCATCGATTTCCGATATTAATCAATTGATTGATATCGATTATTATTGATTATTATTGATTTTTATCGATTATCGAAATTATCGATTGGTACGGCCGGGCTTTGTAAGAGGCTTGTGTTCTCGCAACTCTTCTTTCATTGTTTAGATAACGTCATATAAACACATAACTGTTTTATATTTCTTCAATGTGCGGTCTAGAGATCGTAACAATATGTTCAGTATTCAAGCAACTTTTATAATTTGTCAAAATCAAATATTTTTTGAGTTGATGGCTCAGCCTGGGATGGTAAACTCCACACGTAACAAGGGCACCCAACGAGTACTTTTTGAAATTCGTTTGAAACCAGTTGTCTGCAGCTTATCTAGCCATTTGAGGGCGCCTACTATGTCTTTTGACGTATTATAGAAAGCTATTAGCTGTTCGGATTTTCTAGGTGGAAATCGCGTCAACCGAAAATACTATGGCAAAATATTCCCGGCCTACGAATTTGTTAGTAGTCTAGAACAGAAACAAGAATTTTCTAGCCCAAGTAACTTCATGTTGCCAAGTTTTGTGGAGGTACGAATTTTTTAGGGATTCTTTTTTCCTTTAGGCAATTCTTAGGGAATGAAAATGTGTTGTTCTGACTCTATTGATCAGACGAATTGGGACGTACGAATATTTTAGGGGAACCTTTTAGTCTCCCTTTTCTTCTATAATTTTCTAGGGATTGAAAACAAATTTTCTAGGCAGTATTTCAGAAAACAATTTTCTAGGGACAATTTTTTCAAATCCGAAAGTTTTAGGCTAACTTACTCTCCCGAACAGCTTTTTAACCGAAAGCGTCGTTGGGTGCCCTTGACGTAAAACTGTGGCAGTGCAGCTGTGGTGATAAAGTGGTACTGCCAACCCCGACATGATAATATAAATTTTCTCATGAAGAAAGACAAAAGTACTTAGTTTAGCAGAGTATGCTTTCCAAGTACACTGGAAAAAATGTGAGACAATTGAAAAAAATTATGTTTTAAAATAAGTTTAGAGCAAACTGAAAACCGAAATCAAGTTTCCGATAGTATTTAATAATCCACTTTAATGTGCCTCTAACGCTTTTTTTTATCATCCATATCGATGATCTACATAAAGATTTCTTGATATGAGTGTTGCGTCTATGAGATATGTTGAACAATAATTACTGATTACTATTCACCGAAGTGGAGGTGAATAGATAGAGCATATTACACGGTGGTGCGAAGATTTATCCTCGGGAGTCGAAATGTTCATTTTACGCACTGTTAGTACAAACTTACAAATCCTGATTATAAGTAATTGAAATTTCTTTGTCCCTCCAAAATTTTACAATGAATGTATGGTTTGGAGTAGCCTGTGTACAGCCGTCCGTCTCCCCTCGAAACTCGGGTAGGGTCATGTGCTACACTGTCGTTAATCGTGTCCCAGCATAATTTTGCATAAAAGTTAAAACTCTCCACGCACCCCGACGGTTGCCCTGTATCTCGATTTCCATTGGCCGAGAAAAACGAGACGATAAACATTGTTCATTTCCTATTGTTAACGGCAAGACAAATCTTCGCTAGCTTGTACACAGACCTCCGTAATCCCTTCAAAGGAAGGGATTTGGAGATCTTTCTTTCCTCGTGGGAGTTGAAGATTGGATGAACTCGTGAGTTTGAGAACCATGTTAGCTAGAGGGTTAACTGGAAGTCGCGCTCGTAGCGACTGGGCTGAGGCTATTGATATTGCTTCTGGTTGATCATCTCCCACAGCCACTCTCTTTTCTTTTTGAAGAACGATATCTGAAGAACAGTTTCGTTTGTTTCCTGCAAATTCTTTATAAGCGCTCTTCTCTTCTTCAAAATTCCTTGACACTTCCTGCATATATGTTGGCCCCACTTTTCATTTGGAATTAGAGAGAAATAATTTCTTCCCAGACTTTAAATGCAGTAGTTCCTTGAACGAGATTCTGATCAATTTTTTTCTCGATTTAACCGAGTACAGGCACAAAATGACATAGCAATTCGTCATAATACAATTCCAAACCGCGGGAAAACCCGAGCTCGAAGGTCAACATAACCGCTAAGCCAATCAGCACCTGCTATGAGCACCAGCCAATCAGCAACTGGTTACAACATTCCTGTAACTATCCACGTGACCTAGAACATGATTAACGAATCCATAGTACAGACCTCTTTTTCCTTCCTTATGAAGGGATATGATTACAGAGGTCTGTGTACAGGCTAGGTTTGGAGGGACAACGTTAAAAAATAAGAGAGTTTGTATGGGAAAATTGACATATTTGATGCCTTCTAGCATCGTCAATGTTGAGCCAAAGTTCACCAAATTTTCCAGACAAGCTAAGTTTGATCTGTTCTTTTGGAAAATAATGCTCACTTGACTAGTTATTAATAGACCAGTTCGCGGTAAATTCCGACATTTTGAAAGGGGTGCAAACATGGCGCGAAATACAGTGTTTGTATGGGAATCGATGGGAATCTGATGCCACATAAGATCCGTAAAATCACGTAAACTTCACGCGGAATTTGACTCATTTATGGGAAACTGAAAACACGATTGCACGCTTCCCAGCACAGCTCCATCCCTCAAATTTCGATATGTTAATCATTTACCTGGTATATTAACTTTGTATCTGAAGAATATTTCAGAAATTCGATTTTACGCATCTTATGTGGCATCGGATTCTCATACAAACACCGGTATTTCGTGCCATGTTTGCGCCCCTTTCAAAATGTCGGAATTTACCGCGAACTGGTCCGATTGAATTAGTTTAATTGACTCGGTTCCAGTCCTCCGCTCGTTTTGTTACCGGCTAATAGGCCATTTTGACGATGTTGCGCGCGCATTGAGAACAATATACATGCAATCAAGAAAACAAAAGATTGTCATGCAACATTGAGTTTTGGCGGGCCACATTCTGGTTTTTGGCGGGCCACATGCTTTTGTTTTCAATGCGTGCGCAACATCGTCAAAATCGCCTATTGGAGATATGATTTTTCAAACAGGAGCACATCAGAGCAGAGGTTTTGGATAGTGCTTTGTTTACATCTTGAGCGGCCACGGCTGACTAACGGAATATGCACGTGCATTCGAATTCAAAAGTCGAGAAATTATCATAATGACCAGGGTTACAAAGGATAACTAATATAAAAATGTGTGGAGGTTGTAAATGTAAATGATTTATTTACCCACGTGACACGTAAGAGCTTCAGGTAGCTCGTTCAAACGTGCACGTGCAGATCGAATTGGAATTTAGAAATGTTGTTTTTTAAAAGGGAGGAAAACCGGACAACCCGGAGAAAAACCCTCGAAGTAAGGGAGAGATCCAACAACAAACTCAATTCACATGTGACTCCGCGTTCGGGATTCGAACCCAGACCAGTTGAAAGGCGAGCTCTCTCACCACTGCACCAACCTTTCTTGTTGTTATACAGAAACTGGTTGTGCATTGTACCTCCTGCCCATTAAGTTACTGTTTCGGTACGGCAAAGTTACGGCAAATACGGCAAAGTTACGGTAAAGTTACGGTAAAGTTACGGCAAAGTTACGGCAAAGTTACGGCAAAGTTACGGCAAAGTTACGGCAAAGTTACGGCAAAGTTACGTTACAGCTACAGCTTGATTTCTTTCCCACTTATTTGAAACCTGCTCTATTCCTGTGCCATAAGGACTAAAACAACGAGGAAGCCATTTCAACATTACAGCATGTCGTACCATTCCATGCTAGCAGAGGTTTCTCTCTGTCCTGAGAGACCTCTTCTAGCAGGGAGGTCGCACCTCATTGTATTTATGGTGCATATAGTTGATACACTCGCCATACGAATAGGCCTTATGGATGATGATGCATGCTTTTGTCATCACCACCAAGCCTCATTTTATATTGAGTCAAAGCGAGGCTTGGTGGTTATCACAAAAGCTTAAAGGGACGGCTGTGTCATGGTGAGAGACCATTACATTAGATGTCCAGGCCGGACACGGTCATTATCAGCGATTCTCATATGAACTGACGAACGTCGCGCACATGTGGGATGGTAAAAATCAAAGCAAATATTCAAAAATGACTAATAAACTGTGTAAATATACAGTCTTCAAGTAAAATAATGAAAATACTTTCAATCATGATCAGGCATTGAAGGAGGGGGGTTTAACTGTTTTAACCCACCAATCGAACACTGACTCTATACATGCGCAGCTAGTACCATGACATAGCCCCTTTAACATCATCATGCATAAGGCCTCAATTCTGCTATAATTTATAACACTGATGGCGAGTTGAAAATAATATATGCTGATGGTTATTGTATGCTTTGTTTTCCAGGTGTCACCTTATGTAAAGTTGTTAACTTTGCCGAGAAAACCTCCATCATGGTATCATTTCTCCACCTTGGCGTTATGTCCCTTGATCGATTCCTAGTCGTGTTTTACCCATGGAGAGCCATGGTCTCGACAAAATCCTCCAAAATAACCATTGCTTCCATCTGGGTTTTCACCATATCTTTCTGGGCTCCCATTTTTTACTTTGGTGGACTTAGAACAAAGAAAGATGTTTTACGTTGTGAAGTGAGGAAATTTACCCCTAACTGGCAGTATTGGTATCTTCCGTACGTTGTCCTTCTACTTTTCAATATGTTAGTCATTCTTGTCTTATATTTCCTCATCACCTGCAAGCTTTGGCTGCGGATAATCCCGGGGAATCAAACAATAATGACAAACAAGCTGGTGGATAGAGCAAAGCGACGCATGGCTCGAATGATTGCAGTTATAGTAACCGCGTTTTATGTCTGTTTCGTCCCTTATTGGATTGGTTGGATTTCGTGTTCCTATATCAAGCCAATGCCTAAGGCAATATGCAACCCGGTGTACAAGTACATCAGTACATTAATGTTGTACACGAACTGCGCCATTAATCCTGTTGTTTGCCTGATCTTTAACCAACTGTATAGGATAGAGGGTACTTTTGCGTTGCGTGATCCTCTGGGTTTACGCGTGAATGAAATGCGTTTGATGTACAAAAGAAGAAAGAGCTCGTCGACTGTTAACGGACATTTACCACTTGTAACCAACTTACAGAAACAAAGACCGCGAAGAGATACGCAACTAATCATACCTGGGCCATAGCACACCTGTTTACATACCACCGATTTAATAATAAGTGTAGTTCAGTTATTACACGGAGGTAATAACGGCTAAGATATGCATCAGGGTTACGATAATCTTTAATTCGAAGTGAATATCGGTTACCGAGTCGCACTCGAGGTAAATATTTAACTCTTTCCCTAGCCCTGAGGGGTACAGTGAGTTTTGTTTCCCCTCGATCCGTCCAAGGGAACATCGAGGATCTCGCAAGAGGCACAACTCGCTGTTTCTCTCGGGCCAGTCATTAAAGCCCGATTTACACGACTAGCATTGGGCGCGGCACTCTTGAATTTTGCCGTGTAAATGAAGAGTAATGTGCCCTAAATTATCGGACAGCTGGCCCAAATTTAAGAGTGCCGTGCCCAAAATGAATGTCGTGTAGATGGGGATTAAGTGATTAATTTGTTAGGTATAGTGAGGATTTCGTCAAGATCTATGGACCTTTTCTCGGATGTCTTTTTCGTCAGTGAAAGCCGTTTTGCTAAAACAAATGAGCAGACTTTTGAGTGTTTTTGGTGTCTTTATCAGCATCCATTTGGTTTATTTTCTCACTCGACAAAATAATAAAACGCTGCTTTGGAGTAGGTTCCATTTCGAACGTCTTTTCTTGCTAAAAAAATACCAGAGTTTGTAAATAAAATTCAAATTCATTTACGAAGGGCCGCGGGTTGGCGCATTGGTAAGCGCTTCACCTCTCATCTCTGTGGCTAGACTTTCTCAAAGTCCTTCTTAGCCCCCCGTGCCATGGACTTTTCGCACTTGCAGCGCGCCAAATTTACCGGTTGCTTTTTCAAACGGAGGCGTGGCTTATGACGTACTAAGATTTGCCCAATCACAAAGCGTCAATTCTTCAAGCATTGTATGTTGACGTGTCAAGTCAGTCGACCGTAGATGTGGTATTTACAATTTGAGTGTACTCATAAAAGAGTTTGTCAAAGGCGTGAAATATAAGCTCCACCCCAGAAACGTATTTTCGCGCCTAAACATAATCCCCCGATTCAATTTCCTGCAAGTGAAACAAGTCGAACTCGCCTCTCGAGTCGATTCTCGCGCTCGCTTTTTGACCCAGTAATCGCTTACCCAGTAACTAAGCGAGTTCGACTTGGAGCAAGTCTATTCAGTGGCTTAAGAGACCCGGTAACGGCTCCTGTATCTCGACGAAAATTAACTATTGGTTTATATTGATAAATTAACGTTTTCCCCACCTTTAGCTGGGCAGTGGTCCGCGCGAGACCACGCCACTTTCTGTCACGATGCGATCACGTGGCGGGATACATTTGATTTTAACGACTGTCGCGTGATCTTGATAAACCAATAAGAGCGCACGTAGGATCTCACCAAATCCTTGCTATGTAACGTATACAATCATAGATGTTGACGCGTTCCCGGATCATCCAATGAGAACCATGGGGGCTGATCAAAGTCAGGACCCGGCTAATCCTCAGATGGAATTGGAATTTAGCGCGTTGGTTTTTGCGGAGGGAGAAAAACAGGAGAACCCGGAGAAAAACCCTCGGAGCACGGCGAGATACCAACAAACTCAACTCACATATGACACCGCGTCCGGGAATCGAACCTGGGCCACAGAGCTGACAGGCGAAGCGCTTAACCACTGCGCCTTGACCAACAGGATTTTCGTCCACAGTGTTTGCTGCGATTCAAGTTACTGACAACACTTGGAACTCTGAGGCAGCCGTAATGATGACGGTAGAGACAGTGGTACTTTAAAAAGTGTTTCCTTGTCAGACAAAACTGAGTATGGCTCTGTTCATTCCTTCCTTCCTGTAGCTATTTCATTGTTCCAGATTCTGCATGGAAAAATAGAACGCGAACCAATCCAAACGGAAAACAGTGATTTACTTTCTTACATTCATGTTCTCTACTAAATCCTTTTTTAGAAGGTACTTGCTTGCAAGTATCTTCTATAGTTGTCGCCTTGTGGCGGGTGGGCTATTTGGTAGGTCATTCTTACCGCGGAGGCCTGGGTCCAGGCCTGGGGCGTTTTGGCTTTCCTCATTCCGCCATCTTGCTTTCTTCTTTTCATGCCATTTCTAAGTCTAGTTTTATCGTGATTTGGTCAAATTTTCGGTAATGATATTTTCCGGGAATATTTAAATGGCCCTTGTGAATGGCTTTGAATGAAATACTCGCTTATTTGGACGATAGATTCGACATACCCGGCGATGGATTCTAACGTGGTATCGAGGGAGTTTGACACATAACAAACTGATTTAAGTATTCCCTGAATTTGCTGTTATTCTTGAAGAAAATGACGAAGACGTGAATTAGCAGCTCTTGTGGTAGAAGAACCGCCTACTCGCGATTAATAAAATTGTCATGGACACCTCTTACACAAGTTACAAGCCTGTAGAAAGAGTGTACTGGATACAATCAATGCATTGCTTTAAAATCAAGTCTCACAAAAGAATATGATGTAAGTTAAATAATAGAACTATTCCATGTGTTTAATACTAATAGGACGTTTGCATTATAACTGTTATTACTCAGAGTTTCATTGAAATACTTCTAGTTAGTAATAATTTATGCCCATGGGGGTACTCCCTATAGTAGACCATACAGGGATGCTCCGCCCGAAAGGGGTATATTTTTTGGGCACAATCTGTCACTATACAAATTAATAGGATAAATGGATGGAGTAGTGAAGAGTGTACTAGATACCATGCATTGCTTTAAAATCAGTTCTCAAGAAATACTTGTCATGTAAATAAATAGACCTATCCCATATGTTATAATACTAATACAATATTTGCATTACAGCTATTATATAAACACTGGGAGTTACATCAAAATACTTCTAGTTAGCAATAATTTATGCCTTCATTCAGTTGTCATAAGTTAATGTCCAGTTTATCACCAAAGGTATCTCACATAGCTTGTAAGAACTTGCCATTCTTGCAAGTACCTCCTAGTACGCATGGCGTACCTATGTTTTTGTTTTGTACTTGTATACAATGACCAAAATATTTGCAACACCAGACTCGTACCCACCCGCTGGTAACTTACTTTGGCGGCGCGATAGGCGTCACGGGAAGTCGCGCAAAGGATCAGGAGAAGGGCGAAGGGAAAGTAACAATAACAGCACCGCTCCAGCTAGCCTTTCGCAACGCTTCGAGTACGTAGTCGTGTCAGGTCGTGTGGTGTGTCCAAATAACTGTTTTTTTTTCGCAGAGCAGCTTATTTTATAAGGTAATTGCTGCTGTAAAATTGCACCTATAAGATGCTTTGCATAGTACTCGGCCTCTGAATCAATTTTTATCCGTTAGTGTCCCTGGTTAGAAAAGAAATAATAAATCTACAGCAACCACACGCAACTCAGGCCGTATCAACAAAGCAGGTTTCATTCAAAAAACAAAACCATTCATACAAGCTTCATATGCACCAAGGGAGACACGGCCTCCACCCATGCAAAGCAGGACCGATTTGCCGCTGGCATGGACGCCTATTTTAGCACACACCGATTAATATATAAATAAATAAAAATATTTACTCCGTCCTATACACCACTTTCATAGATGCATATTCCCGTTTCGATAGTTTATCCACATGTACAGAAAATGTGATCATTACCATGTGAAAGAGCATGTCGATATTAGTGATCTTGTGATATTAGTACAGACCTTATTCATAACTCAGTGGCGGATCCAGGGGTGGTTACGGGGATGACATGTCACCCCCCCCCCTTTTGGGCCAAAAACAAATTCTGTATAAGAATTCGTAAAAATAAAATACATTCGTTCAAATTTTGTAAGAAATTTCGCACCAGAAACTGTACCGGTCAAAATAGTCACCCCCCCCTTTTTCAAATCCTGGATCCGCCACTGATAACTGTGTATTCACGTTTCAATAGTTTATCCACATGTACAGAAAATGTGATCATTACCATGTGAAAGAGCATGGGATATTAGTGATCTTGAGAAATGTGAGTACTGTAGCTTAAAATTAGTAAAAAAAAGTGAAGGTATTCATTTATAGAGCGCAAATTATGAATATATACATTTGCGCTTCACAAGGTTATTTTTGTGATACGGACTGATATTGTGGCGCAATGTGCTGCCGTGCAGTTTACAATCATGAGTGATTGTTAGTACCTCAGAATACCAGGCTGTTGTGTCGGGAGACAATCCCTGCTCTTTCTCGATATAACACAACAGGTTCTTTCACGTCCCCCTTGTATTGATTAGAAGAGGAAGGAGACAAGGACAACGGTTTATACGCCCCTGCCCAGTGACGCGGCCGGGATTCGAACCCCTGACCTCCCGCACTCTAGACCGTGCCCTACCAACTGAGCTAACCAGTGAGGAAAATCAGTGAAGTTACAGCCAATTGAAATTAGAGAGATTTATAGGAAAAAACAACTTTCATGTTTTTCCAGCATCAGAAATGCCTATACCTCAACACCAATGATTTGTATTGATATTTGGCATAGGGCTGCTCGTGATATTTCAAAATTGTTCGTATTAAATATCGTGCCACGAACAATTTTGAAATATGATAGGTATAATAATTTATGTCAAATATCACTACAAATCATGCTATATTATTATTTGTCTATAATATGACCTAATAAATTTACTGAAAAAGACAATCAGATGTTCTCTTAGTGTACCGAGTTTGAGCTCAAGTGAAAATTTGAAAATCCTGCTTATTAAATTGAAGAGCCAAATATCGAAGAAATTAAGGCTTAATAATCGACTGGAGCTCAGAGAAAATAGCTATAGCCTGTGGGAAAAGTCAATTTCTGGTACACCGACACTAGCAAAAAGCAAAGTTTGATTTCAGGCAGTTCATCGAACACGCAATCAAACAATAAAATAGTTGTCACTTTGTTGTTATAAAGACAGTAACTGTTATACATCTTCAGAATAAACTTTACAATCGAAAACTAGAAAACTGAACAAAACCATTGCAGCTTGAAATGAAATTCCAGCAGTTCTTAAAATTAGTACATACAAGTGTTTTTCTTCAGACAACTTGAACAAGATTTGAATCCAACGCCTCGGTAACGGGTTATATGGATTAAAAACAAAACGAAAAGAAAATTTAAAAGTAAACTTGGCTTCTTTTGCTGGTATTTTGTCCTTGTGTAATCGTCTCGCATCGGGAACCACAATGAAAACATGGCCCCCGAGAGAGACGTGTCTCTCTCGGGGGCCATGCATGTTTTGATTGTGGTTCCCGATGCGTCTCTATTCGCAGGCTACCAGTCAACTGGTCACTCGAAGACTTGGAAATAACTTTGAACTTTCTCAAATCACCTCCTATTTCCATTAGCAGAGGCACAGATGATCAGTCTATGCATTTCTTCCCATTTCGATTCAATTCCAAAATCTTAAATTTTAGCTGTCAAAAGCCTGGCATTTGCCACCGTAGCTTTCATTGTAGTTTGTTGCACCCGCTTGGCGACCTGTATGTACTGAACTTCAAACTGGGGGGGAGGGGATACCGCATGGATAATAAAGGTACAACCCCTGCCATTTAAGTCGGACCTCTTCAGCAATTTCCGGCTATTTTTAACACAACCCCCCTCCCCCATTTCAATGTTGGTTTTCGAGAAGACCGAAATGTTGCCTTTCTATCCCAACATTGTGAAGGGGGAGGGGGACAAGCGAAGTCATAAAAAATCGCGGCAATCTGTCAGAGGAGTTCGTTCAGTGTTCTAAATAGCCTTATTTTGTCGAGCGGTCCGTACTTAAATGGCGAAGGTTGTATGAGGCGAGATTCTAGGTAGCCGCACATGGTATAATTGTTGATAACGTCCAGGCAATTTAACGAAAACAGCTCAAAATGAGAGGCGGTAGTAAACACTTGGTGGGTATACGGGTGGGCTTGTCAATTGGAAATTTTACGAAAAAGCCCGATACCCCGGGAGAAAAAAATATCCGAGGGCGTATCCAAATATTTTACTTGTAATTACAATAAATAATTCAGTCAAATAGATAGAATCCCTTTTTCATGAAGCTGTAATTAATAGGTAGCCTTATCAGAAGTCTATGTTATGGACTTCTGGCATTATTCACAAAAATAAAATAAATCGAGTTGTACCTTGCGATACTAGGCTGTGGGGAATTGACATTTACAAATAAATAACAAGCTCGTAGGGAGAGAGGGAGATTTTAAACTTGCAACATATGTCGCGACACGGGTTGTACATTTCACTGGAACCGTCTGAGACCCAACACTCCTTCGGAAAGCACTATTGAAGGTTTGACATTGCCTTCACGAAGGAAACACCGACACTTTGTACCAGAAAAGAAGAACTGACCTTAGTTCGCGGAGGTGTGTTGGAGGAGATCGAAACAGAGATGATGCAGGTTCATTGGAGAGTTTTTCATTTCACTCAAATATCTTTGAGGGCGAGCAGCTTGCTGTACCAGCGTGCTCTTGGAGCTTTGCCGAACTTGTTTTCTTCCACCGTTAGCGTGACATATATAGTTGGTGTAACGTGACAACGGTTCACCATACGGTTCACCAATCTATTTGATAATGCTGACCAAAGCCGCTGGAAATTCTCTCCTAAACCAATTTACATCGCTAACAGATCCGGTATATTTTACATTTCTGTATTATTAAAGCCTCTAGCGAACATTTTCGCGCACTCCGACACGTTTCTCATGGTGAACCGTAGTTTGAAAGAAAAGTTAAGTATGTTTTTTTATTGCAACGGTTCACCATGCGAACCGTGTCACAGTGCGCGACTATTTTCGCTAGAGTCATTCATAATACGGAATTGCAAAATATACGGGATGTGTTAGCGATGTAAATTGGTTGAAGAGAGAATTTACCCCGGCTTTGGTCAGCATTATCGAATAGATTGGTGAACCGTATGGTGAACCGTTGTCACGTTACACCAACTATATGTCACGCTAACGCTGGAAGAAAAGAAGTTCGGCAAAACACCGAGAATAACCTTGAAAAACCTTGTGGTTATTTTGTTCCCAACCTTCGATAACGGCTTGGGCAAAGCTTTCTCTGTTGGGAAATTTCTCAGTGTCGGCCCTACTATAAGTCAGTAGATATATTGTTCGCTGAATTCGGCCCTCAAGCTCGGCATTATTAACACAGCTGATATGAGTCGTGATCGAAAATTCGTTAGCCGTTTCAAATTTTGGCTCATGCACGGCTTTAAAAAATGAATATTCACAAGCTATTGTGACTTTGAAATCGTAAATGTGTATCGGTATTAATAAATTTAGTAAAAATGTATTTAATTTTAGAATTATATTTTTTAAAGCCGTAATTCTATATTTTGTTCATATGTACGCCACCCCTCCCCCCTACTTTTATGACGTCATATAGGTATGACGTCACTGTATGTATGGTCATATTAAGAATTTCATTTGGTGCCCATTTAGAGACAAAGACGGCTCAAAAAAGCTAGCACAATCTACTGAAGCTAATTATACTGCCCTGGACCAGGGTGCCGTTCGCTCAGACAACCCCTGCCATTTAAGTCGGACCTCTTCAGCAATTTCCGGCTATTTTTAACACAACCCCCCTCCCCCATTTCAATGTTGGTTTTCGAGAAGACCGAAATGTTGCCTTTCTATCCCAACATTGTGAAGGGGGAGGGGGACAAGCGAAGTCATAAAAAATCGCGGCAATCTGTCAGAGGAGTTCGTTCAGTGTTCTAAATAGCCTTATTTTGTCGAGCGGTCCGTACTTAAATGGCGAAGGTTGTATGAGGCGAGATTCTAGGTAGCCGCACATGGTATAATTGTTGATAACGTCCAGGCAATTTAACGAAAACAGCTCAAAATGAGAGGCGGTAGTAAACACTTGGTGGGTATACGGGTGGGCTTGTCAATTGGAAATTTTACGAAAAAGCCCGATACCCCGGGAGAAAAAAATATCCGAGGGCGTATCCAAATATTTTACTTGTAATTACAATAAATAATTCAGTCAAATAGATAGAATCCCTTTTTCATGAAGCTGTAATTAATAGGTAGCCTTATCAGAAGTCTATGTTATGGACTTCTGGCATTATTCACAAAAATAAAATAAATCGAGTTGTACCTTGCGATACTAGGCTGTGGGGAATTGACATTTACAAATAAATAACAAGCTCGTAGGGAGAGAGGGAGATTTTAAACTTGCAACATATGTCGCGACACGGGTTGTACATTTCACTGGAACCGTCTGAGACCCAACACTCCTTCGGAAAGCACTATTGAAGGTTTGACATTGCCTTCACGAAGGAAACACCGACACTTTGTACCAGAAAAGAAGAACTGACCTTAGTTCGCGGAGGTGTGTTGGAGGAGATCGAAACAGAGATGATGCAGGTTCATTGGAGAGTTTTTCATTTCACTCAAATATCTTTGAGGGCGAGCAGCTTGCTGTACCAGCGTGCTCTTGGAGCTTTGCCGAACTTGTTTTCTTCCACCGTTAGCGTGACATATATAGTTGGTGTAACGTGACAACGGTTCACCATACGGTTCACCAATCTATTTGATAATGCTGACCAAAGCCGCTGGAAATTCTCTCCTAAACCAATTTACATCGCTAACAGATCCGGTATATTTTACATTTCTGTATTATTAAAGCCTCTAGCGAACATTTTCGCGCACTCCGACACGTTTCTCATGGTGAACCGTAGTTTGAAAGAAAAGTTAAGTATGTTTTTTTATTGCAACGGTTCACCATGCGAACCGTGTCACAGTGCGCGACTATTTTCGCTAGAGTCATTCATAATACGGAATTGCAAAATATACGGGATGTGTTAGCGATGTAAATTGGTTGAAGAGAGAATTTACCCCGGCTTTGGTCAGCATTATCGAATAGATTGGTGAACCGTATGGTGAACCGTTGTCACGTTACACCAACTATATGTCACGCTAACGCTGGAGGAAAAGAAGTTCGGCAAAACACCGAGAATAACCTTGAAAAACCTTGTGGTTATTTTGTTCCCAACCTTCGATAACGGCTTGGGCAAAGCTTTCTCTGTTGGGAAATTTCTCAGTGTCGGCCCTACTATAAGTCAGTAGATATATTGTTCGCTGAATTCGGCCCTCAAGCTCGGCATTATTAACACAGCTGATATGAGTCGTGATCGAAAATTCGTTAGCCGTTTCAAATTTTGGCTCATGCACGGCTTTAAAAAATGAATATTCACAAGCTATTGTGACTTTGAAATCGTAAATGTGTATCGGTATTAATAAATTTAGTAAAAATGTATTTAATTTTAGAATTATATTTTTTAAAGCCGTAATTCTATATTTTGTTCATATGTACGCCACCCCTCCCCCCTACTTTTATGACGTCATATAGGTATGACGTCACTGTATGTATGGTCATATTAAGAATTTCATTTGGTGCCCATTTAGAGACAAAGACGGCTCAAAAAAGCTAGCACAATCTACTGAAGCTAATTATACTGCCCTGGACCAGGGTGCCGTTCGCTCAGACAACCCCTGCCATTTAAGTCGGACCTCTTCAGCAATTTCCGGCTATTTTTAACACAACCCCCCTCCCCCATTTCAATGTTGGTTTTCGAGAAGACCGAAATGTTGCCTTTCTATCCCAACATTGTGAAGGGGGAGGGGGACAAGCGAAGTCATAAAAAATCGCGGCAATCTGTCAGAGGAGTTCGTTCAGTGTTCTAAATAGCCTTATTTTGTCGAGCGGTCCGTACTTAAATGGCGAAGGTTGTATGAGGCGAGATTCTAGGTAGCCGCACATGGTATAATTGTTGATAACGTCCAGGCAATTTAACGAAAACAGCTCAAAATGAGAGGCGGTAGTAAACACTTGGTGGGTATACGGGTGGGCTTGTCAATTGGAAATTTTACGAAAAAGCCCGATACCCCGGGAGAAAAAAATATCCGAGGGCGTATCCAAATATTTTACTTGTAATTACAATAAATAATTCAGTCAAATAGATAGAATCCCTTTTTCATGAAGCTGTAATTAATAGGTAGCCTTATCAGAAGTCTATGTTATGGACTTCTGGCATTATTCACAAAAATAAAATAAATCGAGTTGTACCTTGCGATACTAGGCTGTGGGGAATTGACATTTACAAATAAATAACAAGCTCGTAGGGAGAGAGGGAGATTTTAAACTTGCAACATATGTCGCGACACGGGTTGTACATTTCACTGGAACCGTCTGAGACCCAACACTCCTTCGGAAAGCACTATTGAAGGTTTGACATTGCCTTCACGAAGGAAACACCGACACTTTGTACCAGAAAAGAAGAACTGACCTTAGTTCGCGGAGGTGTGTTGGAGGAGATCGAAACAGAGATGATGCAGGTTCATTGGAGAGTTTTTCATTTCACTCAAATATCTTTGAGGGCGAGCAGCTTGCTGTACCAGCGTGCTCTTGGAGCTTTGCCGAACTTGTTTTCTTCCACCGTTAGCGTGACATATATAGTTGGTGTAACGTGACAACGGTTCACCATACGGTTCACCAATCTATTTGATAATGCTGACCAAAGCCGCTGGAAATTCTCTCCTAAACCAATTTACATCGCTAACAGATCCGGTATATTTTACATTTCTGTATTATTAAAGCCTCTAGCGAACATTTTCGCGCACTCCGACACGTTTCTCATGGTGAACCGTAGTTTGAAAGAAAAGTTAAGTATGTTTTTTTATTGCAACGGTTCACCATGCGAACCGTGTCACAGTGCGCGACTATTTTCGCTAGAGTCATTCATAATACGGAATTGCAAAATATACGGGATGTGTTAGCGATGTAAATTGGTTGAAGAGAGAATTTACCCCGGCTTTGGTCAGCATTATCGAATAGATTGGTGAACCGTATGGTGAACCATTGTCACGTTACACCAACTATATGTCACGCTAACGCTGGAGGAAAAGAAGTTCGGCAAAACACCGAGAATAACCTTGAAAAACCTTGTGGTTATTTTGTTCCCAACCTTCGATAACGGCTTGGGCAAAGCTTTCTCTGTTGGGAAATTTCTCAGTGTCGGCCCTACTATAAGTCAGTAGATATATTGTTCGTTGAATTCGGCCCTCAAGCTCGGCATTATTAAAACAGCTGATATGAGTCGTGATCGAAAATTCGTTAGCCGTTTCAAATTTTGGCTCATGCACGGCTTTAAAAAATGAATATTCACAAGCTATTGTGACTTTGAAATCGTAAATGTGTATCGGTATTAATAAATTTAGTAAAAATGTATTTAATTTTAGAATTATATTTTTTAAAGCCGTAATTCTATATTTTGTTCATATGTACGCCACCCCTCCCCCCTACTTTTATGACGTCATATAGGTATGACGTCACTGTATGTATGGTCATATTAAGAATTTCATTTGGTGCCCATTTAGAGACAAAGACGGCTCAAAAAAGCTAGCACAATCTACTGAAGCTAATTATACTGCCCTGGACCAGGGTGCCGTTCGCTCAGACAACCCCTGCCATTTAAGTCGGACCTCTTCAGCAATTTCCGGCTATTTTTAACACAACCCCCCTCCCCCATTTCAATGTTGGTTTTCGAGAAGACCGAAATGTTGCCTTTCTATCCCAACATTGTGAAGGGGGAGGGGGACAAGCGAAGTCATAAAAAATCGCGGCAATCTGTCAGAGGAGTTCGTTCAGTGTTCTAAATAGCCTTATTTTGTCGAGCGGTCCGTACTTAAATGGCGAAGGTTGTATGAGGCGAGATTCTAGGTAGCCGCACATGGTATAATTGTTGATAACGTCCAGGCAATTTAACGAAAACAGCTCAAAATGAGAGGCGGTAGTAAACACTTGGTGGGTATACGGGTGGGCTTGTCAATTGGAAATTTTACGAAAAAGCCCGATACCCCGGGAGAAAAAAATATCCGAGGGCGTATCCAAATATTTTACTTGTAATTACAATAAATAATTCAGTCAAATAGATAGAATCCCTTTTTCATGAAGCTGTAATTAATAGGTAGCCTTATCAGAAGTCTATGTTATGGACTTCTGGCATTATTCACAAAAATAAAATAAATCGAGTTGTACCTTGCGATACTAGGCTGTGGGGAATTGACATTTACAAATAAATAACAAGCTCGTAGGGAGAGAGGGAGATTTTAAACTTGCAACATATGTCGCGACACGGGTTGTACATTTCACTGGAACCGTCTGAGACCCAACACTCCTTCGGAAAGCACTATTGAAGGTTTGACATTGCCTTCACGAAGGAAACACCGACACTTTGTACCAGAAAAGAAGAACTGACCTTAGTTCGCGGAGGTGTGTTGGAGGAGATCGAAACAGAGATGATGCAGGTTCATTGGAGAGTTTTTCATTTCACTCAAATATCTTTGAGGGCGAGCAGCTTGCTGTACCAGCGTGCTCTTGGAGCTTTGCCGAACTTGTTTTCTTCCACCGTTAGCGTGACATATATAGTTGGTGTAACGTGACAACGGTTCACCATACGGTTCACCAATCTATTTGATAATGCTGACCAAAGCCGCTGGAAATTCTCTCCTAAACCAATTTACATCGCTAACAGATCCGGTATATTTTACATTTCTGTATTATTAAAGCCTCTAGCGAACATTTTCGCGCACTCCGACACGTTTCTCATGGTGAACCGTAGTTTGAAAGAAAAGTTAAGTATGTTTTTTTATTGCAACGGTTCACCATGCGAACCGTGTCACAGTGCGCGACTATTTTCGCTAGAGTCATTCATAATACGGAATTGCAAAATATACGGGATGTGTTAGCGATGTAAATTGGTTGAAGAGAGAATTTACCCCGGCTTTGGTCAGCATTATCGAATAGATTGGTGAACCGTATGGTGAACCGTTGTCACGTTACACCAACTATATGTCACGCTAACGCTGGAGGAAAAGAAGTTCGGCAAAACACCGAGAATAACCTTGAAAAACCTTGTGGTTATTTTGTTCCCAACCTTCGATAACGGCTTGGGCAAAGCTTTCTCTGTTGGGAAATTTCTCAGTGTCGGCCCTACTATAAGTCAGTAGATATATTGTTCGCTGAATTCGGCCCTCAAGCTCGGCATTATTAACACAGCTGATATGAGTCGTGATCGAAAATTCGTTAGCCGTTTCAAATTTTGGCTCATGCACGGCTTTAAAAAATGAATATTCACAAGCTATTGTGACTTTGAAATCGTAAATGTGTATCGGTATTAATAAATTTAGTAAAAATGTATTTAATTTTAGAATTATATTTTTTAAAGCCGTAATTCTATATTTTGTTCATATGTACGCCACCCCTCCCCCCTACTTTTATGACGTCATATAGGTATGACGTCACTGTATGTATGGTCATATTAAGAATTTCATTTGGTGCCCATTTAGAGACAAAGACGGCTCAAAAAAGCTAGCACAATCTACTGAAGCTAATTATACTGCCCTGGACCAGGGTGCCGTTCGCTCAGACAACCCCTGCCATTTAAGTCGGACCTCTTCAGCAATTTCCGGCTATTTTTAACACAACCCCCCTCCCCCATTTCAATGTTGGTTTTCGAGAAGACCGAAATGTTGCCTTTCTATCCCAACATTGTGAAGGGGGAGGGGGACAAGCGAAGTCATAAAAAATCGCGGCAATCTGTCAGAGGAGTTCGTTCAGTGTTCTAAATAGCCTTATTTTGTCGAGCGGTCCGTACTTAAATGGCGAAGGTTGTATGAGGCGAGATTCTAGGTAGCCGCACATGGTATAATTGTTGATAACGTCCAGGCAATTTAACGAAAACAGCTCAAAATGAGAGGCGGTAGTAAACACTTGGTGGGTATACGGGTGGGCTTGTCAATTGGAAATTTTACGAAAAAGCCCGATACCCCGGGAGAAAAAAATATCCGAGGGCGTATCCAAATATTTTACTTGTAATTACAATAAATAATTCAGTCAAATAGATAGAATCCCTTTTTCATGAAGCTGTAATTAATAGGTAGCCTTATCAGAAGTCTATGTTATGGACTTCTGGCATTATTCACAAAAATAAAATAAATCGAGTTGTACCTTGCGATACTAGGCTGTGGGGAATTGACATTTACAAATAAATAACAAGCTCGTAGGGAGAGAGGGAGATTTTAAACTTGCAACATATGTCGCGACACGGGTTGTACATTTCACTGGAACCGTCTGAGACCCAACACTCCTTCGGAAAGCACTATTGAAGGTTTGACATTGCCTTCACGAAGGAAACACCGACACTTTGTACCAGAAAAGAAGAACTGACCTTAGTTCGCGGAGGTGTGTTGGAGGAGATCGAAACAGAGATGATGCAGGTTCATTGGAGAGTTTTTCATTTCACTCAAATATCTTTGAGGGCGAGCAGCTTGCTGTACCAGCGTGCTCTTGGAGCTTTGCCGAACTTGTTTTCTTCCACCGTTAGCGTGACATATATAGTTGGTGTAACGTGACAACGGTTCACCATACGGTTCACCAATCTATTTGATAATGCTGACCAAAGCCGCTGGAAATTCTCTCCTAAACCAATTTACATCGCTAACAGATCCGGTATATTTTACATTTCTGTATTATTAAAGCCTCTAGCGAACATTTTCGCGCACTCCGACACGTTTCTCATGGTGAACCGTAGTTTGAAAGAAAAGTTAAGTATGTTTTTTTATTGCAACGGTTCACCATGCGAACCGTGTCACAGTGCGCGACTATTTTCGCTAGAGTCATTCATAATACGGAATTGCAAAATATACGGGATGTGTTAGCGATGTAAATTGGTTGAAGAGAGAATTTACCCCGGCTTTGGTCAGCATTATCGAATAGATTGGTGAACCGTATGGTGAACCGTTGTCACGTTACACCAACTATATGTCACGCTAACGCTGGAGGAAAAGAAGTTCGGCAAAACACCGAGAATAACCTTGAAAAACCTTGTGGTTATTTTGTTCCCAACCTTCGATAACGGCTTGGGCAAAGCTTTCTCTGTTGGGAAATTTCTCAGTGTCGGCCCTACTATAAGTCAGTAGATATATTGTTCGCTGAATTCGGCCCTCAAGCTCGGCATTATTAACACAGCTGATATGAGTCGTGATCGAAAATTCGTTAGCCGTTTCAAATTTTGGCTCATGCACGGCTTTAAAAAATGAATATTCACAAGCTATTGTGACTTTGAAATCGTAAATGTGTATCGGTATTAATAAATTTAGTAAAAATGTATTTAATTTTAGAATTATATTTTTTAAAGCCGTAATTCTATATTTTGTTCATATGTACGCCACCCCTCCCCCCTACTTTTATGACGTCATATAGGTATGACGTCACTGTATGTATGGTCATATTAAGAATTTCATTTGGTGCCCATTTAGAGACAAAGACGGCTCAAAAAAGCTAGCACAATCTACTGAAGCTAATTATACTGCCCTGGACCAGGGTGCCGTTCGCTCAGACAACCCCTGCCATTTAAGTCGGACCTCTTCAGCAATTTCCGGCTATTTTTAACACAACCCCCCTCCCCCATTTCAATGTTGGTTTTCGAGAAGACCGAAATGTTGCCTTTCTATCCCAACATTGTGAAGGGGGAGGGGGACAAGCGAAGTCATAAAAAATCGCGGCAATCTGTCAGAGGAGTTCGTTCAGTGTTCTAAATAGCCTTATTTTGTCGAGCGGTCCGTACTTAAATGGCGAAGGTTGTATGAGGCGAGATTCTAGGTAGCCGCACATGGTATAATTGTTGATAACGTCCAGGCAATTTAACGAAAACAGCTCAAAATGAGAGGCGGTAGTAAACACTTGGTGGGTATACGGGTGGGCTTGTCAATTGGAAATTTTACGAAAAAGCCCGATACCCCGGGAGAAAAAAATATCCGAGGGCGTATCCAAATATTTTACTTGTAATTACAATAAATAATTCAGTCAAATAGATAGAATCCCTTTTTCATGAAGCTGTAATTAATAGGTAGCCTTATCAGAAGTCTATGTTATGGACTTCTGGCATTATTCACAAAAATAAAATAAATCGAGTTGTACCTTGCGATACTAGGCTGTGGGGAATTGACATTTACAAATAAATAACAAGCTCGTAGGGAGAGAGGGAGATTTTAAACTTGCAACATATGTCGCGACACGGGTTGTACATTTCACTGGAACCGTCTGAGACCCAACACTCCTTCGGAAAGCACTATTGAAGGTTTGACATTGCCTTCACGAAGGAAACACCGACACTTTGTACCAGAAAAGAAGAACTGACCTTAGTTCGCGGAGGTGTGTTGGAGGAGATCGAAACAGAGATGATGCAGGTTCATTGGAGAGTTTTTCATTTCACTCAAATATCTTTGAGGGCGAGCAGCTTGCTGTACCAGCGTGCTCTTGGAGCTTTGCCGAACTTGTTTTCTTCCACCGTTAGCGTGACATATATAGTTGGTGTAACGTGACAACGGTTCACCATACGGTTCACCAATCTATTTGATAATGCTGACCAAAGCCGCTGGAAATTCTCTCCTAAACCAATTTACATCGCTAACAGATCCGGTATATTTTACATTTCTGTATTATTAAAGCCTCTAGCGAACATTTTCGCGCACTCCGACACGTTTCTCATGGTGAACCGTAGTTTGAAAGAAAAGTTAAGTATGTTTTTTTATTGCAACGGTTCACCATGCGAACCGTGTCACAGTGCGCGACTATTTTCGCTAGAGTCATTCATAATACGGAATTGCAAAATATACGGGATGTGTTAGCGATGTAAATTGGTTGAAGAGAGAATTTACCCCGGCTTTGGTCAGCATTATCGAATAGATTGGTGAACCGTATGGTGAACCGTTGTCACGTTACACCAACTATATGTCACGCTAACGCTGGAGGAAAAGAAGTTCGGCAAAACACCGAGAATAACCTTGAAAAACCTTGTGGTTATTTTGTTCCCAACCTTCGATAACGGCTTGGGCAAAGCTTTCTCTGTTGGGAAATTTCTCAGTGTCGGCCCTACTATAAGTCAGTAGATATATTGTTCGCTGAATTCGGCCCTCAAGCTCGGCATTATTAACACAGCTGATATGAGTCGTGATCGAAAATTCGTTAGCCGTTTCAAATTTTGGCTCATGCACGGCTTTAAAAAATGAATATTCACAAGCTATTGTGACTTTGAAATCGTAAATGTGTATCGGTATTAATAAATTTAGTAAAAATGTATTTAATTTTAGAATTATATTTTTTAAAGCCGTAATTCTATATTTTGTTCATATGTACGCCACCCCTCCCCCCTACTTTTATGACGTCATATAGGTATGACGTCACTGTATGTATGGTCATATTAAGAATTTCATTTGGTGCCCATTTAGAGACAAAGACGGCTCAAAAAAGCTAGCACAATCTACTGAAGCTAATTATACTGCCCTGGACCAGGGTGCCGTTCGCTCAGACAACCCCTGCCATTTAAGTCGGACCTCTTCAGCAATTTCCGGCTATTTTTAACACAACCCCCCTCCCCCATTTCAATGTTGGTTTTCGAGAAGACCGAAATGTTGCCTTTCTATCCCAACATTGTGAAGGGGGAGGGGGACAAGCGAAGTCATAAAAAATCGCGGCAATCTGTCAGAGGAGTTCGTTCAGTGTTCTAAATAGCCTTATTTTGTCGAGCGGTCCGTACTTAAATGGCGAAGGTTGTATGAGGCGAGATTCTAGGTAGCCGCACATGGTATAATTGTTGATAACGTCCAGGCAATTTAACGAAAACAGCTCAAAATGAGAGGCGGTAGTAAACACTTGGTGGGTATACGGGTGGGCTTGTCAATTGGAAATTTTACGAAAAAGCCCGATACCCCGGGAGAAAAAAATATCCGAGGGCGTATCCAAATATTTTACTTGTAATTACAATAAATAATTCAGTCAAATAGATAGAATCCCTTTTTCATGAAGCTGTAATTAATAGGTAGCCTTATCAGAAGTCTATGTTATGGACTTCTGGCATTATTCACAAAAATAAAATAAATCGAGTTGTACCTTGCGATACTAGGCTGTGGGGAATTGACATTTACAAATAAATAACAAGCTCGTAGGGAGAGAGGGAGATTTTAAACTTGCAACATATGTCGCGACACGGGTTGTACATTTCACTGGAACCGTCTGAGACCCAACACTCCTTCGGAAAGCACTATTGAAGGTTTGACATTGCCTTCACGAAGGAAACACCGACACTTTGTACCAGAAAAGAAGAACTGACCTTAGTTCGCGGAGGTGTGTTGGAGGAGATCGAAACAGAGATGATGCAGGTTCATTGGAGAGTTTTTCATTTCACTCAAATATCTTTGAGGGCGAGCAGCTTGCTGTACCAGCGTGCTCTTGGAGCTTTGCCGAACTTGTTTTCTTCCACCGTTAGCGTGACATATATAGTTGGTGTAACGTGACAACGGTTCACCATACGGTTCACCAATCTATTTGATAATGCTGACCAAAGCCGCTGGAAATTCTCTCCTAAACCAATTTACATCGCTAACAGATCCGGTATATTTTACATTTCTGTATTATTAAAGCCTCTAGCGAACATTTTCGCGCACTCCGACACGTTTCTCATGGTGAACCGTAGTTTGAAAGAAAAGTTAAGTATGTTTTTTTATTGCAACGGTTCACCATGCGAACCGTGTCACAGTGCGCGACTATTTTCGCTAGAGTCATTCATAATACGGAATTGCAAAATATACGGGATGTGTTAGCGATGTAAATTGGTTGAAGAGAGAATTTACCCCGGCTTTGGTCAGCATTATCGAATAGATTGGTGAACCGTATGGTGAACCGTTGTCACGTTACACCAACTATATGTCACGCTAACGCTGGAGGAAAAGAAGTTCGGCAAAACACCGAGAATAACCTTGAAAAACCTTGTGGTTATTTTGTTCCCAACCTTCGATAACGGCTTGGGCAAAGCTTTCTCTGTTGGGAAATTTCTCAGTGTCGGCCCTACTATAAGTCAGTAGATATATTGTTCGCTGAATTCGGCCCTCAAGCTCGGCATTATTAACACAGCTGATATGAGTCGTGATCGAAAATTCGTTAGCCGTTTCAAATTTTGGCTCATGCACGGCTTTAAAAAATGAATATTCACAAGCTATTGTGACTTTGAAATCGTAAATGTGTATCGGTATTAATAAATTTAGTAAAAATGTATTTAATTTTAGAATTATATTTTTTAAAGCCGTAATTCTATATTTTGTTCATATGTACGCCACCCCTCCCCCCTACTTTTATGACGTCATATAGGTATGACGTCACTGTATGTATGGTCATATTAAGAATTTCATTTGGTGCCCATTTAGAGACAAAGACGGCTCAAAAAAGCTAGCACAATCTACTGAAGCTAATTATACTGCCCTGGACCAGGGTGCCGTTCGCTCAGACAACCCCTGCCATTTAAGTCGGACCTCTTCAGCAATTTCCGGCTATTTTTAACACAACCCCCCTCCCCCATTTCAATGTTGGTTTTCGAGAAGACCGAAATGTTGCCTTTCTATCCCAACATTGTGAAGGGGGAGGGGGACAAGCGAAGTCATAAAAAATCGCGGCAATCTGTCAGAGGAGTTCGTTCAGTGTTCTAAATAGCCTTATTTTGTCGAGCGGTCCGTACTTAAATGGCGAAGGTTGTATGAGGCGAGATTCTAGGTAGCCGCACATGGTATAATTGTTGATAACGTCCAGGCAATTTAACGAAAACAGCTCAAAATGAGAGGCGGTAGTAAACACTTGGTGGGTATACGGGTGGGCTTGTCAATTGGAAATTTTACGAAAAAGCCCGATACCCCGGGAGAAAAAAATATCCGAGGGCGTATCCAAATATTTTACTTGTAATTACAATAAATAATTCAGTCAAATAGATAGAATCCCTTTTTCATGAAGCTGTAATTAATAGGTAGCCTTATCAGAAGTCTATGTTATGGACTTCTGGCATTATTCACAAAAATAAAATAAATCGAGTTGTACCTTGCGATACTAGGCTGTGGGGAATTGACATTTACAAATAAATAACAAGCTCGTAGGGAGAGAGGGAGATTTTAAACTTGCAACATATGTCGCGACACGGGTTGTACATTTCACTGGAACCGTCTGAGACCCAACACTCCTTCGGAAAGCACTATTGAAGGTTTGACATTGCCTTCACGAAGGAAACACCGACACTTTGTACCAGAAAAGAAGAACTGACCTTAGTTCGCGGAGGTGTGTTGGAGGAGATCGAAACAGAGATGATGCAGGTTCATTGGAGAGTTTTTCATTTCACTCAAATATCTTTGAGGGCGAGCAGCTTGCTGTACCAGCGTGCTCTTGGAGCTTTGCCGAACTTGTTTTCTTCCACCGTTAGCGTGACATATATAGTTGGTGTAACGTGACAACGGTTCACCATACGGTTCACCAATCTATTTGATAATGCTGACCAAAGCCGCTGGAAATTCTCTCCTAAACCAATTTACATCGCTAACAGATCCGGTATATTTTACATTTCTGTATTATTAAAGCCTCTAGCGAACATTTTCGCGCACTCCGACACGTTTCTCATGGTGAACCGTAGTTTGAAAGAAAAGTTAAGTATGTTTTTTTATTGCAACGGTTCACCATGCGAACCGTGTCACAGTGCGCGACTATTTTCGCTAGAGTCATTCATAATACGGAATTGCAAAATATACGGGATGTGTTAGCGATGTAAATTGGTTGAAGAGAGAATTTACCCCGGCTTTGGTCAGCATTATCGAATAGATTGGTGAACCGTATGGTGAACCGTTGTCACGTTACACCAACTATATGTCACGCTAACGCTGGAGGAAAAGAAGTTCGGCAAAACACCGAGAATAACCTTGAAAAACCTTGTGGTTATTTTGTTCCCAACCTTCGATAACGGCTTGGGCAAAGCTTTCTCTGTTGGGAAATTTCTCAGTGTCGGCCCTACTATAAGTCAGTAGATATATTGTTCGCTGAATTCGGCCCTCAAGCTCGGCATTATTAACACAGCTGATATGAGTCGTGATCGAAAATTCGTTAGCCGTTTCAAATTTTGGCTCATGCACGGCTTTAAAAAATGAATATTCACAAGCTATTGTGACTTTGAAATCGTAAATGTGTATCGGTATTAATAAATTTAGTAAAAATGTATTTAATTTTAGAATTATATTTTTTAAAGCCGTAATTCTATATTTTTTTTCATATGTACGCCACCCCTCCCCCCTACTTTTATGACGTCATATAGGTATGACGTCACTGTATGTATGGTCATATTAAGAATTTCATTTGGTGCCCATTTAGAGACAAAGACGGCTCAAAAAAGCTAGCACAATCTACTGAAGCTAATTATACTGCCCTGGACCAGGGTGCCGTTCGCTCAGACAACCCCTGCCATTTAAGTCGGACCTCTTCAGCAATTTCCGGCTATTTTTAACACAACCCCCCTCCCCCATTTCAATGTTGGTTTTCGAGAAGACCAAAATGTTGCCTTTCTATCCCAACATTGTGAAGGGGGAGGGGGACAAGCGAAGTCATAAAAAATCGCGGCAATCTGTCAGAGGAGTTCGTTCAGTGTTCTAAATAGCCTTATTTTGTCGAGCGGTCCGTACTTAAATGGCGAAGGTTGTATGAGGCGAGATTCTAGGTAGCCGCACATGGTATAATTGTTGATAACGTCCAGGCAATTTAACGAAAACAGCTCAAAATGAGAGGCGGTAGTAAACACTTGGTGGGTATACGGGTGGGCTTGTCAATTGGAAATTTTACGAAAAAGCCCGATACCCCGGGAGAAAAAAATATCCGAGGGCGTATCCAAATATTTTACTTGTAATTACAATAAATAATTCAGTCAAATAGATAGAATCCCTTTTTCATGAAGCTGTAATTAATAGGTAGCCTTATCAGAAGTCTATGTTATGGACTTCTGGCATTATTCACAAAAATAAAATAAATCGAGTTGTACCTTGCGATACTAGGCTGTGGGGAATTGACATTTACAAATAAATAACAAGCTCGTAGGGAGAGAGGGAGATTTTAAACTTGCAACATATGTCGCGACACGGGTTGTACATTTCACTGGAACCGTCTGAGACCCAACACTCCTTCGGAAAGCACTATTGAAGGTTTGACATTGCCTTCACGAAGGAAACACCGACACTTTGTACCAGAAAAGAAGAACTGACCTTAGTTCGCGGAGGTGTGTTGGAGGAGATCGAAACAGAGATGATGCAGGTTCATTGGAGAGTTTTTCATTTCACTCAAATATCTTTGAGGGCGAGCAGCTTGCTGTACCAGCGTGCTCTTGGAGCTTTGCCGAACTTGTTTTCTTCCACCGTTAGCGTGACATATATAGTTGGTGTAACGTGACAACGGTTCACCATACGGTTCACCAATCTATTTGATAATGCTGACCAAAGCCGCTGGAAATTCTCTCCTAAACCAATTTACATCGCTAACAGATCCGGTATATTTTACATTTCTGTATTATTAAAGCCTCTAGCGAACATTTTCGCGCACTCCGACACGTTTCTCATGGTGAACCGTAGTTTGAAAGAAAAGTTAAGTATGTTTTTTTATTGCAACGGTTCACCATGCGAACCGTGTCACAGTGCGCGACTATTTTCGCTAGAGTCATTCATAATACGGAATTGCAAAATATACGGGATGTGTTAGCGATGTAAATTGGTTGAAGAGAGAATTTACCCCGGCTTTGGTCAGCATTATCGAATAGATTGGTGAACCGTATGGTGAACCGTTGTCACGTTACACCAACTATATGTCACGCTAACGCTGGAGGAAAAGAAGTTCGGCAAAACACCGAGAATAACCTTGAAAAACCTTGTGGTTATTTTGTTCCCAACCTTCGATAACGGCTTGGGCAAAGCTTTCTCTGTTGGGAAATTTCTCAGTGTCGGCCCTACTATAAGTCAGTAGATATATTGTTCGCTGAATTCGGCCCTCAAGCTCGGCATTATTAACACAGCTGATATGAGTCGTGATCGAAAATTCGTTAGCCGTTTCAAATTTTGGCTCATGCACGGCTTTAAAAAATGAATATTCACAAGCTATTGTGACTTTGAAATCGTAAATGTGTATCGGTATTAATAAATTTAGTAAAAATGTATTTAATTTTAGAATTATATTTTTTAAAGCCGTAATTCTATATTTTTTTCATATGTACGCCACCCCTCCCCCCTACTTTTATGACGTCATATAGGTATGACGTCACTGTATGTATGGTCATATTAAGAATTTCATTTGGTGCCCATTTAGAGACAAAGACGGCTCAAAAAAGCTAGCACAATCTACTGAAGCTAATTATACTGCCCTGGACCAGGGTGCCGTTCGCTCAGACAACCCCTGCCATTTAAGTCGGACCTCTTCAGCAATTTCCGGCTATTTTTAACACAACCCCCCTCCCCCATTTCAATGTTGGTTTTCGAGAAGACCAAAATGTTGCCTTTCTATCCCAACATTGTGAAGGGGGAGGGGGACAAGCGAAGTCATAAAAAATCGCGGCAATCTGTCAGAGGAGTTCGTTCAGTGTTCTAAATAGCCTTATTTTGTCGAGCGGTCCGTACTTAAATGGCGAAGGTTGTAGGTATGTGAGGTTGAAAACGAGGCTCTTCCAAGATAGTGGACTTTTTTCCCGCTCTCCATGTATGTTACTAAATTTTCGATTTTTTCCCCTTTATTTTCATTTTATTTTATCTAAGAATAGTAGTCTACAGTCACTGTTATATCATGTCAAAGTCCGAGCTAAGTTTACAGTCAATCGAAGCACTTTTTAAGGCGAAATTGGAGCCTTTCGTATCGAAGATTGAAAGCCTACACGAGAAAGTCGAAGAAGCGGTGGATTCACTCAACTTCCTAAGTGCTAAATACGATGACCTGATGGCTAAAGTTGATGGAATAGAAGACAAAAACAAATAACTGACTCTCGAAAATCAATGGCTTAAATCCGAAGTGAAGAATCTTATTCACGTTTGTGAGACTATCAAGGATGACCAAGATGAGCTTGAACAGTACTCGAGAAGGGACTGTTTAGAATTGAGAGGGATTCCCGTTACTAAGGACGAGGACACGGATGAAATTGCAGTGAAAGTAGCTTCATTGATTGATGTAGATATTAACAATGGAGATATCTCGGTTAGCCACCGTATTCGGGCATACAATCCCAGCTCCAATGAAGTGGTTCCAGCTATCATAATCAAGTTCATAAGCCGAGATGTTCGTGACCAAATTTACTACTCCAGGAACAAACTCCAGGATAAAACAACTAACGATCTTGGATTCACCAGAATAGATGACAATAAGATATTCATTGCGGAGAGCTTAACCAGGAGGAGGAAACTACTGTTCAAGGATTGCCTCAAACTGAAAAAGGAGGGTCACTATCGCTATATCTGGGCCCGGCATGGCAAGATCTTTCTTAGAAAGAACGATGACAGCCCAGCTATTCATATATCCAACGAAAAGAATTTAAAAGATCTTAAGGACCGGCTCCCCAACGTAAATCTGATGGATATATGTGGTAAATGCAGAAAAATAGTTAAAGTAGTAGTAGTAGTTTATTTATCCACGTAGTCACTAATGAGCATAAGCTCGTTTACAATGTGTACGTGCAGTCAACTAATTAAGATAGACGATGAAAATTTGATATTACATTCTAAGAATACAATCAATGTTTGCTTATTTACAATTAGATAATACTAGTAATATTAATAACAACACTATAATGATATCAATAACAACAACAAAAAATAATAAATATTAATAAATGCAGGGTAAAAAGTATCTAGGTAACACACATGCTAATAGCACCATGTGCTATTGATGATAAGGCAAGTTTGTCTATTTCAGACTTAAAAATAATCGGCGAAGAAATAATGCGCAATTCGTTAGGTAGGCTATTCCATAGCCTAACTATTATGTACGTAAAAGAATTATGAAAATACTTAGACTTATAGTTTGGCAACTGAAGAATCATATCACCCCTAAGATTATATGTGCTAGCCCGGAAAGAAAAAAATTGTTTGATATATTTTGGAGCTATGTTGTGGACACATTTGTGTAGCAATAGCAGAGACTGGATGTACCGGCGGTGCTCTAAGGGCTTAAGCTCAACCATGTTCAGCAAGCTATCATATGAAGTAGTTTTTGCTAGTTTCAGCAATGTCCTGATGGCGTACTGGTTAGTCAGCTCGAGTTTATTGGATAGGCCAGGAGTTATGCAGACAATTGCTGTGCTATTCAGTGTGATCACTGCCTATATTGGTTCCACCTTAGATGCTCTTCGCTGTCGTACAAATCGTATAATCATTATACAGAGACTGAAGAACTATGGTTATGTAAGTCTTGCTTAGCTGATGTATTTCCATATCATAATCTTAGCAACTATATACGAACTCCTAAAGTTATCTTTTAACTCCAATACTGATTGCTTTTGTTCCAAACGTATCTCTGAATATAAACTTGAATTGCTACCTCATTTAGATGTATTATCCCTTATCAAATTCAAGTACACTAAAGTAGACTTTTATCCTATTTGAAGTATACTTTTTTCGAACTTTATTACTGCCTGCTATCCAAAAAGTACACTTTTATGCTACTTTGGTCATTTCATCAATTTAGAGCTGGTTGCTAAAAGTATACTTCTCTCATAACATTTATCGGAAGTGTACTTTTTACCAACATTTCAAAAAGTATACTTCAACCATCATATAAGAGCAGACTCAGGAACATGCAAGCATAATCGTAAATATCAAAAAGTACATTAAAAGTATACTTTTCAAAATTGTAGGTGGAATAAAATCATGTTGAGAAAAAAAAGTTTATAATTTTAATTAGGTACTACATGTACTTAACATGTATGGAATAAAATATAAACAAGCTTGGAATCTGATGTTCTGATATTACATTAGCGGATAGATGACTTAAAAGTTGATATGGTAACTCCAATCTCTAGATCTAGCTCTGGAACAAAAAAGCGTTTTTTTGTATGGAATTGCTGCTCCTTCAATTAATCACAGGGAAACAAACATCAATGGGTATTGATTGACATAAATATATATCTTTCTTCGAAAAAAAATCTTATTAAATTTCGATATCAAGTACTGACAAAAATCTACCTTTAAAACCGTTACATTCACAGCCTAACACAAACGGAAACTACATGCAAGCAGACATTAGGGAAGCACTATTAGAGATGTGATGTGCACATTTTTTCTTTGCATGAAAAACCATTTCACCCAAGTTTTTTTTTCTAAATTGTTTTTTACAGGATTTCTTTGTTTGCTTTTGTACTCACACTGTGCTAGCCTAATTTAGACTGGAACTAGTGGTTACGGTATGTTGCATGTGTGTGGTATCATCCCATCTAAGGTATACAAGTTAAGATCATGCGATCCATGAAAGCTGACACTCAAAGGTCACGTCATGCCCATATCTGTATCATGCAGTAAGCGTTAAGCAGCCCAGTTAGAGAACCGAAGCAACGTACATTTAACCAAACGTATCTTTTAACTGAAACAAAGTCATAGCTTCTTCAAAACCCAAGTCAAAGCCTGCACCATTTGCTGACAAAGGTAGGTTATTTCAGTTGTTGTATATATAGATAAACGTAAAACTTGCGCGAAGGTATATGTACGTAGCTAGCGGTTCCGGTGGAGGTGGGATTATATAAATATGGCCATTATATGTACGTAGCTAGCGGTTCCGGTGGAGGTGGGATTATACCTATGATTGCATCCCGAATCAAACTCAGAGGCAGGTCTTCAAGTGATATGATTTCACTATTCGGGTGCTAATTTCAGTTTCATAATCGTTTTGATTATATTCAATTTCAAATGTACATGTTCGTTTAGAAGCGAAACTACAAATACCAGGGTACATAGTATTTTAATTACGAAGATAAAGTATAGACGTTATTTTTGGCGCTCAAACTTATGGCGTCAATATTTTTATTGACGTTGTAAGCCGTTAACGGTGGCCATGTATTTACGTACTTTCATGTATAGATTATCCGGTCACATGCAAAATCGACTCGATCGTCAAATAAATATACAAAAACACAAATGAAATGAAAAGGCTGTATGTAAGTTATGTTTAATGGTCTCCTACGATTATCGTCCTTATCCGAGAAGACTCGGTGAAGGTCTAACCATTTGCAGTTCGAGAACGAGATTGTTTCACAAAGGCAGCACCTTCTAGTCAGTTATTTTAAGACCTCAAGTATTGGTCCGGCCAGAGGGTTTTGAATCTGCGAACCTCTCGCACGACAGACCGGTGGGGGTGGCGGCTAAATTTTAAAGAGTTCATGCAGCTACAATTTGGCATTCCATTGCAAGAGCTCTAATTTAACACGCGATAATGAAAACGCAATATTTAAAAAGCGGTTTCCGAAGCGGAATTTTTTGAAAACGTAACGCTATCGTTTACGTAGAGGGTCAAATTTACTGAAAACGAAAACTTTTGAAAACGCTGTCCCAATCTACTTACATTTTTTTTTTAATCTAAGAGAGAGGACATGCAAGGACAGATGCCCCGTCCAAATTAATGTTTTTTCAACTGTTTGCCGTTTCAATTACATGGTTGCCTTTTCAGATCTCGTTCAGTAGAAAGTCAGAGTAGCAATTCAGAGTTTTCAAATGAAAACTGTATCGCGTAGACAGTTCTCGCTCAATAAAGGGGAATTGTGTGGAGCTGCACTGGCCGAGAAAGCATTGAGAAAGCGACACATACTCCTTACAATGATGCTGCCAGCAAGTTTCTTAACTTTTCTCGGCGTTATATTTTACTGAGGCTGTTTAACTTTCGTTCGGACTTTATGAATACAATTTGAGTTTTTAGTAATTTTAAGCATTTTTCCGCCTAGTAAACGGCGCACAGAAAGTGAATCAGTCCTACTGTTTTTTTTCTACTACTTTATTTTATTTTTGAAACATAATTTATACGACGCTTTACTTTAGGTCGCGTTTTCGTGCCGTTTAATTTGCCATGTTTCTTCTGTTTCGCTTGTATCGTTTTGCTTATTTAACGAGCGAGCCCCCTTGTATGTGATAATTATACTGATTTTTTTTAGAAATCCTGACTCGGGGTATGCATGCATGGCAAAGAATAAAATGTTCTTGACAGCAGTTTAGTCTGCTGTTAACTAATTTTACAATAAATATTATCAACAGCTGACAAAATAATGCTTTTGAAGAAAGGGGAGTGCTGGATGTGCTACTAATTGGAACCAACAGTGATTAGGCTTCAAAAAGATCTGCACACTCTGAATAAAACCAAGATACAATCACCTGGACAAAACCCAGTGGCTGACCAAAGAAGAAGAATCGAAGAAGAAGTAGATAAACAAAGAGGATAGCCCGTAAAAAAAGGAATGCGACCGACAAAAAATAACAACGATGAAAAAGATGCAGAAAGAAAACAAGCCTTGGCTGAAAAAGAACGAAAAAGGAACCGAGGAAAAGGAATAAGAGAAAATAATAAAACAAAGAAAAATAGAGGAATTACAGTAGAGGGACATAATAACATTTATCAGAGAGTTTGGCTCATTTTGCTCTTTGCCCGGCACTTCTGATGCCAATTCACTTTGTACTCCTAGCTTACTGTGGATGACCTGCCCGGTGTTTTTTTATACTCAAGTAAACTGACAAGCAACACAGCTTTTTTTTTCATCAAATGTTGTTAAGAATGTTGAATGTAGAGATCGATATATTCAATAAATAATTTGTTAATTTGACAATTAAGTTCGTTTAAATAAATAATTGATGTCACTTGAGCTCTTAGTTTAATACATTATTGACTGAAGTATACTTCAAGTATACTTTTCCTTGGGAAAACCAATATTTAGACAATTATTGATGGAAGTATACTATAAGTATACTTTTCACTGAGAAGAAATCTATAATAATATTGATGGCAGTGTACTTAAAGTATACTTTCTCTGGGAAAAAGTATACTTTGATGTGTTCCAACTTCTGGTGCAAAAAAGTATCATATAAGTACACTTTTTGTTTGTCAGGAAAGCACACTTTTTAGGTTAGTTCAAGTATACTTGTAGTATACTTGAATTTCATAAGGGATCCTCTTTGACAAATATTCCGAGTCGTTCTGATACTGATATAGACCAACAGTTACCATCTAATACAAACTTCAAATACTATTCCCCTCACGATTTTCATTCCAGTCAAGAAGTTAACAACCTTAAGCCCCAAATAACTTCTCAGTTTTGCATAGTAGCATCAGAAGTCTAACTGCAAATATTGACAAGCTGCTTATTATGCTGGATGAACTTCATCTTCCCTTCTCAGTCATAGACGTATCAGAAACTAAATTAAAAGTAGATCAGACTTACTTACCTAATGTTAATATACCAGGTTATAAGTTCATATCACAGCCTAGCCTTTTTAATGCGGGTGGAGTTGGTTGCTATGTTAAAGACAATTTAAAGTTTATAGTTAGGGAAGACCTCTGAAGACCTGAGTTTTGCTAAAGAAGAATTTGAATGTCTATGGATCGAAGTTGACTATCCATCTAGTCCTAATATTCTCTGTGCAGTCGTGTACAGACATCCAAATGCAAGTCTAGATTCCTTCACCAATTATTTATATTCATGTATTGATAAAATTCGTAATGATAACAAGCTTTGTTTAATTCTAGGAGACTTCAATATTAATCTATTAAATTTTGAGTCTCATCCATCCACTGAGAATTTTATAAATACTATGAGTTCTTACTTCTTTGGCCCTCAGATTTTGCAACCTACTAGGATAACAGATCACTCTGCTACCCTTATAGACAATATATTTTCAACTCTCTTGATTATCATCTAGTAAGTGGAAATTTACTCTATGACATCACTGATCACTTACCTAATTTTCTTATAATCAATAAATTCTCAGCCCTTCCTAAGAAATTTGAAATGTATAAGAGAGATTATTCAAAACTGGATGAAACAGCCTTAACCACAGAGGTAGGCATGCTGTGTTGGGAATAAATATTACCAAAAAATAATGATGTTAATGAAATATTTGATTGCTTTATTTCTAAAATTTCTGAAATAATTGATAAACATGCTCCAATTAAAAAGCTATTAAGTAAAAAACATATCAAAACTCTTGCAAAACCCTGGGTGACAACAGGGATTAGAACTTCTATACAAACAAAAAATAAATTATATAGAAAATATTTAAGAACAAAGAGTTCACATATTTTTCTTAAGTATAAATTATACCGTAACAAAGTAAATCAGTTGTTTAAAGTTAGCAAATCTAAGTATTATAATGAGTATTTTTCCAGGAACACTGGTAATATGAAAGGTACATGGAAAGGCATCAAAGAACTTATTACACTAAAATCGCACTGTACGAACACACCTATGAAAATAGTCAAAGGAAATACTGAAATTAGAGACACCCTAGATATTGCCCGCTTTAGAAACGAGTAGAGGGATGGGGCGAGTTGTGTTTCGCAAAGGTGCTTGGCATCGTTACTGGGGACAGTTAATTGTGATATTTGCTATGTTTCTTTGTATTCTGCAATTAGGGTGTCCCCAGTAACGATCCCAAGCGCCTTTGCGAAACCGAACTCGCCCCAGCCCCCTACTCGTTTCTAAAGTGGGCAATTGCTAATGCTTTTAATGATATATTTCTCAGGCATTGGAAATAAACTAGCTGATGCAGTTCCATTCACCGATAAATCGCCTTTGGACTTTATAAATGAATCACAGCAAAACAGTTTTTATCTCTATCCAGTGACCTCAAGTGAAATACAAAAGGAGATAAATGGCCTTAACCCATCAAAAGCAACAGGACCATCAAGTATTCCTACAAAATTACTAAAAGTACTTAGTGTATGCTTGTCTAAGCCACTAGAAATAATGTTTAATTGTTCCTTTTCCTCTGGAGTTGTACCAGAGAAATTCAAAATTGCTCGTGTGATACTAGCTGTTTTGAAGAAGGGATCTCAAATCTATACAAGTAATTACCGGCCTATTTCATTACTTTCAATTTTTAATAAAATTCTAGAGAAATTGATGTATAAGCGATTGATTAGTTATATTGATAAAAACAATATTTTACATGATAGTCAATTTGGTTTTCGTTCTAAACACTCCACCATACAAGCTATTCTGTTAATTACTGACAAAATCCAAAAAGCAATCGAGAAAGGCCTTTACTCCTGCGGTATTTTTCTTGACCTTAGCAAAGCCTTTGATACGGTGAGCCATCAAATCTTAATTAAGAAACTTGAACGTTATGGTGTAAGAGGAATTACAAGGGACTGGTTCGTTTCTTACTTAAGTAATAGAAGGCAATTTGTTTCAATTGGCAACACAGTATCTATTGAACGTGGTATTTCCTGTGGGGTCCCTTACGGATCTGTGCTTGGCCCATTGTTATTCCTATTATACATTAATGACTTCATACATTGTACTAAGGCTTTTGATTTCCATTTATTTGCTGATGATTCTAATTAATTTTGCTCGCATAAGAACCTCTCTGAACTAGAATCTTTAATTAATGACAATTTATTCTATGTTAACACCTGGCTATCTTCAAATAAGTTATCTCTTAATATTGACAAGACAAATTTTGTTATTTTTCACCCACCTCAAAAAAAACTCATGCACTCAGTTAATTTGCACATTAATAATAATGTTATAAGGCAGGAAAATACTGTTAAATATCTTGGCCTTTGCTTAGACAGCAACCTGAATTGGAAATGTCAAATTCAACAAGTAGCCAAGAAAATCATACGAAGCATAGGAGTCCTGTATAAAATCCGTAATTTTGTAGCTCCTAAAATCCTTACTCAGCTATATTATTCTTTAATCTATCCTCATCTAACTTATGGCCTGATTATTTGGGGAAACACATTTAATTATAACTTGAATCCAATTGTTATACTACAGAAAAGAATTGTGAGGATAATTACATTTTCTAAGTTTGATGAGCATTCAAGTCCTCTATTCAAACTTCTTGGTATCCTAAAATTTACTGATTTAATTTCTTTGTATAATCATTATTTATGTATGACTATTATAACCAATACCTTCCACCAGTCTTCAATAGTTTTTTTACACCTGTAAATAAAGTGCACAATTATAATACAAGACTAGCCTCAAAATGCACATTTTATTTGCCCTCCATTAGATTAGAACCAACTTTGGAAAGTTCAATATTCGCTATATAAGACCTAAAAGCTGATGAAAATACTAAATCATTGAAAAAATCAGGCTTTAAAAAAATTATATCTTCTTTCTTAAATACATATTGACATGATTGACTTTCAACTGTTGACTTTCTTTTTCTAACTATTAGTACTATATTTATCTATAATTATTGTTTATTTATTTCATTTTAGTTAAGTTATCCTTATTTATTTAATTAGTAATATAATATCATCTTTTTTTTTCTTCGTCCCGCATTATTAATATTAATATAATGAATGTATTTAAAAATGTCCTTAATGCTATTTTAAATACTTTTGTTAGTGCTATTTAGCTCGATTAGCTTTAGCTATTTCTAAATAGCCAGTACTCTAGGTTTAGTTAAAAAAAATGTTTTTAAATTATGTAATACATTAGGTACGAAATAAAGTTGTTGTTGTTATTGAGGTAGTGAAGGTATATTTATTAACCAGAATTTCCATGATATTTATGAAAATCAACCCGAATTGATATTAGATAATTTGCTCCAAAACAAGACTCGAAATACGATTCCTCTTAGCCAATCAGAGCGCAGAACTTTCTTAGGTCATGTTATAATAATATAAATTATGAACAGATACTGGAATTGACTAGAACAACCATAAATATAATTGTGTCATTTATAAGAGACTGGGAAGAAACATTCGATGATTTGCAATTGGACTGGAGATTTGTTTACCGAGCGAACACAAACTGTGTTAAAAACGAGTCAATTTGAAAAACAATATTGAATTACCGGGTAGCTCGTCAAGAAGAAAAATGTAGGACTGTTAAAAGAAGAAGAAAGTAAAACAAAAATTGAATTAGAGCTGACTCCAAAGAAACCAGAATGACTAGGAAAACATGCAAAACGTTAGTATGACATCATCAGAAAATTGTAAAATATTGTCTGAGTATACCAAATTGCCTTCGAAATAACGTAATCGGGACTCTGTATTGTCGTAAAAATAGAATAATTTAGGTTTTGAAATTGGGACGATGGGATTTGCTGGGCATTTCTCTCCAGCCCATCCAAAAGGGTTAGAGTAGGAGTCAGAATGGTTTGCATATTGCCTATAATTTAGTATAACCGATCCGTAGTTCAATCTGCTTTTATAGTGTTTCAGAAATAATTTAAGTTTTTATGTCGGTTTCAGATAATAAATCAAAGTGATTTGCTCATATGTGCATTCACTAGTCTGATTACTACGGTCACGAACAGACAATGTAGAGCTTAATTAGTTTTCATGCATGAAATCATCGCAACCGATATTGTATTAAGCGTTAATACCTTCAAAACAACCAAAGATGTATACAGCCCGAGTTAAGGCTGCGCGCAGCCTCTTTTTTTATGAAGGAAAGAAACATGTTTCCGTGTTCCGTGTTTGCCCTTCAGGCTCGTGTTCCCACTGCCATTTCTTGTTCTCCCAAACTCTCACTCGTGTTTCTATAACTATATGAAAGCACGGAAAATGGGATCAGGCTTTTGTAGCTACACGGCTTCTCTTAGGCACAGGTTTTCGTGACGTCATCTGCGAGAGGACGGTGCGGTATTGACGACTGAATATCAAGCAGATGAACGGGTTTACGGCTACACTAGCATTCGACAAAAATATAGCAATAAAGGTGAACGTTTGATCACAGAATATTTTCTTGTACGAACATAGGATCCAGCCAATCCAGTAGGGTAGAAAGCACGCATAAAATGCCATGACTATCACTGCTACCATCGTCGCTGTTTTGCGGCGAGTGGCTGACGACAGATGAGTACGACCCTCTCTACGACAAATCTTGAAAAAAATAGCGAAGTACAATACTAGCACCATGACTAAAATAGTTAAAAGCAGAATTAGAAAAACCAGGTAGCCTTTCTTCCAGTGCGGGTAAAAATATCGAACTTTACAGTACAGGGCGGATCCTCGAGCTCGGAGGAGATTTCCATAGTAGAGAATGGGAGACCAGAATAAAATCGCGCAAAGCCACATAACGATGATAGCAACCACTGCACTTTTCCACCTTCTCATTTTCTTGTAAGTAGAATCATGGCAGAAAACGGCTATAAATCTATCCACGGCCAACGCTACCACATGTAGAGACGAGACCGTTATGGACACCTTCTCGATAAAGTTGACCGTTTTACAAAGTGCTTGTCCTACTGGGCCTGGGATAAGCCATCGATTGTTCATTAAAACTCGAGTGATTCTCTCCGGGATGCTCCAAGCTGCCATCAGCAAATCTGAAACCGCGATGCTGGTTATGATTAAGTATGTAAATGCGCGTAGCTTTCCCCTTCTGTCTATTTTCCTCGCTAACATTATAAACATGTTCCCGGCTAGGGATATTACCAGCACAGTGATGTAAGCTGTTACTTTTATCGCTCTGGAAGTCGGCGACTCGTTTAAAGAGCTCAATATTTCAGCTTCTGTTATGTTAACTTCACTTGCTGTGTAGTTGGGATATCGACTTGTGTTCTTGGTCGCCATTGATTGCTGTAGCGAACTGAGACGAGGTACTGAAATACAGACGAATTCCTATATTATGCGAGCGGCTAACTATCTGATTCTCGATCGGCACGCGCCTTATCAGCTTCTGGTTAGAGGAGACTTGCAGTCATGCCGCTGAATGATTCGGCTCAGCTGAGTACTAGCGCTTCTCTCAATAATAAGTGAATAAATAATGCAAAATCTACCGACTTATCTTGAAGAGAAGCGGTTTCCTAGTTAACAACCTATATCATCTAACTTTATCGAATAAACATCGAAGGAGATTTTCCTTGGCTGCTCTCAATAGGTTTATATTTGTGGAACCCTGATTCATCAGGTACTGTGATTAACTTCAAGCCAAGAATGTCGTGGAGCGATCATCGAATCTGACTATGAGTACTATTTTGTACTAAGCTTCAGGTACCTAAGACGTTTTGAAGTTCTTATATATACATCTTGCTAAGCTCTATAGCTTCAACCGCAGTCTAAACACTATACTCGTTCATGCATCGCTCAACCAATATCCACATAGGCATAGGGATATTTTGTTTTCTGAAAACCCGAGCCATAATATAATGAGAGTGTACTTCAGTAAGCCTTAGCTGGTTGAGATCTGGCAGTGCATATACTATAAAAAAGGACTGTATGGATAAGAACTGGCTCTTCACCTGTCTGGCGATAAAAATTATTCACGGAGAGAGAACAGTTGTCCTAGCAATGTATGGTTCCTCGTTGGTGTGGTGGTTATTAAATACTACTGAAGTCCCTTGTTGTAGTTGAAATCAATTATTCATCAATTCCTAAGTACTTTTTAATTACGTCATACCAGAAATTGAACGTGAGATCTAGATTAAAAACGCGGCTTTCAGTTAGCAAAGAAAAACCGCGCCACAATAACAACACCAAGTGAATTATCTTCACGTTTTAATAAAGTATGTATTTCGTACCGCGATTTGGAATAAAAACGATAGCCATCGAAGAATCCTCAAGATATACTCCGCCCTACGCTTAAATGATATATACAATACGAACTGAATTGAGCGACATATAGAGCGCCATTTAAATAACTTTCATTTCTGTTCATTACCATACAAATTTAGTTCTCTGATCAGTAAACATATGTTTCTCTAGAAACACCTAGCTGAGGTAGGCGTTTTTAAAAGAAGACGTTTTGAGGAAAAAAGAAAAAGAAAAACCATAAATTAAAATGTGCAGTAAAGTTGCAAACCGGCTAGCACTCTTCACTAAGAATATTATAAGAAGCTTGATATGGGATTTGAGTGCAAAAAGTCGCTGATTTCTCAATGAAAAATCGAAATCCACATACAAACGAATAATTATGTACCATGAACAAAATAAAGCTATTAGAAAGTCATATCAATATCACCCTGTACGGAGACATAACTATAAAATAGTCAAGAGTATTGGTCTGATTAATAATTATGTGACTTGCACCACCGAAATCGGAAAGGTAATTAGCGATAGTGCATGTTATTGTACTGCTCTTAGTTCAGCTCTCAGTGATGGATGCTTTCGTCTGAAGACATTTATCATGAACGGAAATTGAATTCTTGAGAGCTTTCGAAGGAGACGGTTTTCTCTAACTTGGCACCAAGTCTGTTACCAACGGTCGTTCCTATTTTCCAATATATTAAGAGGCTCTCTTTCCGTATGTGCCTAATTGTAGTTAATTTTAGCATCCTCTCGCCCTCGCCCCTTTATCATTTAAAAAGCTTTCAGCGATATGGATAGTCTGTACTGGAAATAATACGAACGATCGAGAAGGCTAACAACTAACCACTCTATTACATATACAGTGCTCTGGTTGAACACGGTATCTGTTAAGGCTCTCTCAAGAGGTGGCTTAATTTCTTTAAAGGGGAACTGAACTCTAAAAGCAACCCAATGTCTATACAAACATATATTCGAAATAAATAGGTTCTGCATGCTATTTAATTTTCCTGTGTTGCGCGTCTGGGAATAGAAAATCCGAAAACCTTACTCACAGCCTCCGCTATGTACAGACGGCTCAAGTCTCGTAATTTGTGACGTAGTATATGGGGAATAAATTAGTTTTGCCATGCTGTCCCCGACATTGAATAGCAGGACTAATGGCTTCTAATTGCGGACCATTGTGTTTTCTTTGTGCTAGAGGTGTGATCGTTCTTCCTTGGTATGTATAACGTACGTTATGGGGAAATTTGCACTGAATTGAGCCGCCACACAATATAGATTTTTCAGCGGAAAATCGAACTTGGAGACTAATTTTCTCCTCATAGATGCGCAACACAGCGAAATAAAATATTTAGCAGAACTTATTTCTTTATAATACATCTTTGTAAAGACGTTGGGTTGATTTTAGGGTTCAGTTCTCCTTTAAAGATTTCAGGATACAACGAATCTAGCCAACACCACAAGCTTCTCCTCAGTCGGCCCATCATGCAAAGAGTTTTTTCCAAAATGGCGGTCGATTTGACTCCCTTGGAGTGGGGCTAAACCGAAGCAGTGACGTCACAATATTCAGCCGCGCGTAAGCGAAAAGTCTGGGAACGAGGCTATAATGAATCAAGGGCTTCCAAGTTAGATCCGAGATAATAGAGTGGAATGGTTATGAAACCCAGCAAACTTCAAAGGGGCTAACAAAGGCGCTGCGATTTATGTTGGAAGGGGGTAAGACGAAAGATTGTGCACGGTCCATTAGAGTCCCCTGATCGACTGAACTCACACGTTTCTATTGGCTGATTGATTAACACATTGGAATTTTTATTGTATTTTGTGCACGGTTGTGGTTGAAAAAAGCTAACAAAGACATATAACAAAGAAGGTCGCTGGGTTTCATAACCATTCCACTCTATTAACTATGGTTAGATCAGAGAGTCAGCGTGAGAAGAGAATCTTCTAAATTAACTGTAAACAACGAGGAAACATTGAAAAAACGCACTAGAAAAGCGTTATGATAAAATGGTAACAGCAACAAAACCACAAATTAACAACAATTAACAATAATTATAATGATTATAATATAGCACAGGGAACCCAAGCTTACGGTCTGTTACAACGATTACGTACAAGCTAAGAGAATGTATGAACTGACTAGACAGGGGTGAAAACCAAGAAATCAAAACAACCCTAAATCAAGGCTAAACTGACTAGGAATCGCTACATAATTACTACAAAGGTAAGCGAAGGTTTTTCAAGCTTCAGGTAAGCGAAGATTTTTCTTATTAGATTGAAGAGAATTACAGCGATATTTCATATATAATTCTCAACTCCTCATAAGCTTGGCCTACCTGTGGATATAAAGAGAAATAATATGTAATTTAAAGTTTCAATATTATATCGAGAAAATTAAAATAGACAAACAATTACTAATAATACTGATGATGATTCTGAACAACTCTCTTTATCTTAATAGAGATCTGTTCAAATTTAAACAAGAGCCCATCTGGGCTTTCACTCGGGCCACATGAGATTGAAGATGAAATACACTTTCATTTGAAATCCTCTTAGTAATAACCAAAGGGAAGAATTATTAGCAGTCTTTAGGAGTGGCCGGTAGCGCGGTGACTTTCATTCTCTGCTCCCCTAGTATATATATACATGTATGTAATTTAATATTTTTGTTTTCTCGTATGTAAATTAAAGTAGTTGATCTTTTATTGAAAACACTACTTATTCATGTGTGTATGTATGTTCAGACTACTATCGTGCAGCTAGCTAGAGTCTTGAGATATCTGTCAGCAACTCGCAGCTAGTTAATAAATTAGTACTGTTCAGACCTAGTAACTTAGTAGGTTTTACTTTTTGTTTTTCCCTCTTCTAGTTTGTTTCTATCTCTAAAGAGGGCATGAATGGGGTTAACTGACTACTGACAAACAGCCTTAAAAATAACTGACAACTGACAAATGACGATTTTTTTACTGACAACTGACAACCGAAAAATAACTGACAACTGACAAATTTGGTTTTTATGGGTCAAACATTGTAAATTTTCTCTAGTAATGATTAACTAGGGCTAACTGACAACTGACAAATGGCCAAAATTTAACTGACAACTGACATGTAGACCCCCCCCATTCAGACCCTCTCTAAAAGATAGAAATTTGGTCTATAACTGCCCTTGGCGCAAGTGTTTCGTAATCGCAAATAATTGACCGCCAAAGTGCTCAATTGAAATTTCAACCAAAATATTAAAACTGTGCGAAAAACTGCTACTGACTGGTGTTTGGCGATCCTCGTTATCCATGATGGCTCAATTGACGTACAATACACCCGGTAGTTGTCGTGGTAAGAGAAATTACCTTGGAGCGAGTAGTGAACGTGGTCGTAGCGAGAGCTAGAAGTCGGCTAGATCGGATGATAACACTGACTTGACATTTGTGTACATTTCAAAACCTTAAAATAACTAAAATCTGTCATCGATGGGCTTTTAGCGCGCTAGATTCTATTCAAGCTACCTCGCTAGGTAGCTTGGAACTTCAAAGTATTCCACCGACCACTAGCTAGCTAATCACCAGAGCAGAAAAACTGTTCAGACTAAAGAAGCTCGCTACCTCCTGTGGTTAGCTAGCTAGATTTACTAGCCTGAACACGGCCACACGTTTACAATTTAGTCTGCAGGTCCGATAAAACTGCAGGTTCCAGTCGTAAACAGTCCGAGTTTGACCAAAGTGAAACGATCGAGCTGCTCGCGTCCGTAGATATATATTTTTCGTTTGCACTTTTGACATGATATAATTCTTCAAATGGCACCATTGTTTTATTTCTTATGTTTAATAATACAGTTCTCAGCTGTAAAAAAAATAGAACATTCTATGGAAGATTTCCTGTCCTAAAGTTTGGAAACGTAACACATGCATTTGACGCTAGAAAGTTCAGTACTCGCGGAAGTGCGCAAGGTCAATTTACTAGTGGCAGTTTACTAGTTTGCACTATCGGCTGTTATGGAATGGAAACATACTTTCACAGCTTAATATGTATGTCGATTGGTCAGAAGGATATCTTGTTTAAATGCTACGGTCCTTTCGGCATCAGGAAATTTTTAAACGGGAGTTTTCGTACAGTATTTCAAGCTATGCTGTAGTGCGAGTTCAGTTACGCCACAAATGTCGGTGAAACTAATACCGTGTTCATTATTATCGGTTTTCTCTATGGGTTCTCATGTATTCAATAATTACTTCTGGAGCTTCATATTTATGTCGATTGGTCACAATGATTTCCTCTTTCAGTTTTTCCCTTTAGTTTGGACATTAGGGATATATCCTTGGAGATTTCGTACAGTTTAGCGACCGTTGTGTCGAAAGTAGAAACGTTCGTTTGTCATGAAAGTGCGTAAACAAACTGTCACAAGCGGTTTCATAGCAGCTCGATGTTTGACTCCCATATAGTCGATGATAACTTATATAGCTTCATATGTACGTCGATTTCTCACAAGGATTTCCTCTTTCAGTTTTTCCCGTTAGTTTGGACATTAGGGATTTATTCTTGGAGATTTCGTACAGTTTAGCGACTGTGTGTTGAAAGTAGAAAAGAGCCCATCTGGCCTTTCACTCGGGCCACATGAGATAATTTGAAGATGAAATACACTTTCATTTGAATTTGATTGAAAATAGATCAAAAACTCGGGGAAATGTCCGGCTAAAACTGTATGAATAAATGTGAAATGAAACATAAATTTCATAGCAAGAAAAACATGTAATTCCTAATTAGAAAGCTCTTCTAAGTCCGCTTCTCAAATTCACAGACTGTTTTACAAAAACATTTGGGCTTATCGACACAAGAGTTGACCTTTCAAATAATTTATTCTGAGGTACGCATACTCTAAATCACAGAGATGTTAAATAAAGCGATAATTAGAAGAAAAAGTACATTAACAGACAAACTGAGAGGAAATGTATTCAAATCTAAAAGAGTTTACTTACAGTACTTACGTAACTGAATCTTTCGTTTTGGTTCTTTTGTTAGTGTTGTTGAAAGCATTCCACCTTTGTGCACATATGCACTGAATCGGAATGAAAGTCGAAGCCTACCTCGAACTAACCTGTTTCCTTTCATTCCACAATGAATAATAATCTCATAAAGTAAGCCCGTAGCTTTCAATAAATTTGCCAGTGTCTGAATGAAACAGCTAGATCTTTTCCAATTTCTCTCACGAGTCAAGGCAGAAGACAGTCTCAAAGAACTTGAATTTTGATCCTCTTCACAGTAACGTAATTTAACGTCTCCGATCAATTCCTCTCTCTTTGCTGGCAGTTCATGCTTCTTGTTCGTGTAGTTGCCCCACTGAGCCGTAACCAGAAAACGAGCACAGCATTTCAGTTGGCATACACTGCGTACATCTGCTTAACTAATTAGATTTGTAAAAATCTTAGCGGATCATGTAAATATTCCGCTTGGCTCAAATATGAGTGTTTCTGCCGTCAAAGTTCATTTTTTGTTTCAGTTTTCCCCATATTAGCAGACTTGTATAATGTCTCGAGCTCTCCAGTATAATGTCTCGAGCTCTCCGAATCCAGTAGAAAGACTCTGGTTATTCTGTCGTAAAACATGGACCTGACCCAAATTTAGGTTGTATTGCATAATTGCCCACGATGGAATAGATTTCTGACAATGACTATTTGAAATTGATATCTCCTTGTCTCGCCTAGTCTGAGCTTTGAACTTTCTTATCTGAGCGCGCCTGAGGAAATCTAACCTTTGTTTGCGTGACCAGCACAGTGCAATCTGATTGGTTCGAATTTGACCTTTAACGCATGCGCAGAAGCAGTCTGACATGAAATAAAAAAATAAAAATAATAATAACGACTTGCATTTTAAGACTCGGTGCTGCCACAGGCAGCTCGAGTAATTAGGGAGGAGGTCAAAACAATGGTACGGTACTCGATAGGGACCCAATTTTTTTTCAAAAGGTTGGTGGGTCCCGAGGCAGCGATCAGCGAGCTGCGGTAAAGAGCCGCAGGATAGACTGTAGAAAGAACAGTAGTGAAATATAGTCATAGCTCCATCACAGGATGGACAGGATACAACTTATAATATGGGATAATATAAACATTGAGACAATCATCTATTAGTACTCGGAACCTGCAGTATAACGGAACAGCAGACTAAATTGTAAACGTGTGTTATATGAATAAGTAGTGTTCACAGTAAAAGGTCAACTTCTTTAATTTACATACCAGAAAAACAAAAATATTAAATTACATATATATCCTAGGGGAGCCGGAGAATGAAAGTAACCGCGCTACCGGCCTGTAATATAATGAGCAGACTGAAGATCGCGCAATTCAAATCAGAAAATGTGACATAGTAGTGGAATACTGAGTTTTACCGAATACAACCTCTGTTCTTATATACCGCGAATTTCTGGATCATTCATATTAAAAAGCCACAGGGATCATTGGCTGGTTGGTGACTGCTGACAGAAGCTTTCATGAGGTTCATGAGGTGTGAAGTTCTTACGAAACAGCCTCAAAACACTCGGACCGGCGATTATAGACTTGCTACGAGTCGACCTCTAATCTTTTCCTAACTTAGAACGAGCGCAAAGCGCGGCGAGCGGAATCGAGCGACGAAGTCGCTTGATGACGCGAGCAAAACAACTAAGGACTTTAAGAAAGTCTACGGCGATTACTGCGCAATGGATATGATGATTTTTTGGGGATTTTGACGGAAACTTCGACAAAATAAGTATTACTTATTAAGGAACAAGCAAAAGTGAAAAGCGTCACTCGTAAATGTGTCAAAGTCAAACTTAAAGGGTGACTTATGTACAAGCAAAGTAAAAGATCTGCAAACCACGTACGTACACTTTTTGAAGGTTGTCATTATCTGATTAACATAGCACTGTTAAATCAGTCATAATAACCGCAAAATATGACTATATGTTTTTTATGGTGGTGGACACCCGCGAAGTATTGGGTATTGAAAAGGCTTGACTTTGCCTAAGACCGAGAAAGTAGAAGAAACTACAAAGTAACTGAATTACTCTCACGCGTACTCATCGTCGGTGAACTACCCATGCAAATAACTGATCGAGTATTAAATACCCTTCTCAAACTCATTAATAATTCATGAGATAGTCATCCAATGGAGGAACTGTATTTGGTCACATGCATGGGTCTTGATACCGGGTGAAACCCTTGTGTTTGATCATGTTTCCAACCCTAGTGATCAATATTTCTTAATCATCATATTCATGAACCACTAACTAATCACATACTGAATGATAAACTACAAGTAAGGAGCGAAGAAGTAAAGAAATAAAGAACGACATAGAAAGAAAAAGTCTGCCTCCACTGGAGTTCGAACCTGGACCCTTCCGACTGCTTGTACTAACTCTTGTCCACTACTCTACTAGTACGCTAGTTGAAATCACTGCCATCAAAAAAGAATAATAACCCATCTATTGAATAATTAGATACAACAGTCAAATGGTAAACAATACTTGCTAATGAAGTTTGAAAAGAAACGTACGTAAATTGTCGGTTTTGCATTCGCATGAGAAGACATGTCAAACACTCTTTGTTCGTCTTTCATCAGGGGATTCCAAATATTTCGAAAACAATAAAACCCTCGAGGCTACGCCTCTCGGGTTTCATTTGTTTTCTCAATATTTGGAACCCCTGATGAAAGACTCCAATTCGTGTTTGACATAGCCCTTCTCAAACTCATTAATAATTCATGAGCTTTTTAGTCAATCAGAGGGCTGCATTTGGTCACATGCATGAATCTTGATACCCAATGAAACACCAGTGATGTTCATCTGTGTTTTCATTGGGTATCAAGATTCATGCATGTGTTGGACCTAATTAAGCTACAAGGATTACAGCATAAGTATGACTTTACATGTACATGGAGAAGTGAAGGAGAAGACGGAAATAAAAATCGGTGTCCAGAGTGTGACTCGAACCATCATCATCATGGCTGCTCTCGACTACTAGTCCGCTGTCTTGCCCGCCACGCTACTACGACATGACAGAATCGAAAATGGCACACAAAACTTTGATGATATACAGTTTAACGTCAGAGTTTGTTTCGTTATCAGTGTGTTGATTGACTGGTCCCTACGGGTGAATATCCTACAGAAGCTGTCACTTTTATCACCTTCGGCTGAACATTTCCAGAAACGTTCTCCATGGGAGAAACGGTCGACGTTCAATATCAGTGTGGATTTTCAGTAGTAATTCAAATTGCCAATTTTTTGACAGCTTGGTTCTGTTGTTCCTAAAATAACTTTTCCTCATGCTGCATCGCTATTTAAGTACTGTTTAAAACACGAACAGTAGTGTTTTATCAATTTAAAAAATTCGAGGGCGAAGCCCGATAATTTTTAGACTTGATAAAACACGTGCTGTGAGTGTTTTAAACGGCTTCAAAAACGCTTTAAGAATGCAATGAAAGAAAGACGCACATCTCAAGGGAATGGTTGCTTAATGAACCATTGAACCATTGAACCTTTGTATTCACAACGCCATGCAAAATATTCGAGTAATCACCGCCTGCAATTACGAACATCTCAAGGGAATGACATGAAGAAATTACCATACTATGTTGTTTGAAGCGGCGTTTTGCAATGCAAGAAGAGCCTGCACTTGAAGGATTTGGTGTCGTGGTTTACCTCGATAAAGTTCAAGACTTGGAAAGCGATGTGACTGACATGACGGCAGACTTTAAATTTTTGACTCCGGCACAAAATATGTAAGTTTATTGCACGTTTTTATTATTTTACGGCTTTGAGTTTGGTTTAATAATTGTAACTAAACAGTGGCTCGGTAAACAAGTAATGGTAGTTGGATAACTTCATTTTAAAAATATTATCTGTGTATCTCGGTACTGAGTCTGCTGATATTAGTAAATTTAGTGCAAAATTTATTATCTAGGTACCTTATGTTCCGTGTACCTTTTGCCATCTTTATCAGTGAATTCTTAATTAGGATGAAACTTAAAAAAAATATTTCATGTTCATTAGTATTCTTTATATAAAACGTTCATCCTAATTAGCAATTCAATGAGAAAGCTGAAACATCAATAGAAATTCCATTGTCTCAATCATTAACCCCGTTTCCCCCTGGGACAGAATTCAAATCCCTCCTCAGGTATAAAGGAGCATGCACGTGACTGATTTGCTTCATCTGATTGGACGAAATGCTCATTAATTATTCATGCGTTTTTGAAGAACTATGTCAAACACGAATTGGAGTCTTTCATCAGGGGTTCCAAATATTGAGAAAATAAATGAAACCCGAGAGGCGTAGCCTCTATAGAAATATTTGGAATCCCCTGATGAAAGACGAACAATGTCTTCTCATGCGAATGCAAAACCGACAATTTACATACGTTTCTTTTCAAACTTCATTAGCAAGTATTGTTTACCGTTTGACTGTTGTATCTAATTATTCAATAGATGGCTTATTATTCTTTTTTGATGGCAGTGATTTCAACTAGAGTACTAGTAGAGTAGTGGACAAGAGTTAGTGCAAGCAGTCGGAAGGGTCGTGGTTCGAAGTCCAGTGGAGGCAGACTTTTTCTTTCTATGTCATTCTTTATTTATTTACTTCTTCGCTCCTTACTTGTAGTTTATCAGTATGTAATTAGTTAGTGGTTCATGAATATGATGATTAAGAAATATTGATCACTAGGGTTGAAAACATGATCAAACACAAGGGTTTCACCCGGTATCAAGACCCATGCATGTGACCAAATACAGTTCCTCCATTGGATGACTATCTCATGAATTATTAATGAGATTGAGAAGGATAAATAAATACTCGTTTACGGGAAAGAACAGTTCATCGAAGCGGAGTAGCATCCGTAAGACTAAACAAATATGCAAATTTACCACCATATTCCAATCACGTCATCATCAGCGGTCCCGTCCTTGGATCTTAAATCTGAGCGGTCGTCCTAGCCAGCCATCCAGTCAAAACAGTCCTCAGAGGTGGTGGGTGTATCGCGAACAACCCCTCCCTCGCCAGCCAAAAAGGTGGTGGGTCTCGGATACAACCCCTCTCTCACCAGCCCCAAATCGATGGTGGGTCTCGGGTACAACCCCGTCTCTCACCAGCCAAAAAGTTGGTGGGTCTCGGGTACAACCTCCCTCCCTCACTATCCGAAAAGGTTGGTGGTGGCGGGTCATACTCCACCTCCTAAAATTGGGTCCCTAGCCAGGACCATTGTTTTGACATCCTCCCTTAGTTCAGTCCCCTAGCTGTTCTTTCTGCTTCTCTTATATGGAAACTACTGACCATTTGTTCGTTACATGTACGAGACAAACAATTTATACCTAAGCATCAAAGCCTGGCTAGAAAATTTCGGAGCAATCCTCCCTAAATTAAGCATCAACCTTGTCAGTACTTTGGAATCGGAGAAGGAATTAATCATGTCACGATTAATTTTATTCTGTTAACATTCAACATTCTGTTAACCTGAAGCTAAATCGCCTTCCCTAAAACAATTTCAGTATAACTTAAGATATTGTGAAAAAATCGAAGCCACCATAGCATAAAAAAATACCAAAAATTAGTACTCACCTAAAAAAAATATATATTAAATTACACGTTGAGCTCCCTGACGTCCCTGTAAGTTCACTCTTTCTCCTTTCCCTACCGTCTGTAAGTTCACTCTTTCTCCTTTACCTATCGTCTGTAAGTTCATTCTTTCTCTTTTACCTATCGTCTGTAAGTTCATTATTTCTCCTTTACCTATCGTCTGTAAGTTCACTCTTTCTCTTTTACCTATCGTCTGTAAGTTCATTCTTTCTCCTTTACCTATCGTCTGTAAGTTCACTCTTTCTCCTTTACCTATCGTGTGTAAGTTCACTCTTTCTCCTTTACCTATCGTGTGTAAGTTCACTCTTTCTCCTTTACCTATCGTCTGTAAGTTCACTCTTTCTCCTTTACCTATCGTGTGTAAGTTCACTCTTTCTCTTTTACCTATCGTCTGTAAGTTCATTCTTTCTCCTTTACCTATCGTCTGTAAGTTCATTATTTCTCCTTTACCTATCGTGTGTAAGTTCACTCTTTCTCTTTTACCTATCGTCTGTAAGTTCATTATTTCTCCTTTACCTATCGTCTGTAAGTTCATTCTTTCTCCTTTACCTATCGTCTGTAAGTTCACTCTTTCTCCTTCACATATCGTCTGTAAGTTCATTCTTTCTCCTTTACCTATCGTCTGTAAGTTCACTCTTTCTCCTTTACTATCGTCCGAGAAATATGTGAGAGCCATCAAAGTCTCTCACATCTTTCTCGGCAATGCTCATTAAAAAAGAATTGTAATTGAATTACACATATTTCTTTTCTTTTTATTAATTTATTTTCCTTTTGCGTCTGTCCTCCTTACATGTAGGTATAAAAGTATATTATACCTTTTAGTACTTCGTTTTTATTTTTTTCTAATTGCTAGTTTTCACTCAATCCCCAGAGATTCAAATGACAAAGGGCATGGCGGCCATGTTGGTGCCCCAACAAAAGAAGCTAACGAGGAATCTATTGTTTAAGGGCACCAACATGGCGGCTATGACGTTAAGTGAAAGCCAGCAATAGTGTTCTTTAGTTTTAGTTTTTTGTAGAAGACGTATGTTGTAAAAATACTTACTGTTGTAATAATATAAAAAAATATAAAAAAATATTTAAAAAAATATTATATTAATATATATAATTAATATTCCAGCTTCTTTGCACAGTACAAAATCCAAGCAGGTGATTGGCTAATGACAGTGCTTTATTGGTGACTACAGCACGCTGTGTGGTCAGTTGGAATATTAAAAGTTAGAGACTTTATGTTTGACTGTGTTTTATTGACAAATATACAGGCACTTGCTGATTATACGATGAACTCATTTTTTTCTTCATACGGCTTCATGCAGGATATCATTAAAGCATATCACTTACTGATTAATGAACTAATCAGTATAAATAATGGCGAATTTACTGCTCACGCGTAGTTATGAAATATTCAACGCTGGAACGAGCATTTTAAGGGCTCGTTTTTTATAACTTATTAATTCTCGACTGGCAATTCCGAAATCATACTTCGAAATCCTGCAGATATCCGTTCTCTAAAATATAGAAAATAGTCGCTACATGCGAATTAATGTTTGTGTTCACTATTCAGTAAACAGCATTTTTTTTTGGTGTGTTACCCGAAATATTTACCTAAAAACCGCGCACCATTAAATCAATAAACTCTAAGAATTTATCCTGTGCTTAATTTCTCACTGTCTCAAAGTTACTAATCTGTTTAGTGAAAGTTATATAAATGTCGTTGGTCTATTCTACTGACATATGGTCACTTTCACGTTTATTATTAATGGTGGTTTTATTTATTTAATGGTGGTTTTATTTATTTAATGATGTTCTGACTATGAGTTCTTCATAAATAAAACCCGTCGAATATTCTAATCAAATATAGTCCACAATTGAGTAGGACTCTTGAGCTTATTTCTTTCTTTGACTAATTCAGCCCGAAGGACATATATTCCCCAGGTAGACGAGTTACGAAAACAGAGCGTGCAAGTCAGCTAAAGCGGCAACAATATCCAATTTCAAGACTGCTAGTTGTTTTGTCTATTCTCGATAATTCATCGGTAGGAAAAGGTTTATTCATTGCATGGTATAAGTACGAACGGTAAGTAAATAATATAGAGGATAACGAGTTTTCAGTCTTAGCCTTCATAAAGAGAATCCGATATAGGCGTTGATGAAGTGGGAAAAATTAAACGAAAACGAAGTGTTTATTTTCCTTCACGGAGTATACTGCTTCATAGTGTGATTGCGTTCTTATTGAATGATTCTGAGTACGAGAGGTTTATTTTCTTGCTCGTGTGCTTGAAATCGTTAGAAATAGCTTGAAACAACCACTTCAGTGTTCTCTCGCGGCCTTCTCGTCGCTTCGCTCCTCGCGCGCATATAGCGAAAAATAAAATAAATATATTTACTAGATCATGATTTGTCAGGGTCCCATAACAGACGCCTCCATCTCGCACACTAGGCCTGTGTCACAGCGTTTTCACAGCCGGTTAGATTATTTTTAGAACGGTTGCCCGCTATTCTTGGGTTGCAATCATTTCTAAGGGAATAAAATAACAAAAGCGTAGCAATGAGGCATCTTTAGTTCCACCACTTGTGCAACCCACCAGTTGGCGGGAAATAATCTGAAAATAGCCCAACTAGTGAACACGCGGCGACACCTACCGGTATATAGGAGATATGGACGCTCCTGGTTATGGACTCCTGGATTTGTCTATTTTAGACCTGAAATGGAGAAATATATAGTATATATATATTTGTAATTGAACGATCGCGACTGAATAAATTTTCAGATGTCTGTTGGCTCAGGCCAATAATTGAAAAAAAGTATTTTTTTTAAACATTCCATAATTGCAAGTTTAACTTACTCTTGGCATTATTTGTACCTATGTAAAATAAGGTATATGTATATTTTCTGGATAATATTTCCTGAATTGATTGTATACTAGTATGAGGCACGTTAAAAGGGCTTTATAGATAGGAAGACTCCTTTCGTGTTTAACATGCTTCATCTTGTGCGCTTATTGGTTTTAAAAGGTAATAACGCACTTTCCAGTGTTTTATTTAAAGAGCAAATGATAGTCTCGTATTTTTCTGGCCTTTCTATCCTATAATTCCTTTGTCTGAGTTCGATCCCATAATGTGTTTATTTGAAGGCAAAGGTTACAGTTAGAAAAAAGGTTATAAAAAGGCATTTTCGGCTATTTCTGTTCAAAATTTATTTAGTAGACCTTATCGATGCTTGTATGAAATTAAATGAAGAGAACGTTGTTTTGCCGTGTAGCGCAGTGAAATCCATTGAAACCTCGAGAAACATCGACACTTTGAAGTTTAGGTTACACAAGTTGAGGCACGTTAACTCGAAAAGAGCTTTAGATAGGAAGACTCATTTCGTGTTAACATGCTTCATATATACATATATGACAAGATGAGAATAATTAGTTGATAGATGTCAGTTCTATAACTGTGAGTTATACACATAGTAATAAATAAAAGACGAAATTTCCTTTTGGTCTGTGAAATAGGGTGTGGCCATTAACGTATATATATTTTTCATGATCACATCTCCGCGTCTCCAAATTCTATAGTTACTAGGTTTATGTGACCTTTTCTGTCGTCCTACAAATTCGATAATTTCTTGTTAAAGCTTTCACCGAGGATGGTCTGATTTCAAAAACTGATCCGTTTAGCTCCATGATCGTGGAAGGTGGCCCATTACGGCACAGTTTGAATATTGCTGCGGTTTGCCACGTTATTTCACAGAGTTTTACGAGAGCGAAGTCTAAAAGCAACCGCAACAATGATATCTTTCCTATTGTAAAAAATGAAACATTTGGCTTGCTAAACCAGCTTTCAAACTGAAACGAGGCACGATTGTCGTGCAGGCTTTTTCCCGTTGTTTTTCTTGTTGTTCAAGTAATTTTCAATTCTTAACTGAAAAGTAAGTCTATCTATATTATATAAAAAATTTCCTAATAGAACATTTTCATTATGGCGTCATTTTACTACAACTGACCAGAAATCTTTTCGAATTCTCTTCTATTTCCGGATGGAATTCCCTGGCTCTCTATATAAGGAATTCTTCCTCTTTTGCTAAATTCAAAAATGTTTTTACTTCGTGGATGTACCAATGTTGACTTTAATTCAAATTGTAAATTATTCCTTGCTGTTCAAGATTTTATTTCCGCTACATCTCGCTTTTCAGTTCATATGTAATGTTATTTATTTTCTGTTGTTTCTGTTTCGCTCCCAACTTCCTCTGTTGAAATGTGTGCAATAGTTGTACGAGAGCCTCCCAGATGAGCTTCTGCTCTTGGGGCAATTGTATGGAATAAATATGTTTAAATAAAAATAAATAAAAAAAAGAATTCTCTTTCTCATTCAGATTTTTAAACTCCTTTGAGAATCCAAATTAGAGGAACAAAAGGTTTCGCGCAAACATAAAATCTCTAGTTTTCGAAGTCGGATTGTGGGCTTCTTGTGGCAGGTGATGAAAATGAAGAGGGATATTGGAGCTCAAGCCCTCTCTTCTTCTCTTTTGCCACAGGAAGCCCAAAATAGATAGGCATGCGAGTAACTCGATATCTATGATCAGAGGGATATATCGGCTTAAATACTACACGTGATACTGAAGGACCGGCGTTAGGGAAACTTGTTCCCAGACATGGTTTCGTCATGAGCATATAAGAAACAAGAAAGTGCTCGCATAAAATCACGTTAATTTATAGTTTGTCAACGCGACCCACTTCACCACAGATCATAGAGGGTCTCCCAGGAGTTTCGAGGAACAAGGGAACATGCCAAAAAATCCGTTGCCATGGATGCTGGAGAGCAAGCTATCTTTAAAAACGCAGTTATAGAAAGATCGACAATCGATTGTAGATGAAAAATAGCATTTACAATCAGGTTTTGCTAATAACACTACCGATCTCGTACAAGACCTTTGAATAAATGAAGTCAGTTATTTTTTGCTGTCCAGTACAACCACGTGATTTGTTAGCTGGAAAAGGATTCTGGTAGTTGTAGTAAAATGACGTCATAATGAAAATGTACCATTGAAGTGCCACTACGACGAAAATTTACCATAATTTTGATTGCACTTTTTTATTGCCAATAGGTCAATCAGTGTTAGAAATATCCAAATTAGTAAAAAGAAATCCCAAACGAGCAAGTTAAACCACAAAATGTTAGTAGAGTTGGTAAAACTTGCCCGTCATTACTGGAGGCCGTCCTCTTTATTTTAAAACAACGGGCTCCTGCAACAAATTATTTTTTTAACAACAATTTATTTCCACAACAAAATCATACGTTTTACAACAATACACTAACCCACATTATTTGGCAAATAGCAAAGCTAATCGAGGCGGATTAGGTGTAACACAGAAATTAAAAGCTAATTGAGTAAAGGAAGAAAAAAGTATAAATAATTTAATAACATGAAAATGTACAAGTATTGTCCTCTTTATTCAACTATAAGAAACGGTATAAAGTAACCGGAACCTAATGCATTTTAAAGAGATCCTGTTAAAGTGCCACTACGATAACATTTTGACATATCACTGATATTTGTGTAAGGACCTCGCACTCGATTAATAAGAGGTATGTAATATAATATTAGGTTTTCACGTGACGTCATCAAAAAATATAAACTATAAGTCCTACAAAGCATCCCTTTGTATATATTCTAGATATTGATAATAAAAGTCTATACAGAAAATTTGACATCGATGGGGTGTATTGTTCTGGAGCCTAAATACATTTTGAATTTTATGACAGAACGACCCAGCCCAGGCATAAACTCCATGTAATTGTGTTAATTTCTTTTTTTTTGACTATATAAATCTTTAAAAGTTGCATTCAAAAAGTTTTGAAGTGAAACCCAACGATTTTTATGGGAAATTAAGCTTTATTTATATTTTTGTTTTATATGGCCGCCATGTTTGTGACCCAGAGAGGTACACCAATATGGCGGCTGCATCTAAGTACTGTAAAATTGTCGTACATTCATGGGCCCACATATCCGTTAGGAAATAATCTAGCAGTGTTCCAAAATTAATCTAATGTTATATAAACGAGAGTGACTTAGTGTGTTCTTGTAGCTTTTCACTCTAGCTCAACGTAGTAACAACTGCGAGTACTGGCTGGGTTTCACATTCTCCTGTTTAGCCGTACGTTGCGCTTTCTTCGCTGAGATTCTTCTCTTCCGCACCACTGGTCGGGTTTGCAGGCTCGTCCACTTTACACATGTGACTGCGGTTTCTCCGGTAAATTGTACCATTGGAGGCCTCAACCATGTATGATCTCGGAGTTTCGTGCTTGTGAACGACTGTGGCGGGTTCCCATTTCGCTTGGGGATCTTTATCTCATCCGCACTTAATCTCCCTCCTGTAGAGGCGGAAGTGGTCTGCTAGACCTGTCATTATACATCTCAGTTCTGTTTCCGCTGTTCTTCTTCTCTATTGTCGATTAATTTCTTACGATCTATTGGTGCAGGAAGCAGTCTCTCTGTTGGTACAGGTAGTGTGGTGTTCAACTGTCTTTTCATGAGAGCTTATGCTGGGCTCGTGCCGTTTATAGGCATGTTTCTGTAGTCCGGTAATGCAAGATTCTTGTCCACTCTCACTGCACTCTCACTGCACTGCGTGTAGTCCACCTGACTGTGGTTATCTGGGGCTTGTAGTCGTGTGTTTCAGCAAAGCTGATCTCTGAATTCTTGAGACGCATACTGTGGTTCGTTGTCTGATACAACTTCGTTCGGTATACAGTATCTGCTGAAAAACGACTATTTTGGATACTAACAATGAAGTTCAGCTATTTCGGGATATCGACTATAATCGACGAATAATAACACTATATGCATGGGGCGTCCTTTCCAATCAAACAAATCAGTGGCTACTCTTAACTCCCATGGATGGCTTGGCGGCTGGTGCAGTTGCATCGGCTCTTTCTGATTCGAGTCTCCGTGGCTAAGACACGTGGGCCACTTAGAGACGAGGTCTTCTATTTGTTTGGACATACCGGGCCAGAAGATACTCTGTACATGTCTTGCCAGCTGCTTGGTGTTAGAGGTGGAGTTTTCTTAAAGTCTCTGACTGTAACGTTGTAGGAATGAGAATGTTCTGTCCCGCATAGATCAGACCGTTAATTTATGTCAGTTTCTCTCGGTGGCGGTAGTACTCGCGTGTAGTTCTGTAGTGAGGAGACTTCTGACCTGGCCACCATGTGCGAATTTACTGAAAAAGAAGCCGCACCTTCTTGTCTTCGATCGTGTATGTGCTTCTTGAGTTCTTCTATCTTTCTGTCGGTCACGTACTAGCTCTGGCTTGACATTAGATGACTGAGATGAATGTACTTCTCCGTTTGAATGTCTCTTTCGAATTCTTCCTCGCACACTTCCGGTGATAAGCTCTCGACAGCGCGTCGGCCAGATACATTACACTGCAGCCTTTCTTGTATCTAATTTCGATGTCGTATTTTTGCAGCTGGAGTAGCATTAAAGTCGCGAGGGAGCTGGGGATAGCCGCTTGTTAAAAATAGCCTCTAAGTTTCTATGGTTACACGCTTGCCATAGATGTGTTGATGAAATCTCTTGCAGCCAATCACAATCGCGAGTAGTTCTTTCTCGATTTGTGCGTATTTTTGCTGCGTTTCGTTCATCGCCTTGCTTGCGTAAGCTACTGGTCCTTCGTTTTAGAGGACTCTGAGCGGCTCTGAGTCCTTTCTGGGACGCATCTATTTGTAGTTTGACAGGTTTCGTCACATCATACTGATCGGAGTGCTTCTGGTCCAGACAGCAATTAAAGCCGGGCTTCCTCGTGATGTTCGAGCCAGTGGAACTCAACGGTTTTCTTTATTAATTCGCGGAGTGATGCCGTTACATCGGATAGATGTGGAGCAAATTTCACGATGAATCCAGTAACCTGAGCACGTTCTGTTTGTTCTCTGGACGAGTGTATTCTTGGATGGCTTTGATCTTTGCGTCGTCTGGTTTCACTCCATCAGCAGTCAGCTTTTCTCTGAGATAGATTAGTTCTGTATGTCTGCCCGAAGTTTCACTTCTCTTGTCTAGATTTCTGTCGTGCTCTTCACGTATTCGTCAGGGGCGGATTTAGAGGAGGGGTCGAGGAACCCCCCACCCTTTCGTCTGGGAATCAATGGTGGAATCAATGGTGTTCGCGCCTACGGTTCTCATGTGCGCACATGGCCCCATTGGGGTACATGCTTCGGATCCCCCTTTCTGAATTTCGCCCCCCCCCCCCCCCCTCCCCCTTTCTGAATATCATCGATGTCTGTTTCACAGCCCTGGTTATCAGAAAACGGTTCGCTGACCGCCTGTGGAACACTTCCTGTGCGAATACGAATCCAAACAGTATGACGGTAAATCGGTACCGACCGAATGACGTGTTGAACGTAGTCAGATAGGGGCTCTCTTCCTCTATGGGGCATTTGCCAGAATCCCGACTTCGCGTCCAGATGACTGAAGTACTTTGCGCCGGCGAGCCTTGTTGTGATCTCTTCCTGCGTGGGCAATTGATAATGTTCGCGGCTTAAATTACCTTGTTCAAGTCACAGGTTAGGAACCGTTACGTCTCTTCTGTTATTCTGGCTTGATCTGCATAATTTTGCAAAGTGTCCAAGGTTTTGAGCACGTTTTACCGTAGGCTGGACATGCTCTTCGTTCAGGTTCCGAGATGTTCTCTTCCACAGTTCCCGCATGTTTTTCTCGAGTTTGTAAGTTTGGGGGTATTGTGGTCGTTGTGTTTTGCTTGTGGCTTTCGTTTCACGTAGTCGATATTGGCTGTCCGGCTTCTGTGAAAGATTTAACTTGTTGTTTTTATGCAAATGTTAATTACTTTCTCTAGGGTGAGATCTACTATCCCTAGAAGTCGTTCTCTCGACCTTTCGTTTCTAATTCCGCCAACGATTCTATCGCGGATAAGACCATCCTTCAGGTTGCTAAACTCGCATGTTGAAGCTAGCGTTCTCAGCACCGTTAAGTACTTGTCAATCGGTTCCTCTCCTAGCTGTCCTCTGGTGAAGAATTTGTGCCTCTCAAATGTTAAGTTCTTTCTAGAGTGAAAGTAGCTTTTGAACGCTGCTTTCAACTCCGCCATGGTTCTTTGACTTCTATATCCGGTGCTAACTGCAGTGTTTTGTAGATCTCTCGACCTTTCTCCCCCTTTCTCTCCTATCGGCACAGTAGAAAGTATGAACATTTCTCTTCTTGGGTTCGAGTTTCCATGCAGCTCAGCCGTTTTATTTCGAACAAATCCCAATGTTCCTCAAACTTGGAGTAGGAATCTCGCAGGTTTTCTCTGCTAAAATCTAGCTCCCTGGGCGCTGCCCACTGCATGTTTGAGGCATTATACCACTTCTGACACCATGTAAGTGTGTTCTTGTAGTTCTTTACTCTAGCTCAACGTCACACGATTATAATCTAATACTAGAGTACGAGATGGGTGTTGATTAACATATAACAATGACATGTATTATGTGTTCTACAAAGACCAATATGCTTTATTTGATTTGATCAATGCAAACCAATTTTGCGATCGCGTCAGGTGCCGTTAATTTTTTATCGGTAGGGGGCGGGCGGTGGATTTGAGGAGGGGGTCATCCATAAAAGCGGTTAACCCTTACCAAGCACCAAAATGTTAAATGCTGTAGTTCGAAATGTATTTATCACATCATGCTTCAATTTGGTAACAACATCAAGTTTGTTTAATGAAATAGATTCTGACTGTTTTGATGTCAACAACTTGAACTGTTGCCATGGCAAAATGCGCCAAAAGCGCAATATCCAAACACTGATCATTCATTGCATAGGTCTTCATAAAATAAGCTGCTGAAAATTTCAATATTAAATATTAAATACTCATTGAATTATGACTGTTAATGCATAAAATATAAGAAAGTGAAATACCTTGGTCTGAAGTTGAAGCTGTTCTGATTTAGGTAAAAATTAAATATTATATCTTCTTTTTTATCCTTTCCAGCAATAAAACTGCCCTGCTTTGAAGAATAAAGTGTATTTGATATTTCTGATAGCTTGGAGAAAGTTTTAAGAAGGTAGAGAATCTATCTGAAGTGCCTTATTAGCACTAAAACTGTCCAGAGAATCAATCTCTCTTTGCCTTCTTTGGTGGCACATATACCACTTCAAAGTCTGGCAGTACAAATGTCACTGGAACATTCTTTGATGTTGACACCACCAATGAATTTACCTTACTTCTAGGCCTTTTCTGCTTCTTTTTGGCCTTAAGTTCAGGTTTTGAAGTCAGGCCAAAAGCTCCTGAACAATAAGAGGCTTTGTCAGCCTTTGACTTCCGTTTAGACCTCAGTGCTTGCCTCCGCTCTCTGTGTTTCTGGCTGACTTTGTATGCAGCATTGCATAATCGTTTCGAGTCCTCCTTGCGGAGAGCTTTCATCATGTTGCTTCCTGGGTCAACTCCACAAGACTTCGTTGGTACTGCTTTGCTGGCTGTACCTGTGTTAACACACCGACAGTTTCACAGACAGTAATCAGCACTCGTCGCCTTCCACAAAAGCGGTTTTGGGGCATTTTTGCCATAGCTGGCCATTTACGGCTTCATTCTGGATCTGTGTTGTCAGACCCTTTAAACAACGTCCCAACAAATCATTATTTGTAAGCCTAGTAAATGTTTTTTTTACGCTCAGTTCTGAATATTTCTGGCAGACGTTTGCTATCATCATATGTGCTGGTGTTGTTTGTTTTGTCTTGCCAAAATTTGCACCAAGTATTTTAACTAGTTTGTCCTTTGGACATAATTTGTGCTGTTGTTCTAAAGGAATGTGACTTGCCTGGATCATATGGTGATAAATTGCCCATATGCCATTTTCCATCTCTTTGAGATATCCTGGATTGTTCCTAATGGCTATTAGCCATCAATGCATCTGCCATTTCAGAAAACGTCTTCTGGTCTCCTTTGAGTCTTTGGGCCATGCCGCCAATGCTGCATGTCGATGGTTGTGGCATAGCTTCAACTGCTGGGACATCCTTCTGGAGTTCTTTCGCTAGTGTAGACTTGTTAGTCTTCTTTAGAGAACCATCGGCAGAGGCCAATGCCATGCAGGGAAGAGGCCCCAGCGGGTGAGAGAGCACTGAGCTTTCTCGTTTCAGCTATTACGATCATTTGCGCAAACAATGATGTCTGCCTTCAGTATGACTTCCTTGGCAGTTCCCCGTCGGAGTTCACATTTTCTTTTTAAGGTCATTGAAGGTCTTAAGGCTTTGCCTTTTGTAATCTTGTCGTTAAATTTTACCTTCGCTGGATTCGACTCTATCCTTTGCTTGCTAAAGGAACGGTACGCTCTTTCGCCAATATCTTTGGCCTGAAGTAGATCACGTCCAATCTGTTCGGTGGCCACCCTGCCTGTGGATTAGCCTGGTTTTCAGACGGTACGAGGTCGTCCACTCACTTCCGGGGAGGAAGTGAGCGGACAACCTCGTACCGTCTGAAAATCAGGCTACCTGTGGATAAGCAAACACGATCTTGTTCGATTTCAAATGGATTTATCCAGCTATCCAACGTTGACAGTAATACTGCACATCTGCTTCATCCCTGGAGATCCGGCTCTTCTGGAGATCATCGTGCTGACAGCTTGATTTGTTGAGATGAAGCATGTCCTTTAAATTCCTCAAGAAAATGCTTCTATATATATTCCGCTACTATGGTGCCCCTGGGTTTGCGTGTATTTATTTACCGTTTCGTCGCATGCTTGGTCTACAGGTATTTTTCCAAAAGGTTACCTTTCCCTATCTGCAAAGCAAATCAACCTGCAGACTTCAAATAGTCGAGAACATCGGGGTTTTCGTCTCCGATATGGGCTATTTATGAAAAATACGACGAAGTTATGTGACCATTTCAGCCCAATTCTAATTATCTAATGTCCTGAAAGACATGGTGAACAAAACTACACAGCAGGTATTGCCAGCAAGCAAAATTTAAGAGTGGTCATGAGAGTGATACAGAGGAGTCCATGATATATATTTTTGTTGAGTGTTCTCATTCAGCTACTTGAATACAGTTCATGAATCGATCCGAGTTCTGGAGTTGTATATTGTTCAAAATTTTAAGAACTCCTGAACTGACTCTGCAGCTTCTCTCTAAATAAAGCAGTTGCAGCTGAGCAGGTCTCTCAAGCAAGCTTTGTCAGTTAATTATAGAAGTGAATATAGCAAGGACTTCCACTCCACGTGAATCAGTTAGAATCTGGATATGTGAAGAATATAGCTATGAAGTATTAATTAATTGTTCGTTCCGTTCATGCAAATCCACTGTTGAAACCACATGAAGGCCTGTAAGTCTTCTTAAGGGGTGGTTTGGGTCGTATTTATTTTAGCCAGTATGAGGGGGAATGATAGTTATTTTTTCCTCTGTTTAGTAGCGGGGGAGGGGGGGGGGGGTGAAGCATTATTTTTAACCATCTCTTTCCCATACCCCCTCCTGCTAATTATTGCACAGTCCCTTACTAAAAACAGCCATTTACTGCTCAATTTATTTTAAAGACACTTCCGATAACTCATAAACCTTTGGTTAGGAATATATTTTGTATATGTTTTATTAAAATATCGAAAATCCGACATAAAAACCCGACAAACACAATTGAAAACATACCTGAGAGATTGTCCGCCATCTTGAATTACCCATAATGCATTATTTTGGTGAAGGTCATTTTGTAGTAAAACAATGTAAAAATGGTCTTTTTGAAAAACAATTGACTTAGGTTAACAGAAAAGGTGTTTTCTCTTTGTGTTTCTTTTAGATGGCGTTGAAAAATTATCATTAATGTTTTTTTTCAGGCATTCTTCCTGGTAGCCTCGTTTTCATGCTGGGGTGCCATTTTTCAATTTTTAAAAATAAAAAATATACCATAAAGCTGCCCATTCAAAATTGCTATCATCAAAATTACAAAACACCTTGGACTACTCTTCAAAATGACACCAGTCACAATTTGTCCCTCGAAGTGGTAAGAAAATCTGGTCTGGCCCATGGACCACTCCTGGCACACAAGGGATTTTACAACATAATCTAAAATTTCCCCTGTCTCTACCGATATTACAAAAACCACTCCTATCTTTGATGAATGCCCTCTCTTCTGCCAGGTTCCATTAACTGTCACTGCTACATCGGCGATAACAGTTCCACCAGCTCTAGTATGAACTTTATCTGGGCTTTGGGCTGCAGTCACTCGTAATCGGTCTCCAGCTTCACACATTAAAGTGCCACTACGACGAAATTTGACCATTTTGCCACTTTTTTGTATTCCATAAGAACAAACAGTGGCAGAAATATCCAAATCAGTGAATTTTTTTTGAATGGGGCCAATTAGACCACACATTTTAAAGAGAGTTTACCGTCAAAATCACGTCCGCCATTACTCGAATCCGTTCCCGTGGGCGAGGAATGCCTAGTCATTTTTTAGCGTATGTGACGTCATACACTTAACGCATCGTTCTCAAGTTGCTTCGAACCCATACATTTCTTCTTATGTTGTCGACAAACTCACACTGCGAATTTTGCTGTGGTTTAGTAAATAACGACCTAAAATCTGCATCAGATTCTTCAGAACATAGTAATGTGTCTTTCTGTTTAAATTTATTGCCGGATGTTGATGATTTAGGGGGAAATAGAGCCGCTGGTGACCGAGTTGAAAGCTGGACGATGAATAGTCGCTAAAATCGCTTGGGAAGTGGCCTGCCAGTAACTAGTGCTAGCTAGCAGAGGTTTCTTATCTTTTGGGGGTAATTTTTCCCCAGGGTATTTTCCCTGGTTCGGCTTTCAGGTTGTGCTGTTACTGGATCCGGGCTACAGGGAGAATTCAGCGGAGAAATCACTAAGGTAATGATCAGCAGTTTATAAGTCCTAAGTTTGTTCATTGTTTACAGTGAAACCCGGATAATTGCTAGTTCGTAAATGAGAGAGATCGAGAATTATCTGTGTCCCGGCAATAGATTTTCCGGCGAATCTACATTCTAAAATACAATGTAATTGCTATAAAATTAAATCGCTCTCTTGTCTAACATGAAATCGTGAATGATAAGAATTTACTAGAGACTAAAACAATGTATTGAAACTGACTGATCTGCAGCTTTTACTGTGGCTATCACAGAACCAAACTTTCTGTTTGACACACAAACAACTGAAACAAGGTACTTCATGAAATAATATTGGTGGTTTCTTCTGTGGTTTATTGTCTTGAAAATAAAATTAGCAGTAAATTAAAAGGCATACTACATCGATCTGTTTATAGGAAACAGCAATATGAGTTATTTATGATAAACTACATGTATGTTCTCAGCAAACGTAGCCGCTTATTTTTCGGTCAATCTATACTAGTACGGTCTTACCGGCTATTCCATGTGATACAAACAATTATGGAGAAGCTTCTGTCCTCAAAACGTACACAAACCATCCTTGCATGAGGCTTGAAGAGAATTACAAACCGTATTCTTGGTACTCGACTAAAGGATTGAATTATTCATGTAGCGAAATGCCAGCTTTGTGGTTCGTTAAATTGCTACAGTCCTGTACAATGCTTTTCAAAGCGGGAAAATGGTACACTTTCTTACTACATATGTTAGTTCGCGTGAAGGTTTGTATGGGAAAAGTAGCCACACGTGTTGTTGTGGGAAGTTTTGACTGTGACATTTCCCAGTCACTGGTTGAAAGAATCAGTCTCGCCGGCCGGCTAATTTCAGAGCGTTTTCTTGACTTTCTATTTTCGTTCTAAACATAGTTTGAAAAAAGTTTCAACTCGACGCGAATTTGTGCGAATTACTTCAAATTTTCACAGATTGTTCGCAATTTATATCAGCTAAAAAATCTGTGTCGGCGATTTTTTTAATTTTTAAAAGAGAGGCGCTGAGAGCGATTCCCGCATCTATACTTGGATTGCGCGTTAGCAGTTTCACGAAGACCAAAATATCTTCAGAACGGCTTCGAATTTCCACAATCGCCGACACAGTTTTGTAAACAATGTCTGTGGGAGTCCAAAAAAGCAAACAGATCTTAAATTCATTAAATTGCCGTGGAGTTGGAGCTCTTGGAAACCAACTCGCTTGTTCGGAAAAGAAGTTTATTTAAAAATCACACTTTTAATTAATTTATCAAAATTACAAACCTTAGGTATATCGTTGTAGCCAATTTTATAGGCTTTAAATGAGGTATAATTTATCTAAATACGACGAATATTCGAGACGCTACTTAATTTTATCCGGAACAGTACCCTGAAGGTAATACGATAACCTTAAGTGTATGACGTCACGTACGCTAAAAAATGACCAGGCATTCCTCGCCCACAGGAGCGGGTTCGCGTAATGGCGGATGTAAAATTCAAGATTCGGAGTTCAAAAAATAAGACTTCCCGTCGTCGTATCGAAAAACGGTTTGAACTGGTAATAATATAGCCACTCTACTTTACGAATATGAGAAAAAAATGATATGTCAAAATTTGATCGTAGGGGCACTTTAACTGTTCTGCATGATCAATCGAAAGCTTTTCAATTTGAACAAGAGCCCATCTGGGCTTACACTCGGGCCACATGAGACTGAAGATGAAATACACTTTCATTTGAAATCCTCTTAGTAACTAGGTATTGAATACATAGAGTTCTAGCATATTTTGTCATATATGGTTTGTGCTAGGGGAGCCCGAGAATTGGTTCACTACTGATGCTCTTGTGATAATTTATATATAATGGCACTACAAATGTCAAAATGCCCCATGTATGCCCTGCTGTACATGTACATTTCAGCCACAATTTCTTTCAATTATGTAGTTTAATATTACTTTCTTTTCAATAATAGTTCCTTGAGGATCTTTAGAATTATAAAAAGTTGGTATGGGTGTTGTTGATTGAAGTGCAATGGTTAACATTCGAGTAGTAATTCCAAATAATGTTTCTCGGCTATTCCTTGTGAATATTTAGAATGTGTCATTCTACATGTGAAATAAAGTCATCTATCTAGATATGTCTAGATGTTTGAGTAATTCTCAATAACGAACCAGAGGAGACGATTGGGGTTGTGGTCCTTAGGGTTATCTTAAAGTGCATACATGTATAAGCCCAAATTAGTACTAATGATGTGATGTCACCACCAACACTTATTATACAAAAGCATGCTGGTAGAGACAAATTACCTATTTTTAAATTATAACTTATCATTATTAATTTTACCCAAAAAATCAAAAATTAGAAAATAGCTTAATTCACAAGCACAAAGAAATTCAGCAAATGTTGGTGATGAACCACTGCACCACCCCAGCTCCCCATTGTAAAAACTATACACTTTAGAATTTAGGAATAAGAGAAGAGAATAGTTGAAACTTGTGCTAATAAATGTTAATACAAAGAAACCTCTGCCGCCGAACCGATTACAGCGCCACGGTATCTCGATTTCCATTGGCCGAGAAAAACGAGACGGTATACATTGTAGGTTCATTGTAGGTTCATTGTAGATTTCAGATTGTCCATTCCCTATTGTTAACGGAAAGAGAAGGCGAAGTGAAGAAAGTAAAATAAATTCCTTCTTCGAGGTATATAAAATCAAAGTTTTCTTTAGGATAAATAAGGAAGATTTATTGAACGGTAATTTCAAGGTCTTCTGTGCAGTTCAGCAAAATAAAAAGACGACAAAGCCGGAGTTTGAAGCCCGTTCGTATCAATCGTCGGCAAACAAAAAAATGCGTGACGCGAAGGGAGGACAAAGTGTCGAGGAGCAAGCGTCGCTTCGCTCCTTGGTGGAAAAGCTTCGTGCCTAAGCTTTGCGAAGTGAGAACCTCTGGTACCCAGGGTAGAGTTCACGCCATATCCTGCTAGATTTTCGTTCCCGAATTTATAAAAAATGTGCATATAATATTTTAAAAGGACCCTGTCAGATCGAGAACTGAGAAATCGCGAGAAATCGGGTCATTTCTACTATACTTTCCGAGAGGTTAATAACAATGAATAACAACACTACCACAGTCAATTGGTATAAAAGTTATCATGTTCAGTTTAGCTACTTACATTTACAAACTGTTGTCTCACTCTAAGGGTCCTATTAGTGTTGATCAGATCTTAGCCATCTATGTCACGAGTGGATCCTTGAGTGGATCTGGATATGTGATAAATTCCCGTCCAAAGCCCGTGAAACACCTCTCAGCTTTAGAAAAGACAAAAATCTTGGTATTGCACTTGAAGGAACCTTTGGTTTACACAAAAAAACAGCTGATATTAAAGGTTTTGCTAAGTCAAAACTCCCACTCGTCGCCATCTTGAAAAACCTGAAAATCACATGTCACATGGCTGGCGCAACGTACGTGTCACGTGACCACTCGAAATCTGATTGGTCGACGGCGCCAACCAGCGACACAAATAATAAAAAAAAAAAAAACACTTGCAATTTCTGACTCGCGCCAGCCGAAGGCCTGGCCCGAGTAATTAAATGTTTATTATAGGCATTCTTGGTTATAGGGGGTGGAAGGTCCATTGCTGAGCAGAACTTTGTAAGGCCTGCAATGCCCCACGTGCACTGGTGTGTTGCAATAACTGACCTCCACTTCATGTGCACCCCACCTTGTCCTCCAAGTCTTCTGCTTGTGTTCAGGGGGGTCTTGTTGCCACATTTGTCACATCTTAAAAACAGATTGTCAGATAGCCCTTCTCTTAGTGTGTTATCTTGGAATAACTGCAGAGTCTTCTGTCAGCCTTTCGACAGGAACTACATATTGCAGCTGCACTAATGCTATCAGATAGCAGGGTTGCATCTTGCAACTTGAAGCCACGTGCTTCACTCACTTCTGTGAGGCCCAACTTCCAGCATTTATTTCTCGTTAAATGTCCCTCTTGTCGTTCCAAAGTTCCAAAAGAGCTATTCATTAGTTTCTCAGCGGAAACATTTCGATTGTCTGAAGCTTCAGGCTCTTTTTCCTTGCTCTCAATTTGAATCTGTGACTCTGATGCTGATTGCTTAGGCTTCCCGTCTTCGACTTTGAGCATTCAGACTTTCAGTTTCCACTGTTTCCTCTATCAATTCTGGCTGCTTTTTTGTGATCTCCCAAGCGTTTTTCCCCAGAAATCCTTTCCTTTTCTTTCTTCTTACACTTCTGAACTTCTTCGAGGCGTTTGAGGGTTTTTTCCTCCATAAATACAACTAATAAAATTCGCTAATTAAGTTTACCTATCCAAATGCAATTACCACGGGATCGGGATAGGGGTTTGGGGCCCCAAGGATGCATGGGAACGAAAACTAGCTGGGAATCAAGGACTCTGGATATGTAAGGACTGCGGATCGAAAAAACTAGGATGATATTGTTTATATTTTTTGTTTAAACCCCATAGCAACAAATTGTTTGAAAATCAACAAACCGCTGCTAGGAATCATTGTGAGTACTCTTCTCTATTGGGTGGGAAACTTCAATTTTTTAATTACAATCATACACATCGAAGAAGACCGATAAAATTCGCGTACGACTGAAGGGTTTTGGGAAAATGTACCAGAAATTATTTTTTCACCAAAACGAAGGGTTAACCGCTACCTAGCTCTTATAAGGGGGGTCATCTGGAATAATAATAGTTTCAAAGTATGGGGCGTTGTTAGTCTTTCCAATATTTACTTTTATCCATGCATTCACTTTTTTTAAATAACGTTTTTAACTGGTAGCTTGAATATTGATTGGAGATGGTTTTATTTTTAAAACATCAAATATCTTTATTGTCGGTTTTATAACATTAACAAAACTAGGAAACTTACCAGCTGCTCCGGCATTCAAAACCAGACCTTCAATTAAACAAATTTTCATTAAAAGTCCTAAACTAAGTTGAGATTTAGAAAACAAACGTTTGCTACTAAATTAATCCTTCAACGAATATTACTACAACACCGCTAAACGGCATCTTCCAAGGTTTATTTTTGGCAAATCGGGTTTCGTGTCTCGCCAACAGTTAATTATTGCTTGAAATTCGCTTAAAATTATGGCGGAACTGCATGATGCTGCTTTCTGTATCGCCAGAGGGAGGGTACGAACTTAATCAGTGTTCAAATATAGTAATTTTGTTGGCACGAAGGCGAAGTTTAATTTCCGATATTTCTGGCAATTAAGTGAGTTGTGGCATTTTTAATATCACCGAAACTGCATGCTCTTCCCATGGTTATCCATAATATTTCATCCCCATATCCTTTGCTTACACAAAGTTGATTCTGGTCCGTCATTTGATCATGTACGGCGAAAAGGAAAACTGCGAGGTTAAGGTCTTGGTGCCGCAAGAATTCAGGTTAGTCGATACAAGAGTGTTCCCAACAAGGCTAAACGTTTTGGTAATTATAAGTTCTAGTAATACAAAACAGTTTGACTATCGTGGCCACATGAGAACGCCATCTGCATGTGTAGCTCAGCTGGGAGTGCGCCAGTCGGTCGTGCGGGAGGTTGGGGGTTGTTTTCTTGGATGAACCAGCCCTCGGGGACTTGAAACTGAAACAATATATACGATGAGCTAGGTAGGTAATTAAATAGGTATTACTTCTAAAGAAAGTTGGATTTCTGTATATTTCAAAGCCTCGTTAACCAAGAATGGTTAACTTGTAAGTGGTCGATCGAAATGCGATACTTTATTTACCCACGTTACACCAGCGTTCGAAGAGCTTATCAGTGACCGAAACTCGTTCTAGTTGCATGCGAACGTAAAAACGTAACTTTCCTTTTTTGTCGTACACTGTTTTTAAGGTAGGTTTAATCTCAACGCAAGGAACGGTAAGGAGAAAAAACGGGAAGGCTAGCGTGACGAGGAATTATTAAACTTCACTTGAACGTGTCAAAAATACCAAAAAAGAAAAAGATATGGCAAAATGACGACATTGAAATTGTTGGCAAAAACGGATACAGTTGGAAAGAGAAAAAAACATAACAAAGCACTACTTGAAAATAATAGAATGACGCCAACGCGACTTTCTTAAAAATTATCGCGTCCCCAGCGCACGGCGGTAGCAACACGGCCACAATCGTTAACGACAATGTTGGCAAGAAGGCTACGCAACATATGGAACTGACTAGTATGACCATTGCCTCGATTTCGTACTTGTCCTTATTGTTTAGACACGCCATCGTGGCGTCGCAGATGCGGGAAAAAGGTTTTTAGGTGGTGACAAGTTCGTACCTTTTGTCGCGAAAACTTCATCTCATTAAATTTCTCGCGATTTTTTTCCGGGATTATTTTCAGCTGTCGCATCGCCTGTGCAGCTATATGTGCGAGTTTTACAGCGCGCTGAGGACACGACAGTTTTTCAGATAGCCGCGCCACCTGTACAAGCAAATGATCGCTCGTATAGCCACGGCTTTAGAGAAAACTAGTTGCAAGAACACTTAAGCAAGGCACTGAAAAAGGGAAAGGAAACACGGGAAACAGTATTAAACACCACGTCATCAAAAATCATTTGAATTATTAAAATAATTAATGTCATGAAGCAAAAACAAAATAAATGAATGTTTAATGGTGTTTTTAAATGTGATGTTCATTTACATAAACTTCAAACGAAATAGATCGTATCGCCAAAATAACTGAATTACATGACTCTATACATCGACGTTTTTGAAGCCGTTCAATAAACTCGCAGCCGTGTTTTATCAGATCTAAAATACTCGGGCTGCGCCGTCGTGGTTGTATTATAAAATCTGATAAAACACCGCTGCTCGTTTGTTAAACAGTACGAAACCGCGAACCAGTTGACGGGACTACAACCTTCGCCAATTAAGTACGGACCGCCCGACAAAATAATGCTATTCAGAACACTGAACGAACCCCTCTTGACACATCGCGGGTATTTTTTATGACTTCGCTTGTTCCCCCTCCCCCTTCACAATGTTGGGATAGAAAAGCAACATTTCGTTCATTTTGAAAACCAACATTGCAATGGGGGGAGGGGGGAGGGGGTGGTGTTAAAAATAGCCGGATATTGCTAAAGAGGTCCTACTTAAATGGCAGGGGTTGTAGTTACGACCTGATATCGCGGCGCGAGGAAAACAAGTACATTACCTGACGCTTTGTTTTAATCAATCAGGGACCGCGGAGCGAATTTTGGATTGGGTTGGGCTAAAATTTCAGAGAGCACTTTCCGAATGGGGGCGGACAATGATAGACTAATTAACTAAGTAAAATTCAAAATAGCGGCAAAATTAGGAGGTGCATCTTGAAAATAAAGTATTTTTTATGCTATTGGCTCTTTTTCCTGTGAAAACTCAGAGAAGCCACCATCCAGCCAATCGGATATAGAGAAAACAAAATATTTTTCAATCATAAATTTGAGAACTTTCCCCACTCACGATATTCTTCGAAATTAAACCATATTAGTTTGATAAAAAATAAATTCAAACCACAAAAAGATATCGAATGAAAATGCATTATTTCGATGGGTTTCTATTGAATTTATAAGTATCGACCAATGAAATTACGAGAAAGAATAATAGAAAATTAACACTTTTAACATTCCTTGCCATAGAGCACTACAGTTCTTATCTGGATCATTACTTGATTTGTCGCCCCATTTCAGACCACGTGACTTTACCATTGAGCAGTGCGTTTTTGTTTTTCTGTATCCCAAGAGGAGATGTACCAATTTCTATAATTGGAAAACAAAGCACTGAATCCTCTGGAGAACTATCACGTGGTCCGATATGGGGAAACAAACAGGCAAGCTGAAAGGGTCCTGAACAGTCGACTCGCAAGCATTAAATGGCTTGAACCCAGATTTCATGTTATGGGTTGAACCGAATGATAATCTAAGCAAAAATAGTCATAAAATAGATTTAATTTCTTTCCCGATCTCCTTATCCCTTCCTACGATCCTAACCCCTTTCAGTATTATCCCGGCTCTAAGTTCAATTTGCCTTACCGTTCAATTTGTCTTACATTTCGATTCCCTGCCGCGGGGTTTGAACCCGAGAACTTCGATGTGTGAGACCAGAACATTACCAATGAGCCACAGAAACTTGCGATGGAACGATCGACTGTCACTTTTAAAAATAGTAAACCTAACCCGTACCATAAACCTAACCCTAACCGTCAGTAATTATAAATAAACACCGACGAGGTCTCACCCACCTAGCCTGCTTGCAGGCGGTAGAGGATTTTTTTTTTCGCGCAGAAAACGGCGGGATCATCGTAGTGGCCGCCATATTGGCCGAGCGTAATTGAGACCCTCCATTTGTCATTCGATCCTAGGTCTCACTGGTTAGCTCAGTTGGTAGAGCACGGTCTAGAGTGCGGGAGGTCGGGGGTTCGAATCCCGGCCGCGTCCTTGGGCAGGGACGTTTATAAGCCGTTGGCCTTGTCTCCTTCTACTTCTAATCAGTATTTGAAGGGGACGTGAAAGTACCTGTTGTACTACTCGAAAAAGAGCAGGGGATTGTCACCCGGTACAGCAGCCTGGCCATTGCACTAACCACACTCAACATTGTAAACTGCGTGGCAGCTATTAGCGCCGTGAAGCAGTCCGAAATAATTCACTGACGGGATATGTCAGTCATATGTAAAGCGCCATGAAACTGTGGTTGATATGGCGCTATATAAATATGGCCATTATTATTATTATTATTATTATAATTTGGTCAGGGTTCAATCCACAACATTAAATTTAATGTGATGGACTTAACCCATTTAATTTTTGCGAGTCCGGTGCGTTAGAAGTCGAAAAAACACAATTTCACTGACAACGAGTAGATTACGGCGCTTTTTCATTCTATCCAATTACTCTTACGGGCAACTATCAAAAGTGACAGTCAGGATATGAAATGAATGCAAATTAATTGGATTCTTTTCACAACAGGTGCAAGATATTTGGCTCATCGTTATGAGATCAGCACTTAGGGAGTCCGGCATTCTGTAGGTGAGAGAAATTGTGGAGGCGGTAACGACGTGCAAACACTTACAGCGCTGGACTAGAGGATCCACGACATCCATAAATATAGCCTGAGGTTAAATATTGTACTGAAGCGGGACCACCTACGGCGAAGGGTCTGTTTTTGATTGATCAAAAAGCGTTAGAGCACAACTCGAGCAAGGACAAGCCGTGATACTTTACATCAATTAACCGACACTGTTACTGTTAGCCTAAGAACAAAGCGATTAATAAGCAACATATATAGGAAAGCCGTTATTTAGGCCAGTTTAAGATTCATCTATAAGGTAAAAATTAAACCTGTCGTCGGCGATGGGAAACAAATCGGTGTTCATACGGTATAAGAAGTGACAAGCTGATTTTATTGCCATCCTTGAATGCGTCACGACCGCAAAGAGAGTTGGGTATATGTAAAACAAACGGACCACGAATATATATATATATATATATACTGAAACCAAAACAAGCGTTGAGAGCAACACGGGATGTTATTTATCAACGATAAGGCACGAGTAATCCTTGAATTATAAGACGAAAAGGAACTAACTCAACTTGAATGGAAAAGAGACATCTGCTTTCTAGTTTGATTCATTGGCTTCGACGTATTTAGAACTGAAATTCATGAATTTGTTCTGAAGGTGAGTGAACTGGTGAATTTAAAAGAGCAATGTCAATGTCAAATAACTCGACGAACGACACCTGGGAGGTGAATCCAGCAGAACTTGCAGACGAAACGGGCTTGTATCGAGGGCTGAAGACTTTTGCTTACTCGAGCATCTTGGTCCTCAGCTTGCTTGGTAATACATTTCTCATTGTAGCTATAAAAAGAAACATTAACGGTAGAATGCGGACGGTGAGTAACCTTCTCATTGCTAGTGTTGCTGTATCAGACTTATGTATGACTGTATGGAGCGTTCCTGAGCGAATCACTCGAATTTTGACTCACGATTCGTGGCTCGTACCCGGCGCTATTGGATCAGTTTTATGTAAGATAGTGAACTTCACCGAGAAGCTATCCATAACAGTCTCTATTCTTCACCTGGGGACTTTGTCAATTGAACGATTCCTAGTTGTATACAGCCCGTACAAGACCGTTATCACGACCAAGGTTGTTAAGTATATAATTGGTATTATCTGGGTAGGAAGCGCCGTGTACTGGTCCCCTATTTTGTACTTCGGTGGACTCAGAGAGAGGAACGATGCCGTTGAGTGTAAAGTAAGGAGCTTTACACCACATTGGAGGGAATGGTATTTAGTCTTTATTATTTTGCTGTGCATCACGATGGTCGTCATACCGTTGGTATACTCTGCCATCGTTGTAAAGTTATGCATACGTAAGATGCCAGGAATGCAAGTGGTAACACAGAGGCGGACATCAGAGCACATGAAACGCAGAGTCGCTGTGCTGGTCGGTGTCATTGTTATGGCTTTCTATATGTGCTTTTTGCCTTACTGGATTGGCTGGGTTTCCTGTTCATATCTCAGGCAAATACCGTCAGCAGTATGCAATGAGACTTATAGGTTTTTCTCCATACTGTTTTCCTACGCGAGCACAACAGCGAATCCTATTATCTGTGTGATTTTCGTTGGATATTTTCGATTTGCCCTCAAGGCAGCTTTGTTGGATCCACTCAACCGTCATAAAAACGATTTGCAAATTCGGCGTAGAAGGGCATCTGTGACGGAGGAGACGGCATCAGCACCGCCTGGAAGCTTCAGGATGCGGTCACAAACGGGCGTGGGAACCGCGCGAAATATGCGAATGAAAGATCTAAGTAGTGATTCGGACATCATGTTGGCTGATCGTTACGCCCTAACGGCCAACGCAGCAATCATGACAGAAACTTCGGGAAACTCAGTAGCTCAGAATCAAGAAGGAGATCTATTAAATAATTCTACGACTTTGGTGACTAAGGAGAGTAACATTTCGAATGAGTCAGCAGACGAGAACAGTTTGGTGCCTGAACTGGACTGAGTCGTAAAATAAATAACAAAGATCAGTAAGACATGTTTGTAATAAAAAAACATACAAAATTGTAGGTTGTAATGTAACCAATAACAGGTTTGCGCTGATCGGTCGAAGACACCAATGACATGATAGCAAATAATATGATAACAGATACGCACCATAAATAAGGAATAAAGAGTTTAACGTTAATTGGATGCGATGGGAGAAGTCTCCTTCGGTTGTTTTAATTATTAAAACTACTTTTGCTGTACAATGAAGCCGAAAATCGGAATTCCCTTTTCAGTTTCAAATCACTTTCTGTGGGTTCACTTTCGTATAAGTATAGAGAGCTAAAAGGTAGTGAGGCAACTTTCAATAATTAAAGCTACTCAGCTGTCTTATTTCTAGTAAAGCCGAAACAACCGAATATTAAAAATATAAGACTTTAAAAATTACAAAAAATTAACAAAACAAGGAACTTACTATAGAAATATCTGTCCTAGGTGACTGTCTTGTTCTAATTTAAACTATGAATGACTATGAACAACAATATCCGAACTGCATGGACATGAAAAGTAACACATAACAACAACAAATTGATGAGTATGGAAATGTTTCGTGTTGTAATAAATAATATTTATTACCAAGTGAATGATTGCTTCAAGTTCTGGGTTGGGCAAAAGGCTACAAGATTATGCAGAAGATCCGAAATACGATTTATTCTGACTTGCTTGTGGTTCTAACTCGCTGTAGATGCGAACCGGTACATTGCTGAAATATTGATAAGGTGAAATTCAATTTTCACAGAAGAAAAGGCTGTTATCTCGATGCATGGATAGGAGCTATTAACAATAAAGCACTTAGCCGGGTTCCGTTGAATGTTATATCGAATCAACTTAATACAGCCATAGAAAACGAGGATCGACAAAAATTGCAGCGAAAAAATGTTTATCCGGTTTTCTGAAAAGCAGTGAATGATGGGAATAAAGCTGCAAGAAGCGTCCAATATGAGACATGAGCTAAGTCAAGGGAAACCCATTTAGTGTATTCCTTTTAGGAGGTCTATCTCAGATTAATTGAAATTGAAATTTGACTGACAATGCCGTAAAATGTACCCATTCTTTACCAGTGACGTTTTCATTTTGATCAACAAGGTTGACAATTAAAACGCTTTTGTTAAACTCGGCATGATGTACAATCTTTTGAAAATAGGTATTAAATGTCTTGGATCGATGACTTATCAAACTCCGGGCGCCAAAGATCCGTCTGAAACCATTTTACTAGACGACTGATTCCGGAAGCATTTAACTTTTTTAGTACAATTATCATTTGAATGGTTTAAAAAGACCGATGTCTTGAGACACGGAAACTGAATCCAATAATAGACCCTTCCACGTTTTTTTTTAACTTTTGATATATACGTATAACAGCAAAACCTTCGATACTGCTGAAAAGAGCACCTCGAAGTTAGTCAAAATCCCAAATTTGAGAGTTACTTGAATAGGAGCAAAGTTATAGTCCCGCAAACTCGGAAAATTTTACAGACGTATGTATGGAAATTTTGACGGGGGGGGGGGGGGGGGGGGGCACAAACTTACCCTCAAAAACTTGCCCACACAAAAGCTCCTTACATGTCCGTCACTTAGATACAATTGTTGCTATAATATTGACAATACTACTGAAGCTGGATCGGACAGCAAGTTCTGGTTGCAGTAGTAATAAAATAAGTAACTGGGCTGGTTGAAATCGTTGATATAGCGCAGCTCTAGAGAGAACCGCCAATGGCACTGGGCATTGAGTATTAACATTCTGACTACACTACACCGAGACGTTCATATTGGATAGTTTATTAAGGAGTGACAGGCAGTCAGATTTATCACGCCATAATTACAGTGCGTCATACACGCCCTACTTATGTACATCATGTACAATACATGAAATGTGCCACGCCAGATACGATAAAACCACTATAAAAACACTCTTTAGATCCAACTAATGCAATGGCACAGACCTCCGGGGACGAGGTAAACAGTCCTTAAAAATACGATATATCAAATCGAAACGAAAAGTAACTTATCAACTGACTGACTGACGCAGGTTGACTTCACCTTTCCCGCTCCATGCTAAAATAGTACCAGCAATCTCTAGAGGATACCAGAGCCTCTACCTCGTGCCGCCAGATTATCAACAGACCAATGCTAATCTCACTTGCCTCCACTCGCTGATAAATTTTCTTACATTCACCATGTTGAATTTTTAGTAACCTCGTTCCCGTGTAACCTCGCTTCCGTTCAGGACGAATCTATCGTGGCTGCTGATTGGTCAAAATCGGGGAACTGCAAATATAACAAAGATTGTCATTGGATATTCGCTACTCACTCTCTATCACAGGATAGGTTGTGAGTAGAGGAGACAATCAGATAGCTGGATTTGCAATAGAATACTTTTCAGTGTCTAGTATGTTTCACGCTTGGCACAAATGACCCTAAAATCTATCACTTTGCTATATTTTCAAAAGTTTCCAACATAGAAGATTGAATTTTTGTGGGATGATGAAGACCGACGACCTAAACAAAATCCGATGATTTGATCTACCGTAGACATCTTGATGACGTCACAGTTACGTCATGTATCCATTTATAATAGGTTTCTCGATGTTTTCAATTACCTTGAACATCAGTAATTTTTATATTTTCAATTTCCCATCATGTCGACAACAAAGAAACCGAAAACCCGAGTTCGATTGGTTAAGAGGGAGAAAAGTTATTAAATTTTGAATTTTGGCAATTATCCCGCCAAAATTTGGCGGGAAATATTCAACACAGAACCATTTACAAAATAACTTCTTCATTCATCTTTTAGAGTTTAAAATATTTGTTTACGACAATCTAGCAATCAAAAGAGTAAATCGGTACCCACAACCGTATGTTTTTAGAATTTTCGATTTTTGAGAGGAAATACTTTAAAATTCGCAGTGAAAAAGAGCAAACGTCATTATGACGTCATATATTTTTGAAAACGTCTTTTAAAAATAACTATTCAAGTATTTTTCGGGTTTTAAAGAGGAACTGTACTTACTGTACACTGAATAGCCGCAATATGGTCTTTTATGTTTATTCAATTTAGAAAGCATGACTGATGTCAGACCCATGACGTCAGAAAATGTGACGTCACAGAAACTTCAGTTCTTAATAACTCAGCAAATATTTATCGTAGAGACTTTAAAATTGCGGCAATCAAAAACACATATTTATGTTGTTGTGGTAACATGCTTTATTTCAAACGTATAGGTAACGCAGAATTTGACCTTAAAAGGAGTCGTTCGTTATGACGTCACACCAGCGTCAATATACAAACGTGTTTGATCCTAAAGACGTTATTTCACATTAATATTAACATACGAAAATTACGTTAAATTTGACAGCGAATTAAACAAGATGTGCTGGTTTATATATTTTTGGCTCGCTTTTAGTGATCGATTTTGAGGTAACTTATGCCAGGCGTGTTTATACTAAAACTTAATAGGCGGGTGCAAACATGGCGCGAAATACAGTGTTTGTATGGGAATCCGATGCCAAATAATTTCCGTAAAATCGAATTTCTGAAATATTTACTGTCTGCAAAATTAAGATACCAGGGAAAAGATTAACTGATCAAAAGTTTGAGGGATGTACATGTAGCTGTGCTGGGAAGTGTGCAATCGTGTTTTCAGTTTTCCCTACATTTGTCTGTAATAGACTGACAAATATAAGGAAAACTGATCAAGACGTGATGATAAGGACAACACGAATTGAAAAAACCTGAAAGCAACTTCAAATCTCACGGGTAAATGTTGCGGGTCGCGGGTAACTGTCGCGGGTAAATGTCGCGGGTCGCGGGTAATAGGCCTTTTGCTGGAATGCAATCACGTGGTTGTACTGGACGGCAAAACATATCTGACTTCACATATTTAAAAGCCTTGTACGACATCGGTATTATAAATGTTATTAGCAAAACCTGTTTGTAAATGCTATTTTTCACGATTGTCGATCTTTCTAAAACTGCATTTTTGAAGATGGCTTGCCCTCCAGCATCCATGGCAACGCCTTTCCCATGGGGATCACTAGCTCAATTCATTCGTTAATGAAGTATTATATTAACACGTGACTATTTCCTGCAAAATGACAATTGTCGCGAGTCGCGGGTAAGATAAAGTACGTGAAATGCCATTACATCACAATGGTATGATTCAAAATGTGTAAATAGGAGATATTGTAGTTGAGTCTACGAATAGCAGTTTCAGCGGTATTGACCCGAACGCCTCACTTCAATGTAATGAAGCGCCATTGAAACCATCATTCTTACACGACACCAACACCCTCCTAAACAAGCACGACTAATTTAGATACACAGATTGAATAGCGCTTCATTACGAATTGTCACGCTGTCCCGTAAATGCGATCATTTAACAACGGTTATGTGTTCAATCTGCACTGATTTCCTATATAGAACAGCGTATAGTCTTTAAGATTCTGTTAATTACTTATAAGGCCTTACATGGACTTGCGTCGACTTACATATCTGACCTTCTAAATGAGTAGACGAAATCTAAGGTCGTCCTCTAATAAAAGGCTCATTGCTCCGTCATTTAATCTGCGTACCGTATACATGGCAACAGAGCCTATTCTTGCGCTTCGCCATCACTATGGAATGCTTTACCTAAGGACATAAGACATTGTAACTCACTAGACAGTTTTAAGAGGCGGCTGAAAACCTATACCTATTTCAGAAAGCATATGAACAGTAGACCAGTTTGATACTAAGTGTTATTGTTGCAAGTATTATTAGTTAGTATTCATACACTTTGGCTTTATATTAAGTATATGATCAGTTGATATATTTTAATATTGTACCTTTATCATTGATTAGTATCCACATATTTAGTTTTACTTTAAGTATCTGTCAATAGTGTATTATATTATCATTATTTGTAGTAGTATTTGTAAAGCGCTATTGGGCACTCATTGTGGAAACAGCGCTGTATAAATAAATATTATTATTATTATTGTTATTATTAAAACAAATAGATGCCATTCTGCCGCACGTCTGTGCTCTTACAGATACACAGATGACGTCACAACGCGAAGAGAACATCAGTTACGTCACTCGACTGCGTGTCGTGCGCACTTCTTTGTTCTCTTCCCGTTGTGACGTTATATGTGCATCTATGAAAGGACAGACGTACGGCAGATGGAATCTATTTGTTAATGCTTGGGGCGCACAGATCACCGTGTGCGACAAGGCAGTTAATGGCATCTACTTGTTGATGCTTGGGGCGCACAGACCACCATTTGCGACAAGGCGGTTAATGGAATCTACTTGTTGATGCTTGGGGCGCACAGACCGCCATGTGCGATAAGGCGGTTAATGGCATCTACTTGTTAATGCTTGGGGCGCACAGACCACCATGTGCGACAAGGCGGTTAATGGGATCTACTTGTTGATGCTTGGGGCGCACAGACCACCATGTGCGATAAGGCGGTTAATGGAATCTACTTGTTGATGCTTGGGGCGCACAGACCACCATGTGCGACAAGGCGGTTAATGGAATCTACTTGTTGATGCTTGGAGCGCACAGACCGCCATGTGCGATAAGGCGGTTAATGGAATCTACTTGTTAATGCTTGGGGCGCACAGACCACCATGTGTGACAAGGCGGTTAATGGCATCTATTTGTTAATGCTTGGGGCGCACAGACCACCATGTGTGACAAGGCGGTTAATGGCATCTACTTGTTAATGCTTGGAGCGCACAGACCACCATGTGCGACAAGGCGGTTAATGGAATCTACTTGTTAATGCTTGGGGCGCACAGACCACCATGTGCGACAAGGCGGTTATTTTAAGGAGGGGAAAAGTCACTCAGTTTCTCTTTGCAAATAGTAGAAATTAACTGTTCATCAATATTGTGAACAGTAAACTGAAACGTAGCATATTATGACACATGCGAGATTGTCACATGGCTGTTGTGCAATAAGCTGAAACTCAATAAAGATATATAAGACTGAGCTTCTCGTAATATCATCTAAACATCGCCCTAGACCACCTCTACAAACTTTGTCAGTCTGCGATGAATTAATCTCTTCCTCTACAAATGCGCGCAACATTGGTGTCCTCTTTGACCATTGTCTTTCTATGGTTCCTCATGTGACTTCTACCTGTAAATCAGCCTTCTACCATCTCACTACAGAAGCTGCCAAGACCGTTATTCATGCTTTTGTCGCGACGAGATTGGATTACTGTAATTCCTTATTGTACGGTCTTCCAAACTATCTTATTAAAAGGCTCTAACATGTGCAAAATTCTGCTGCTCGCCTTGTCCTTCTCACGACCAGATTTGAGCACATCACCCGGCCCATGTTTGTTGAGGTTTACTGTCGAGTATCGTATCCAGTTCAAGATCCTCCTTGTAATCTATAATCTATAAGGCGCACTTCATGACCAAACTCCGGTATACGTTAAAGAACTATTGCAACCGGCGCTAAATACTTAAACGTAACCTAAAAGATCCCCAATAAAGAATCTGCTGGTTAAACCTTGTGACTTTATCGAGAATTTCTGCATAGCTGCCCCAGAACATTGAAATCGTTTACCCGACGAAGTTAAAGACAGTGACTATGTCGACTTTTTTTAAATGTGCCCATATCTCCGAGGAGTTTTTCAATGGGGCCCTGCGTAACATAACTAATAAAGTAAAATAAAGTTTAGAGAGAATAGTTACAACTAATTAATAACAATGATAAGTAAAAATTGATAGAAATGTATACAATAAGAAATCTAAAAAGTTAAAAAGTAAAATGCGCTTTAAAATTGGCTAATGAGTTCGAATCTCGTATTTCGGATGGGAGGGAATTCCACTCGTCCAAAGCCTGATAGGTAAAACAATGCTTTCCCCAGTTTGTTCTTGCTTGTTTAAGATGGGCATTGTTTCTCTGCCTTATGTTATGATTGTGTACATCCCAGTGTTATGATTATGTACATCTTTATTTAATAAAATATTAAAATCAAAGTCAAATTGACTGTTCATAAGTTTGTAAACTAGTGTACATCTGTGTGCTCGCAGCCTTTGACTAAGCGTCTTCCAGCCCAAAGTCTGGAGGGCTTCTGTTGAGGACGAGAAAGGGGAGGCGTCTAAAATCACTTTAGCAGCCTTGTTCTGGACTATTTGTAGACTATTCATGATGGTAACATTGTCTTTATCCCCCCATACGATATCAGCGTAATCTAAAATTGGCAATATCATGGCAGTATATAGAGTTAAACGGGCTCGCCGGGGTAGTAAATGTCTAATACGTCTTAAAAGCCCAATGCGTTGATTGGCCTTTGATATAATAGTGTCAACATGATCGGACCAAGTCATGGTTTGATTAATAGTGACTCCTAAATATTTGATTGTATTGGTCCGATCACGTGTGACACTATCTATAATAAGCGAGACACTACCACAAGACTTTAACTTGTGAGCATAAAGTTCGACTTTTTGATGTTCAGAGTCAAAAGATTGTCATTAAACCAATTTGAAACATTGGCTAAATCACTATTTAGCTTCATTTCGATATCCTTGGGAGATGACGAGGAGTAATATATAACAGTGTCGTCGGCGTACATGGAAACTTCACACGAGTTGGGACAGTTTGGCAAACTATTGATGTAAATAAGAAACATCAAAGGGCCGAGTATACTTCCTTGAGGCACCACGACTGGGACGTGATTACAAGATGAATAGGGAGTTTAAGAAACCACGACGGCAACGTCAAGGACGTCGGCATAAAACAATAGCCTTAATTACAAAATACAATAACTGCACGTGAAAATACACGCAGTCGACTACATTTCAACCGTTGTCTGCAAAAACACAACGATGGTGAAAACCATACGTTTTACGCTCCATAGAGAACGCGAACGTCAAAAAATAAATCACTCCGTCTTTCGTTCAGCGTGAAGAGAACTTTATGCTTAATTTTTTGTTCGAAAATTTGGATGTGAAAAATAATTAAAGGCGAATAAAGGAAAAAGGGAAAATAAACGTTCGGGAGAAAACACTTTTCTGTGTCCCGTCGTCACTGCCGTCGCCGTCCTGGTTTCTTAAAGTCCCTAATGATTGTTGTCGACAACTGTGACTTGGCGTCTGTTTGACAAATAGGAGTCGAACCAATCAGTGACGTGATCTGAGAGGCCAATAGATTCGAGCTTGGAAAAGATCAGTTTATGATCGACAGTGTCGAACGCCTTGGACAAATCCAAGAACGCTGCGCCAGTTATGCAGCCCTTATCCATATTCTGCAGAATACTATCGGTGACGTGGACAAGCGCAACAGCAGTAGATAGCTTCTCCCTAAATCCAAATTGCTTACACGTCAAAAGGGTATTGTTATTCAGGAAATCATAAACTTGAGTGTGAACTGCTTTTTCGAGAATCTTGCTTATTGTTGGTAGTACAGTAATCGGACGATAATTATTTACATCGGTATGGCTACCACTCTTGAATAAAGCAGAAACTTTGCCCATTTTCCAGACATCTGGGAAGGTTCCGCATAGAAGAGAGCGATTAAATAAGCGTGTGAGAGATATAGTTATGACTCCAGATGTGTCTTTAAGCAATCTTGCACTAATCCGATCTAACCCAATAGCTTTGTTGGTCTTAAGTTCCTTCAGCTGCTTTAAAACAAAACTCTTCGTAATTGATTGAAAAACAAACTTGGCTCCAGGCGATCAGAAATGCCGCATCCTAATCTTGACTTCTGCTGATTGGCTAATTTTAATCCAATAGTAGAAAAATGTAAATTCAACGTTTCTGCAATCGTTTTCGGCTCAGTCCTAGTTACGCCATCAGCAACAATGCATGTAGGCCTTGAGACATTCTTGCGACCAGTGACGTCATTTAGATATGTTATGAAATCCCTAAAAGTATCCAAAACTCCTCTAAGAGATCTTTCGGTCCAAGCTATTTTTTGAAATGATTGTAGATGGCGTAAGTGATACCGAAGGTGTACAGGAAGTTACAATGGAAATTGCCAATGATGGAGATGCAGAAGTAAGTGGCCCTCTACAAAAGCCACCCGAGAAGGCATCCAAGGAAGTACCAAAGTCCACGAAATAATCTCAGCCTCTACCATCATACCGACAGCAGGAGAGGCGCTTACAAGGCCAAATAATTATCATCTGCTATAGGTAACCAGTCAATAGAAAGAGGAAGCTCCAACTTGAATGCGTCAAGCTGCGACTTGAAATAAAAAATATGAAAAAGGAACTAGACACTGGAAGTTAAACTTTACTGGCTTTACCGTTAAATATTCATATTCATATTAGCAATTTCCACGATAAAGTGAAATACGCAAGATGTGTTAGAGCTTCTAACTCTTACTTCATATTATGCATGTTAACTAAAAATAGGGCGTTACCGTAATACCGCCGAAGGCTTATTCCGTGCGGCTTATAACCTGAATGGACTTCTAGAATTAAGAACAAAAATCATTCGACTTTCAGCTCAAGCCTAAATACACAATACGTAAGATAACTATAACTGAAGTAGCATGTTTTCGGTACTTAGGACTGATTTAGACTTCGAGTTCTATTGAGTCCTATTAATGCTGTTTTCCATATCGACGTATAGGTGGGACGTAACACATTGCGATTTCACTTTGGCACTGCATTTTCTAGTGTTTGAGTCACGACGCAAACACCTGTTACGTCGATATGGAAAGTAGCCTTTGTTTTCTCTTATATTCCTTGCGCTATGAGAACCCGTTAGTACTTGATATAACCGATAACGTCAGTCAAAAATAACGTCTGTCAATCGCTTGACTGTTTTTATTTGGATAACAGTTTTCGGCAATTGTTCTTTCGACGATATTAAATCCTGTTCATGTGTCCTTCACATGTATCATTTCGTAAACCTTATAGGTGGTCGTCTACATGTTCGCCAAACTCATTTTCGTCAATGACAATTGCAAGATCTGCGTTGTCAAGCACTGATTGGCGCCATTATCGTTGAATCGGATACAGAGTTTGTGCAGTATCACAGCACACTGGACAAGTTCGGCAGCTCTTGTCATGCTTCTGACCCTGATGCAGGTGTGTAGGGAGTAGAATCGCTTCTTGATAACGCCATAGGCCCTTTCGATGGTGCATCTAGTTTTCTTATGTGCCTCATTGAACCTAAGGCGGGGCCCTTCTACATCTCCTCTAAAAGGGGGATCAACCACTCGTTGCAGGTGTAGGCGGAGTCACCTAGAATTACTGATCCTGGGAATGGTCTACGCTCCTGCTGATTAAAGGCAGTCCACAAAATTGCTTTCTTTCAGCACTCGTGAATCATGCCACCTTCCAGGACATCGGCTACTGCAGAAGTAGATGGTGTAGTCTGTCCCTGACACTATAGCCACATTTAGAGATTTGGAATGATGGCGATTTAATTTACGTAGGCATCTTCATCATTGTATGGGGGGTTCACAGGAACGTGGGTTCCATCAACAAATCCTACCACACAGGAAAAACCAGCTATGTCTCTGAATTTAGCGGCGGTATTTAGAGGCTGCTCAGCGGCCACCGTATGAACTGACGCTTCAGACTAAGTACTGCTGGGACAACTCGGTTGATGATATTCCATACTGTTGACGCGGAAATGCCATGACACGAGTGCATTACGTGGTAGAATGAATTTGTACCGAGGAAGTGGAGAAATACTAACAGCTGCTCACGCGCCGTTAGTGCGCTGTTTCGTCGAGTTCTATGCTCTAGTCGCGGGCCCACTACCGCCAGTAGATGCTCAAAAGCGTCCACAGGGAGCCGAAACTTCTTCCGACGGGTTATCGACGTTAAAAAGCCGTCTTTCCTCAAACTTTCTAGGCTCTCGTATTATTCGAACTCTTAATATCTCTTCTAGCTCTTCCTCACTCGAATGCGACATAGTTTAGGCTTGAAAAAACACTTTTTAAAAGACCTATTCAAGGTTTACGAGTAACCTGTGACTTGTAAGTTGCACTTGTAGTTTACAAGTCGAACTCTGACTTGTAGAACTACAAGTCGGACTGATGTAAAACGTTTTATTGAATTGACAACTTAGCACAATTTACAGATGTAGCGCTACACCTGTAATTACAAGTCGGACGCTTGTAGCATGGACTTGTAACGATGTTTATCGAACTCGATTTTGCCTGCGCTTGTAAATATAAGGGTCCGACTTGTAAATTACAAGTGTAAAAGTTTTATTGAATTGACCCCAGTTTAAGAACTCTCTGAACTCCTACTATAAAGATAAACTGCCTACTTACCAGCCGCCGTAGTCTTAGTTGTCAGGAAAGACATTTATTCAAGATTTACAGTTTCTCTAGAAGAATTACTAGTTTAGATTTAGAATCCAGTACCGATTTCATTTGGAACAAATTAAGCTTTCAGTTGACAATTAATAGAACAACATTACGCTAACTGGAATTTTCAATAAAGCAAATTCTCAGCTGTGACTGGTTTACCCAAGCCAAGTCCTAGGTAACCTTTGTTCCTAGCCTTATTTGTGCAAGCGCCTTCCATGCGAGTTTGTACTGGAACACAATTTTGGTTCTACTACGATACGATATTTCTTTAATTATAAGTTCACTTAGGTTTTGGATAGTTTTGTACACATTAGGCAGTTCGTCCATCCAAGGCTCGTTTTACTTGAATGGAACAACTACAAAGGAGCTGATCAAAAGTAATGATTTATCTCGATCTGGCCATGGCTTGTGAACTAGCCAAACCAACACAACTTGACTGACCAGTAAGTAGGCAGTTTATCCGTTTATAGTAGGAGTTCAGAGAGTTCTAGGTAACTCACAGGAAACCCAAGCTCTGTTTGTGTTTTACATGATAAGGGTTTGAATGAGATTTTTAACGAGTATTTGGTTGTATCCGTTAAGCCAGAAATACTGAAATAAAATCAATGAAAACTTACCTGAAGTCTTTATCTGTTTTTCATTGGGTTCTGACTATGCAACTTCAGCGAATTCTGTTGAAATTTTTGAAATTGCATACAGAACCCAATGAAGAATAGATAAAGACTTCAGGTAAGTTTTCATTGATTTTATTTCAGTATTTCTGGCTTAACGGATACAACCAAATACTCGTTAAAAATCTCATACAAACCCTTATAATTTAAAACACAAACAGAGCTTGGGTTTCCTGTGGTCTGGCTAGTTCACAAGCCAGATCGAGATAAATAATTACTTTTATCTAGAACTCTCTGAACTCCTACTATAAACGGATAAACACAGAAATTCACGCAAGCTCGAAAGATGTTAATGTAGCTTAACTGAACGGTCTTATTAGTAATCTCAAGAAGTCTCAGGCAATGATGATCAGATCTAGACATTCAGTAGCTAATACACGCGTCCTACAGATTACTCTCAATCGAAAGCTAATGAAACAATCTGAACATTCTAAATACCTAGGAGTCTATATTGATGGCCATATAAATTGGAACAAACACATTTCTTATATATCATCAATAATTTATCCCAAAATTAAAAACAATATTTTTTTGATAAACGAAAACGAAAATTATCAGATCAAAAACATTTTGAATTGTAAAACAGTCTAAACATCGGCGAGGCACCTAGTGATTCGGTTGCTTTTCAGCACTTAGGAGGAGGAGTGGACTATGTTACAGTTTCAAAAATTGTTCAAAAACTATTTTTCATAAAAGAAAAAGAATTTAACTTATCAGACCAAAAACATTTTGAATTGTAAAACAGTCTAAACCTCACAGAGCCATCGGCGAGACACCAAGTGATTCTGTCGCTTTTCATCACTTAGGAGGAGTGGACTATATTACAGGTTCAAAAATTGTTCAATAAAGATTTTTCGTAAAAGAAAAATAATTTAAATTATCAGATCAAAAACAAGATTTTTGTCATAAAAGAAAAAGACATTATCAGACCAAAAACATACTATATGATAATTATTGGTTCAAACCTCAGAGCCATAAGTGATACACTGCTAGCTAGCTAGATGTAGCTAGTAATCTAATTTTATTTATTTCAAGAAAATGATGAGAAGAATCAGATAATTGCCTTTCTTGCTGATATACAAACAATCAGCGCCAAAACATCAACGTCATTTCCTTTTTTCCTTTTTTTGCCTAAATTAATCATAACCGTTAGCCCGAAAGGGACATAATTTTAGTTTTTTTACAGTTATTGTTGATTTCATTTTTAGTAACCTGATCCCCAAATCATAGAAGTATGTTAATTTACAACTCTTATAAAATGAATTTCATAACAGTAGCATACATGATTGTATATAAAAAAAATACTCTGAATTTAGAGTGACATTTAAATTAACTGCATGTGCATTTTTAGTATTCATTTATTTGTGCTTTTTTATTTGCTTATGTATCAGTCAATTCCAAACCCGTGCATCCCCCCCCCCCCCTCCCCGGGCCACCCCCGGGCATTTGATCAGAGGCTTGCTCCCGAGGGTGGGGAATTTGACGAGTATCTAAGCCCTCAGGGGCGGGCATTTGACAAACAGTGGGGGTGGGGCATTTGATCGGTGTTCAAAAAATACATTCTTTCTGTCTAAAATTCGCATCGCTCGCGTCGAAATGGCGAACGTACGTGTCTTCGAGGAATTTCAGGATAATGATTGCGCATTTAATGAAAGTGCGTGACAAGATTTGTGATAAGTTGAATTTGCTGCGACCCTCGACAGCGCGCGAGTTTAAAAAAAAACTTAATTATTATATCGGTAAAAGACGGGCCGATTGGTGCCTGTTGCATACTTTATATACCAAGAACATAAGCTAACATATTCAATTTCAAACCATTAATACGTTTATTATAAAGTATATAACTGAAACCAAGAACGATCGAGCCGGTAGAAATGATTGTTCTCATCCCTGACGGGTTGAAGGTGGTTTTCACCGTCGGTGTTTCCTGTGAATTGCTTGAGTCAGAGATTCTGAATAAAACAATGATTTCATTTATTTGTCAATAGTCTTTGCCTTGTACAATTTTCTGAGCCGGTCCCCGATGGTGGGGCATTTTAACAGCCTGGATGAAAAACTGGTGGGGCATTTGAACAGTTTTTCTGCCTTGGTAGTGGGGCATTTGATCGATTTTTTTCCAAAATGTTCAAATGCCCGGGGGTGGCCCGGGGGGGGGGGCATGCTCGGGTTTGGAATTGACTGATACATTAAACCAACCCCTTTTCTCTGCAGTTGGCAATGGAAAGTGTGTATACAGACTTAGCTAGCACTTTGCACCGATGTCTGCACATCGATCGTCACGGGGATCGGACAATCCCTATTGTCACTTGATCTTTGCCTATAAATTAAAACAGCAAAATAATGTTTGTTAAAGTAGACAAGAAAGGAAAGGCTGATTCAACGGTAGAGAGTTTTTCTTCCAATATTTCGATCGGCACGGCCGATCTTCTTCGGGGAAAGAGGCTTACAATGTATCTAATACACTAGAACCTTTACGAAATAATACATGAATTATGAATTGCACAATCTTATGATAAAACACATATAGACCAATGAAAAGAAGGTGGAGTGACATATAATATGAAACAAAAATAATAAAAAAGTGACGTGATGATGATTATCATTATTATCGGTTGTTTATCATTTCGTCTGTGGTCCCTCCAATTTTCTTACTATTTTTGTTAAAGTGCCTATGAACCTTTTTTTATTTTTCGATATCAATTCTACATCAAGTGAGTAGTAGAATGGTACAATATATCCAAAATGCTAATTACATGACGTCAGGGGAGGCACAATTATTATACAATTTTTTTTGTTACAATTTAACAATTTTTTCAAATTATCAGTGTTATACCCATGGTTGAAATAAAATGATGTTAGAAATTTGTTTTCCTATATCAGTAGAAACGCCCCCTCACAACCACTAAGAAGTGATTGCAGATACCTTCCCTGACGTCATGTAATTAGCATTTTGGATATTAAAACCTCCTTAACTCAGCGGCACAGCATTCAAAGCAAAATATATTTTACCATTCTACTATTCACTTGATTTAGAATTGATATCTAAAATAAAAAAAGTAAGGTTCATAGCCACTTTAAGATTAATTGGAAACTTTTAAATTTACCCGACCGCTACCTACCTCACAGCTAATTGAAAACATTTCACCAAGAATAGTAACCATTTAAGACCAAACAAAAGTATACTGTTGTCTAATCTTCCACTGAAATGAAAACAATATATTTCAATATCAGAATATATATATATTTTAAATTGTGTTTTTATAAATTCACACCTACCACAAAATGGGCACCCATCCATCTTCAGATTGAATGATAAGTGCTGTGGTAGGTCTCTATATATGGAGTCTCATTTTCCGGACAGACCAAACGACAGATAGATGGTGGATGGCGGGCTTGATGTAGAAGGGGTTGATGGCGGAGTCAGATTGGTAGTTGTGAACGGCGGAGCTCGAGAAGTTCCTTAGCCGTGGAAGCCAACTGTGCTTCTAATACTTTGGCCTGTGTTTGCCAGCGCCTGACCGTCAGCGGGAAATCCAAGGCGGTTGATCGCCCTCACGAGCCCTTGGAATTCGTCGGTTCGGATAAATGGGCATTTCTCTTACGTTTTTTTGCAATGAGTAGATCAACCACCAGTCCAAAAGGCGATGACACGAAAACCTCGTCACTCGAGTGGTCATTAAAGCATTCTCGTGACACCGGCTTTCCCTTTTCGTCTCGAACGTATTTAGTTAAGCTTGATTTGTTGGTATTCCGTAGGGAAGGCTTTTGCTCCATGTCTGGAGCAAAACACGATTGGCTTCACACAGCAGAGACTCGAACTGATAGTAAGTCATGCATTTTCTTCACTAAGATTTGTCGCACATACTCTATGCGGAGTAAGAAGGGAGAGCAGTTCTTGAAATCGGGCGCAGCGGCGGACATTTTGATAACTCGTGCTATCTACTTCTACTTCTAGCATGACTTCGACTTCGAGTTTGGAATGAATGAATGAATGAATGCCTGTCCCGATTTCAAATTTATCGCCAAACTTGCAAATCCCCAAAACATGACCAAATAAAGTATATAATCCAGTTAACCTCTTTGACTGGCAGGCCTTGTGTACCACATGTAGTCCAAAAATGGTTCGCAAATCGAACATTTATATGACCATATAAAACCTCCAAGCCTATCAAATATCTCTCTTTCGTACAGATTATACAACATAAAACGTTGTTTGCAGGATTTCAGTATTCAATATTCCGTAAATGTAGCGCCTAGTGGTTTTGGGAACGGAATCGAAGCCGGACAGTTTGCCTTGAGATCGACGACCGAGGACCGCCCTTTTGTTTCGTTTATTCGGCTTTAAATGCTGAAGATGCTCAGACTACTTTCCCGCTATCTTGTCGATCTACAGGTAGCCAAATCTCGTGATTTGTATTATAAATCCTTCCAAAATACGTATGTCAGACAAATAAATAGACGACTTCGCCCTACAATATTTCAGTTGTTGTTAAATTACTACCTCTGATCGAGCTCTTCTCGGCGTACCCCCTGAATCTATTCACTGAGTTCGAGACATTCATTGTGAGTGCCAGTATGTGCGTGTTTATTTTAAACTGTTTCGGACTCTCGCCAGCTTAGTCAGTACGTAGGGCTTGTAATATGTAAAGCTCGGGACACATTTATATATCTCAATCAATCAAACGGACGGTCCAGGATTTCCAGTATGATATCTATGTATCATGACAGTTGAACGGGATTGAAGTAGGGGAACCACTGCACGGTGCAGGCTTCGATTTTCGAAGCGAATTGCGGGATATTGTTTCCGGCGCAAACTATTAGCACACTGAATTGGGATTTTCGACAACTGAGTTGCGTTCGACGAAGGAGAACGAGGGTCTGAATGGGGTTAACTGACAACTGACAAACGGCCTTAAAAATAACTGACAAATGACAAATGACGATACTTTTACTGACAACTGACAACCGAAAAATAACTGACAACCGAAAAATAACTGACAACTGACAAATTTGTTTTTTGTGGGTCAAACATTGTAAATTTTCTCTAGTAATGATTAACTAGGGCTAACTGACAACCGACAAATGGCCAAAATTTAAACTGACAACTGACATGTAGACCCTCGAGAACGCATCCTCATCTATATCAAGTCAAACATGGTTTGTTTTGAAGACGACACTAGCGAAGTTGAACATCAACTCGGCCATAATTTGTGTTGAACTATCCAGTAACAACCGAGTGAATCTGCGATCGAAAATTCTGTTGGTTTTCTCGCTGTATTGGATTCTGCTTTTCGCTGTACATACAGATACCAAAACTACAGGTCGTGAGTTGTGACACACATTAGTGACACATGCATTCCGATTGTACATCTTTGTTATACAAATTAACACTACATTCAGGCAAAGAGTTAATCTATAACGGCACTTTGATATGCCAAGCCCTTGAATATCAACCGACAGTACAAGGTTAGGGAAATGTATCACCTGTTTAGCCTCTCCTTGACAGTAGTTCTTGTTTGTTATATTGCTATTTTTCCTTGTATATATCCACTGTCAGAACAATAAATAAATAAATATATATTGTGTGTTTGTGTGTGTGTCTGGGTAACCATATCCCATCATTAATTGCCGGGATCAGCTATGCTATTATGGCAATTATATCTGATAAAAGATAAAGATATATTATAAACAACATTCCATCGCTGGATTTTCTTCCCGCTGCAACTCAAAACAATTAGTTTATAATTAGGTTTTATTTGGTTGGTAGTTATAACTTCGAGCCCACGTGAATTAAGTTGGTGATATATGCAGCGCAAAGTTCGACACGTTATTTGAAGCAAGTCCTGAAAGGCGGAGGTAAGAAGATTCAATTTCTAAGCTGAAAATACACCCTAAAAGCCATATTTTAACCACTCGTATTCTTCTTTCCAGCCAAGCAAGCCTTGGTATGATTCGGGACTAACGGAGTGATGCTTCTACTATGCAAAGCTCCGCGGTTCTTGAAGATTCGACAGATTCATTTTGGCCCCAGAAAATCGGAGATGTTTGGACCTCAAACTTGAAAGCATACGTAAGTGTTGTCGACTCGTATAGTTTCATTATGTCTTAGATAATTTGAGAAGAAGGTATAATTTTCATTTACGTATATTTCTTTCACGATCATTATGGTTCGTTTGTGTTTTGGTAGAATAAAATATCTTCGCACTTATAGGCTGTATTTTGGTCTCGAGAATTCCCTCTTGCTTTGAACTTATTAACGGCTTAGCTGGACCAACGTCAGGGTCTTGATTAAAATAGCTGAGTCTTGTTATCTAGCTGCGAATGGGTGTAAGCTAGCCCTTCACATCTTCTTAGATTAGAACGTTGGTCTCCCGTCGACCTGAGGTTTTCAGTCTTCAAGACAGTTTAGGGAGCGGTCATTAATTACTTGGGGGGGGGGGGGGGGGGGTAAATATAGGGGGGGGGTAAATATAGGGGGGGGAATAAATATAGGGGGAGGGCTAAGATTTTTTGGGCTTCGATTTGGGGAGAGCCAATTTTTTTGGGGCTCACGCTTTAGGGAAGGGTCACAAATTTTTGGGCATCTGTTTTAACAATGAAACTTTTACGATATTTTTAGGCTACTTCAATCGACCATTCAGCTCCACTTTGGAACTGTTCCTTAACCAGCAATCAGCGCGTGCTGGATGCTGCTAATGGGCAACGTTCGAGACCTCAACCATTCTGCTTGATAACGAGGTTTTCAGGAGTAAAACAAAAGAAATGCTTTCCTCTTTTGTTAAAAAAAAAGACGTCATTTTTTGTTTTTGTTTTTCGTCAGATACCCCCGGAAGCCTCGGTATCAAGCTTTTTTAGATCTCGAACGTGACTCAATGTGGACATTTCCGAAGTGCACCACATGCTTCATAATATAGCTGGAATGGTTGACTTTCGACGCGCAGTTTCTGTAATAAGGCTTGGACTCAGAACAATTTTTTCAACATCCATCGTATTTATTATGAAACAACAAATAGCAACTTGTGACTCGTTGCATTTCCTTGCTATACCATGCTCGTAAAATGCTTGTAAAACACTCCTCTCATTTTTAGCAGCAAATGCTATATGGTTAATTAAAAAGAAATGGTATTCTTATGGTCTCAAACAAACTCTATACTTTCAAAAACTCTGTGGAGATTAGACAGTCTAACAGTGACAACGATAAATGTAACTGAATAGTTGAAGACATCAGTCGGATTCGCATATTGGCTCCTCGTAAGGTGCACATCCAGATGTTTCCCAGTACGGGCCAATATCCTCTGAACTACTGCTGTCGCCTGCGACTTCTGTTGTAATCCTCACGCAACTGCCATCGACACTTGTAACTGCTTCGCCACCACTTTCACCGCCATCACTTTCATCGTCATCACGTTCATTATCATCATCATCATCATCACTGATCTGCATCGTGACCACTGCCACATTGATTTTCATTTGCAACAAAACCTAAAATCTTGCGTAGTTCTGATTTCGCACTGTCATCCAAAAGATTACATCCTGAAGATGTGAAAGCCACTGCCCATTTCTTTTGTCTCTTCCCGAGTTCGGTGATGATCCCTGCGCGTAAATCCTCCTTCGTACATACCTTTCCTTCCGCCAGTTCTGGCGCAATCTTTAACACCTCAATCGTTCTTGCCAAATGCCTCACCTTCTTCTGTTTCTTGTACTTGTTGCTGTTCTGTATTTTGATAGTCGAAAGATAGTAAAATAAACGAGCCAACGTTTGGACCATTTCAATGTATTATTGGTGGCTTTTGTAAATGCATGAACAGCTTATTTTTTACGCAGATGTGCACTTGCGTATAGGCACACTACGCCCCAGATAATTTGCCGTTATTTAATACTTCTCTGAATAGCTGATTGTTATCCCACCTTGAATGTTTCGACAGTTATTATTATTATTATTATTATTGACAGTGTATTGAACACTCCTGTGTCCAAATTGATTCCTATTCCTATGATGGAACAAATTGACCGATTGGAAGGAAGCTATCTCAAGGGAGGGTCACAATTTTTTGGGCTGATGTTTTGGGGAGGGCCAACATTTTTGGGTCCTCGTTTTAGATATTTTACCGGCCCTCCCCCCAGTAATTAATAACCGCTCCCTTATACGAGCTACCCGCGACGTGAAATAAGGTCTCTTTAAGAACTGCAGTCTTGTCTCTTATTAAGAATATCACAAAATAAAGCCACTATGTCCTGGTCTCGTTGCGTTTATTTTTATACTTTAATTTTGCTTTAGTTGCAAAGCAGCAGAAAATTCTCTCAGGGGTTACAATTACGCAAATTGAACTGTGGGACCGAAATTTTGACAACAGCTGATAAGATTTGTCAAGATCTTTGCTTTCTCTTTTATAAAGCTGGGACAGAAGTGGAAACGTGAAGGACCTAATTTTTAAGGTATTTATGTCCCGAGAACTGAAATTGATGTGATACAATTGTAACCCCTGTCTCTATACATAACAACAGAAAGCTACGAGGGGAGTGGAGCATTATAAGACTTCCAAGACACGGCACACAAGAAAGCATAAGTTTAATTACAAGTATGTAGACCAACTACATTAGTATGAGAACTCGCTGCTCTGACGGAACACAAATTCAGTTGTCACGGTTATACAATACAATATATATTTATTTTTTCACTCTAGATGTCAAGGTATAATGTATAGTGCTAGGTATGGTTTACAATAGAAATGTGAGTTGAGCTGGACCTGAAAAAAAAATGAGAAGCTATCTAGTCGGGAACATCATGGATGAAAACCTTACATTTATGTTAAACTGCTTTAGTATTTGCTGCGAAGGATATATATTCAGAATAGTCAATGAGCGATCAGCAAAGGTTCTGGGGTCGAATCATAATTTAAGAGAGTCAAGTTGTTTAATCTCCTAAAACATTATCGGGGGTTTTGTCAAGTCTTCCGTACCATTTGTTTTTAATCGTCACAATAGTGGCCAAATTTATTCCAAACTGAGACTAGCTATCATTCTCTTATTCCCCTTCTTCAGCAAACCAGTTCGACGCACACAGAGCTCTCGATCTTTTCATTATGAGCAAATGACTCGGGAAAAAAGACCATTTTGACGATGTTGCGCGCGCAAAAGGATGGTGAAGCAGAACGAGTCTTAGCAGCTCGCGTTTGTTATTCGACTTTTTGCGCAACATCGTCAAAGTGGCCTATTTATCTTACAATATACAAATTAGGGGAACAAAATAATCTACGCAAATGATTCTGGTAGTTGTAGTCACGTGACGTAATAGTGCAAACGGAATATTGGTCAACCTCGTTCCCATGGGTCTATACGCGCCCATTCCAAGACGCCATCTTGGATTAGGCATGTAAAGACCACTGGGAACGAGGTTGCCTGTTGGTTTTCTATCGGTCGGGAATTGTTACTGGGCGCTACTTTGAGTATTCGTGAGGTACCACAATTATTTTAATGATATCTTTTTTTTTGCCTTGCGGATAGCCAGAAAAACGTTGGACAGGAGAGACTGTGTTTATGATGATGAAGATCAAGAAGAAGCAGCGAGCAAGATCCAAGATGCCGCAGTGCAGAGTTTTCTCCACCAAGGTAGGATTTTTACTTGAACAGAGGCTGATGTTATTAGTTTGGGCAGACCAAGTTCGGTTGAATTATCGACACCTAAAAGCTTACATTTCGTTTAATAGTTTTGATTTCCGCCTTATCGCCTCGGAGATCTGAACTCGTGTTAATCCGATAATGTGTATCATTTTGTATTATATTATATATTATGTTATATTTTAGTTATATTTCAATGTATCGCTTTGCCGAGGCAGAGATCGTTATTCTGTTGTCGTCACTAGCTAGCAAGAATCTTAGCAAATTCTGAAAATATTACTATTGGGGGGGGGGGGGGGGGGGGATCATTTATAAGAATGATAAGAAGATAAATAATACTTAGTTAACGAATGAATTGAGCTCGTGATCCCCATGGGAAAGGCATTACCACGGATGCTGGATGGCAAGCTATCTTTAAAAATGCTATTTTAGAAAGATCAACAATCTGGTGGAAAATAGCATTTACAAACAGGTCTTGTTAATAACACCACCGATCTTGTACAAGTGCCTTTAAATCTATGAATTAATATTTATTGTCACCGAGTACAACCACGTGTTGCATTCCTGCAAAAGGCCTATTCATCCCACATTGATAGCACAGTAATGCATCGTAAAATATCGATTTAGCTTGTACATTTGTTGTTCCAATTCACTATCATGTGACAGCTCTCCAGAGGATATAGTCAATTGTTTTCCAATTAGAGAAATTATACATTTTCTCTTCCAAGGGATACAAAAAAAAGACTAACCTGAATTGTGACATGTGTACAAGCTAAATTGGTAAATTTTCCACTTGTGACGCCGGAAAAAAGAAAATACAGAGGCGGTCCGATTAATTACGGCACTGCGTCTCCGTATCATGTTGCTTGCGCTTTCAATGCTTATACCGTGTAGGAGTTTAATTTTGCGGGAGTTAATTTTTGCGGATTTTGCGGATTTCCTTCGATCCGCAAAAGAAAACTCCCGCAAAATTTTCCGCCGCAAAAATATACTCCCAGAGAAAAATTTGTAAATCTTGTTTTAATGGTTATATCGGGTTAAACAGCAACATTTTAACATTGAACATAATAGGAAACGCTAGCCAAAGTTAATAAAATACATTTTTCTTCTCGCATAGCCGGCTTCTCACGGAAAACCGTACTTTCCCGCTTCCGTGTCACGTTCAACGTCAGTTGTCGTAAATAAAGACTGACAACATACAGTCAATTCCAAAGTACATGTACGCAATGGATTAATCTACAGACTTAATTCCTGCAGCAAATAAAGCGTGCTCTCATAACTCCGAGGAGACCGGCACAACAGGCATCTGTATTCCCGATTCAACTCCAGACACGTCCCCAAAAGAAACGGAGACTGTTATCATAATCGACTAATACGTTTTTACAAGAACGTACAATAAGTCCCTCAGGTTTTGTCGTTGTTTATGTTCATGTTGGCGCTAGAACAACAACTATAGAAACTTCCCGTCGAAATTGTAAGTCGGGAAGTAAAATTTCAATTTAATACCGATACTGCCTTGAATTTTATTTATACTTGACCAGAAATCCGCAAAAATTTCCTCCCAGCAGAAATTTTAGCTGTCTCGATCCGCAAAAATTTCCTCCCGCAAAACAAATTGAGTCGACAATCCGCAAAATTTTACCCCCGCAAAAATTTCGTCCTACACGGTAGTCTAGTAATCTGATACGTCTATCTCATTCTAGCCCACGACTTCAAACGAAGTATTGATTCAAAGACTGCCTTTTATCTGTGCTCCCTAAGACGTTTTTTTGCAATGCCACTACGCGCACTGTAGTATACCTCTGCACTCCATACTTACTGCGTTCCTTAAAGCTGCAGACCTTTGGTGTACTAACACCGATGAGGGTCTGTTAAATGGTGCATTATTTGTGGATTTAAAAAAGCTTTCGACACTGTTGATCATGACATTTTGTTGAGAAAGCTTTCTTGTTATGGGGTCAAGGTTTATCTCTCTCACGGTTTAAGTCTTATTTATCAAATTGCTATCAACATTGCTGTGTTAATGGGGTTACGTCGAAACCCAGGTTAATCACCCATGGAGTTATTCACTGAAAGCTCTGTTCTTGGGCCCATTCTGTTTATCCTCTATATTAACGATTTTCTTAATATAACTTTGTTTCCCAGTCAACCCCTAATATGTATGCTGATGATATCAATAGAATAATAACTGGAACCCCCTTGGAAATTGAAAACTTAAATGAATGCAGAACTTACCAATATCGAGAAATGGTTGCAAGAAAACTGCCTGCATATTTAATGCTTCAAAACGAAGTATATGGTGATTGGTTCTACCCTAAAACTTTCCAGTATTGTTGGTGATCCAGTTATTTCGATATCTAACGTTAACACAGAGGGTCACTCCTAAACCCTCACTTGGGGTAATTCTAAGTTATAATTTCATTTTCTTCCTTGCAGTAAATCAAGCTACCATCGTTCAAGTTTGAGGTGCCCACGTTTCAATATACTCTGTCCTATCCTCCTACTTCTTCCCAGTCGTGTGTTAGTGTTTTGTGATAGGAAGCGTGTCCAGCACTAGGCTGTAGCACAGGTATAATCATTGACCTAGTTTACAAGGTAGTGTACTAGTACATCATCGTGCTCACATGCGGTCTAGCTATACTTTAAAGACACTATTAGGCTATGTCGACCGTTAATACTTTGTGTGGGTGTAGCTATTGTTACATACTTTCTTGGGACACTAAAAACAATTCATGACATCGGTATTGTTTTTAGCCTTCAAACTCGGAATTTCATATCATGCAAAATTCAATTGATTCGCGAAAAGTTCGACATAGGATCTTTAAATGTCTTAGGCACTAAAATAAACTGCCTGCCTGCGCACCATGCTTATCATGGTCCTCAGGCACGGTAAATAAACGTAAAATAATCCAGTTAAGATTAGCAAACACACATTAAGTACACTGTAGTGAAGACTGAAGCTCGTAGCTCAACACCCGTTCCTGCAGATGTCGCCGAGGACTTCTTCAAGCTGTGGACTTCCAACCCTGTTAGTTTATATTAGTTACCTAAAGAGTGTATTTTTTTGTTAGATTTAAATGCTATTACAGCTGTTGTTAGTTGGTGGACTCTCTGAGCGGGATAAGTACAAGCAACATACGCCTACGCAGTACTGAATTGATCATTAGCGGCGCTTGTTCTTATCTCACACCAGTGTGTAGCCGGATCAAGCACCGCTAAATAAATGGAAAAATACGGCACTGCTTCTACGCATGTTTGTGTTTGTTTATTTCGCTAGTTGAAAACCAGCTTTAGACTAGCTTCTACAGTTTCTTCATCAATTTGGATCTGAGAAGTTACATTTTTGTAGGCGGCACAAACGGCTATAATAGATGTTAGCGAGGGGTAATTAGTCTTCGTCATGTTAGGGTTAATGAAATTTGAAATGTTTGCGAATATAGTTTTGCGATTTTTATTCTGACTCTAACAATGCACGAAGGAGAAAGATAGTGCTTAGGGGCTAAAATAGTATAGGGTTCAAGCTTATCCCACAGAAAATAAGTGCTGCATTCTTGAATCACATATAGGAAACAATTTCTATAGGCTTAGTGCATGCCATCGAATTTCCTCTCTTCGAACTTTATTCAGTTTAATTTTTCGGTTACGTAGTACTGTTTCATTTCTTGATGGTGCACCAGAATAGTGCTTCAAATTCGTCCGACTTCAGAAAGCATTTTCTCCTTGGCCGGTCAAGTAACTTTCCCATTCGGCTAAATATTTTGCGAAGGAGTATTTCCTTTCTGTAATTGGGTACACTGTAATTGGGTACACTATAATTGGGTACACTGTAATTGGGTACACTGTAATTGGGTACACTGTAATTGGGTACACTGTAATTGGGTACACTGTAATTGGGTACACTGTAATTGGGTACACTGTAATTGGGTACACTGTAATTGGGTACACTGTAATTGGCTGGTATTTTTCATGGATGGCTGCAACTTGTATAGCAAAATTGATACGGTTGGGGGTGGGATCTGAGTTAACTTAATGGATAGAGTGTAAGAATTGAAATTGCTAGACACTTTGCAATCATCAGGCGAATGTCGAGGGCAAGGGTGGTATTTTTGCTTTTTCTTCTTCGACCACAGTTGGACAAGTACTCTGTGTGCATATTAACATGCTATCCTTGTGGAATTCATCTTCTCCAAGGATCGCATTAACCTCGGAATGGGCAATGCGATTGGGGTTTTCACTTGATCATGAATTGAAAACAAAACAAGAGCCCATCTGGGCTTTCACTCGGGCCACATGAGATTCAAGATGAAATACACTTTCATTTGAAATCCTCTCAGTAACAAGTCGTGCTTTAATTCGCCAGTGAGAACGTCATACAAACGTCTGGTCTATTAATTGCTTTTATGACATGACTATGATAACGCAGGATTTGAACAACAGAATACTGGCAATTCAAGTGTATAAATGCAATACAATGACTAATCAGACTTTGAATTTGATTGAAAATAGATCAAAAACTCGGGGAAATGTCCGGCTAAAACTGTATGAATAAATGTGAAATGAAACATAAATTTCATAGCAAGAAAAAAAATGGAATTCCTAATGAAAAAGTCCGCTTCTCAAATTCACAGACTGTTTCACAAAAACATTTGCGCTTATCGACACAAGAGTTCAGTTCACCTTTCAAATAATATATTCTGAGGTACGCATACTCTAAATCACAGAGATGTTAAATAAAGCGATAATTAGAAGAAAAAGTACATTAACAGACAAACTGAGAGGAAATTTATTGAAATCAAAAAGAGTTTACTTACACTACTTACGTAACTGAATCTTTCGTTTTGGATCTTTTGGTAGTGTTGTTGACAGCATCCCACCTTCGTGCACATATGCACTGAATCGGAATGAAAGTCGAAGCCTACCTCGAACTTAACTTTCAGCTAACCTGTTTCCTTTCATTCCACAATGAATAATAATCTCATAAAGTAAGCCCGTAGCTTTCAATAAATTTGCCAGTGTCTGAATGAAACAGCTAGATCTTTCCCAATTTCTCTCACGAGTCACGGCAGTAGACAGTCTCAAGCTACAAAACTTGAATTTTGATCCTCTTCACAGTAACGTAATTTAACGTCTCAGATATTATATATATGCCCTACTTCAGCTAGCGCTGTGCATTTCAAGTACGTTTTCCTCTCTCTTTGCTGGCAGTTCATGCTTCTTGTTTGTGTAGTTTCCCCACTGAGCCGTAAGCAGAAAACGAGCACAGCATTTCAGTTGGCATACACTGAAAACATCTGCTTAACTAAGATTTGTAAAAATCTTAGCGGATCATGTAAATATTCCGCTTGGCTCAATGAGGGTTACTGCCGTCAAAGTTCATTTTTTGTTACAGGTTTCCCCATATTAGCAGACATGTATAATGTCTCGAGCTCTCAATCCAGTAGAAAGACTCTGGTTATTACTCGGGCTGCCTGTGGCAGCACCGAGTCTTAAAATGCAAGCCGTTCTTTTTTTTTATTCTGTGCAGCAAGCTGTCTGCGCATGCGTTAAAGATCAAATTCACACCAATCAGATGGCACTGTGCTGGTCACGCAACAATCGCCAGGTTAATTTATTTACATAATTTAATACAGTAAACCAAATTGGCGGAGGACCCGCGAGCAACTTTCTCTCTAACTTGGAGTCCCATCTCTCAAATGTAAGCCAGTTTAATGTTTTATTTAACTTCACTCGTGCGAATGCCTTCCAACAGGCTCAGGATATTTCAACTGGCGCTCTTGTTTGAGGTACGTTTCGTAGGTAATAAACACTCAGCACATAAATAATTTATGATGACCGAAGCAGTTATTCAACTCTAAAGCTAAACAAGACTCCTCTCACGGCCGAGGTTTTGGTTCGAGAAATTAAAGGCTTCCAACAGTTCCCTTTATAGTTCTGTAATATAATGAGCAGACCGCAGTTTTGGGAAGGAGGGTAAAAGCTTTTAAATAGAGATAAACAAAACGGGCATTTCAGTTAATAATCTTTAATCCAACAAATACTGATATGGACGCGATCAGCGAGCTGCGATAAAGAGCCGGCGCAGGGTAGAAAGAACAGTAGAGAAATATAGTGATAGCTCCATCATCGGTGGACATGATATACATTTGAGACACTCTTCTATTAGTACTCTGAACCTGCAGAACAGCAGACTAAATTAGGACCGAATTCGTATTTTTTTCGATCAAAAAAAGAATCAATGCCTTCAGTAAGATTCCCAGTCATATCAGTAATGGTGACTACCAAGCATTGTTGCTGGGGGAGATGTAATAAGAGTGACTCTAGATGTGAAAAATCTTCATAAATCCGGCACTCAAAGAGATATGTCTCGGAGAATGAAGCATCGATCGGTACACCGCTAGTAGAGGTTTCTCATCTTTTCTCGGCCTTTTTGATCACTCACAGGAGGAGCTTTTCTGTTCCAAAACCTTTACAGCAAATTCAGTGAGAAATGTCAGCGTTGGATAAATGTTTGTACAAGAGACCTTAAAAGCACAGAACAACGAGACTAGGTCTGGCAACGAAACGTAAGTGGCTATACTACTGAAACCCTGACTATACCCACCAGTAAACAATGAGAAGGAACTACTGTTCAACCATTAAGTTTACTTGAATTTATCAGTGGATTCTAAATAAATTTTGGAAGCAAAGCCTCGTCTACAGTACATCTACAATGCTTTGATTTATTTTCTGAGCACAAATGAAGTTAATTTCTTTCGGAGCTGCAGGTATTAAATTTGAAAACTCGATAAATGCAAACAGTAATATAATGGTTTGAAAGAGCACACCAACATAAGCAAGATTGCCGAATTTTAGGATGCTATCAGTTCATAGTTTTAATGTATATCTGATGCTCTTCCAGCCATAACAGCTTTGGTCTCCGATGAGTTTTATTGAATAATTTCCTGTCTCCATTCGCCAATGAATGAACTCGGCACGCGGCTACATTCTTTTGTTTTTGCCTTAAGAGCGACTGTCCACTAATATCGAGCAAACCGCGGCAAAAGATGAAATTTTTTTTTTTTTCATATTTCGTTCAAAGATAGGCTTTGGTCAGTTAGTAAACGTGCTGGGATTCTTTTGTTCAAAAATTTATTTAACTTTGAGAAAAATTACAAAAACGGTTACGGCCAGCGTGAGTCCGAGACAGCCTGAAATAAGAGTGATTTTACCGGTCTCTCTAACCTTGCCCTGTACAAACGCTAGAGGAGCTTCGCATTTTTCGAATTCGGATATTTGTTTAGAAAGTATTGATCAACTGTTTGAGTGCAATAATTAGATTATAGCTTTATTCTCAAGATCCTGAGAGCCCACTTAAATACGCTGTAGTTTGCTAATTTGAAAACCTTATTTCAGGGCACTTTTTTGAAAAATAAATTTTATATGTGGTATAATTCAGAATCCATTGAAACTTCGTTTTTGATACAAGTTAGCATTGATCTAAAACATATATGAGAATTAGTTTGGGTTATCTTCTCAGTGCTTCACACGAGCGGTGTGAATTTCGACGAAATGACAACATGAATTTGTAAACAGTCCAATAGTGCAAAATATCGAGCAGAAACCTATTGAACCAGCAGTTTTTAACAATAAACATAACTTAAAAGAGTTGAATGAACTTACCTTTTAAACCCATTGCTAGAAAATCGATTCTTACTAAGTTTTCTTCCTTCTAAGTTGCCCTCTTCAATTGTTGTAATCCAAGGTCACAATTACCAATTAACTGTTCGGCGGGTCAGCTCCAGACATGATGGAATAATAACGATTCTTGCATTAATCGAATGGCTTTTGACCGCTTAATAAAGGAAATGCATTAAAAACATACCTAGCTGGAAAAAAATCCACTGTTTCGATTGCATTTCGTGTTTTTGTAGGCAGTTACAAGAGCGGATCCAGCTTTATGCATGTCACGCGCTCTTGTGTTTGCGTGGTCATGTCACGCGCTCTCGTTGGAGAGGGTGGGAGGGAGTGAAGGGAGAGAGATGGAATACATGGGGGGGGGGGGGGGGGGTTAACAAACTCTAGTGGGGGAAATAACAGGGGAGCATTATCAAATTATTTATCCGGCTTATATCTCATTCGAACTTTCCCTAATAGTATTGTATGCGCCTTCTGTACAGTTGAGGCTGGCTGTACTTCTGATATGAATGGTAAACCATTCATGCGCAAAATAAATAAGAAACAAAACAAATAACATCCAATATGCCCAAATGGTTGCTTAATGTCCTCGTTCGGGATACCATAGAGACCAGCTTTTCCCCGCTCCACGGGTTGGGTGTAGTCATGTAATGTGTACATAACGTGAAAACCTAGCAGTGTGAATGAAGACCCGTGAAAAGAGCCTCTTGCCAGTTCATTCGCGACTGACACAAGCTTTTGTTAGATAGATTATAGATAGATACAGCCGATTGCACTGAAATATTCTGATTTCACCAAATATCCAAAATTACCAAATACCCAAATTTTCACAATGCCGACTTTAAACCATGCGTATGGTGGCACAAAATGACTTGTTCACGAAAAGAAATTCTCGTGCAAATTCCTGTGCCCCAAATATTGTGAAAATGCAAATGTGTGGTATATGCAAATTAATATATGGATATAGTTGGTGGAATCTCGGTTAAAAAAAATTGTAACACAAAGCAAAGTCGTGAAAACGAGTCGGAAAGTTGAAATCTGAGGGGTGATTGGACAATGTTGGATTTTTCCTGTTAGTCATTATCAGATTACATAAGAAATATTAAAACTCGATAAGATGTAACATGTTTATTGTTCTACTGCTTATGAAATATCTCTTTTTTTTCCTGATTATCGACTTTACAACTGACTTTAGATGGTATCTGAGACGAGCATACAATGTTTTGAATCTGACTGTGACATCTTCTCCCGATGGAACCTGTACATTTGTGTTTTTTACAGGTACCTGATACTAACCAGCTAATTGTGCACAGTACGAGTTTACAACAAAACATCCAGCTTTCGTTAGCTCTCGAGGCAATAATTCAGAGATTCGAGCCAATCAAATTCGATGCTCCGAAGGAATTCGTTGCACTGTGAAATATCTAAATCAGACGGTCTTCGTATACATTTTATACTAACCAGAAAAAGAGTGACCAAGCTGGAATTAATACGATAGATAAAATACGCGAACTTCAGGAAAGCATCTGGGTTACGTAAATGTTGCTGTGCCCTTCATAGAGACCCATCACTTTATTTGAACACAATGCTGACAACTATATTTACCTCTTATTAACCTCGTTTGCTCGGTCCGTACCGTAAGTCATGGACCGAGGTTTTCCCCTTTTTATGGCCCAAGCGCGAAGCGCGCCGAGCAAACGAGGTTAATAACATTTTTATTATATAGTTTCTTCATTTTCTTTGAGACCGGAAGTGGGCGGAAAGTCCTTACGGGAAGCTATGATTTACCAATCATAGCTCGCGACTTAGCTATATAATGATTTGCTTCAGTTTGCTTCAATAGCCGGTGGGAGTCTGACTGCCACACAAATAACAATTTAGTATATCACATTAGCCAGTTAGCTACACTTCAGCTGAGCAGTATTAGCAAGTGTGCGCAAATGATCAGGGCAAGGGCGATGACATGTACACCCTCAACTTCCCATCCTTGCTCTGACACACCGCGCACTTACTAACACACTCCGCTAACTTAGCAGCGACAAAGAACGAGTCTGTAATTTCGAACGCGATTGAGTATATATTGGTAATGTCTTCGCAAAACATCAAATTTCAAACCACAAATGGTTAGACCTTTTCGTCCTCTCGGATAAAGATGATAAATTGTAGGTCTATCCGTGAATGATCATGAAGAGCCAACTTATAACATTGCCACTGATCAATCGCACTGATATTATTGTCATCGTTGTCGTTATTGTTGTTGCTATTGTTAATCTTTTTTTTTTTTAACGTTAGACAAGTTGACTCACGAGCGCGCAGTTGGGGCCTTGGTAGCCTGCTTGTAGGCTCTGGTTGATTTGGAGTCCCTGTGGTGGGAGAAAGGAGGGAGAAGGGGGAGAAAGAGAAAGAGAAAGGAGAGCCTGCGACAAGACCCTGTGGACGAACGATAATTTCAAAAACACAGGATCTTGTCGCAGACTCTACTTTCCCCCCTCCATGCAGTCTTTCTCTTTCTCCCCCTTACCCCTCTTCTCTCCCACCACAAGAACCCCAAACAACCAATAGCCCCAAATCAACCAGAGCCTGCAAGCAGGCTAGGGCATTGGCCGAATGGCATCAAATTAGGCAAAACGCCTTTATTTACTATCAATTGTTGCAGTTTGTATCGTTGGCAGGATTCCAGGTTTCATTCACTACAAACAAAGTCATGTAAATAGCCTAAAAGAGGAGTAAAGGGAGGGGTGTTTGGTAAAGACTAAGAGGAGACAAGAGTGACCCCGTCCCCTCCTCTTATGCCGCTTCGCAGACTTCTAGTCTGATGCTTTTATTTAGTGAACGATAACTCGGTTGTGAACAAAGCTGGCTTGCTTTTCGCCTATTTTTGAAAAATTCAACAGCTGTTATGGGGTTATATAAAAAAAACATTGGGGTAGCGGCACTTTAAGCCCAACGCCTTTCGCCGCTAGCTAATTAGCGAAAAGTTGTTGATTTCACTTTTGACCGTGAAAAGTTCTTTATGCAGATCAACTAGATCTATAGATCGACGATCCACGTGTTCTTCTGACTAAGGTTAGGTTTTTTAATATGTTGGGTTATAGGGTTTGGATTAGTTCACAGGACCATTAAATAAACAACACTGTAATTCCTCTTCTAATCTAACCCTGACTTAGTATCCCCAATTGCTCGCTAATTTAGGGTTAGTCACTAGACCACGTGGATCGTGGCTCCTTACCGGCCCCGTAAAATACCTGAGCTGCCGCCCGTACAGAGATTAACACGAAAACACTTACCCGAACCTACAGGAACAAAAATGTCAGTCAGCTGTCAGGATCGTTCTGGACGCCTCTTTGTTGGTGCTGCGCTCTGCTTTTGGCCATTTTCTTGCCTTTTCGTGTTTGGATATTTCTTGAGTAACACCACACGGCTGGGAGCCTCTGCGCCAGCCAATGCCTAAGGAAGCTAGGGCGATGCGCCTACAATGTTTTGAAAAGCGCAGTTCACTTCCGTGCGTTCGCCGCTAAAACTTAGCTTCCTAGTTTTCACGGCTCTTCATTCGCACTGCTAGTTTTCAGGTTATATGCACACATTACATGACTACACCAACCCGTGCAGCGGGGAAAAAGCTTGCCTCTACGGTATCCAGGACGAGGACATTAAACAACCCATTTGGACATGTTGGATGTTAATTGTTTTGTTTCTTATTTATTTTGCGCTGTACCAAATTTGGTTATGAAATCTCGATGAATGGTTTACCATTCATATCAGAAGTACAGCCAGCCTCAACTGACTGTATAGAAGGCGTATACAATACCATTAGGGAAAGTTCGAATGAGATATAAGCCGGATAAATAATTTGATAATGCTCCCCTGTGCTGTTGTTCCCACTAGGGTTTGTAACCCCCCGCTTATTTATTTCATCTCTCTCCCTCTTTTCCTTCCCTCCCTCCCACCCTCTCCAACGAGAGCGCGTGACATGACCACGCAAACACAAGAGCGCGTGACATGCATAAAGCTGGTTGTATATATTCGAAACAGTGGATTGTTTTTGCAGCTAGGTATGTTTTTAATGCATTTCCTGTATTAAGTGGTCAAAAGCCATTCGATTAATGCAAGAATCGTTATTATTCCATCATGTCTGGAGCTGACCCGCCGAACAGTTAATTGGTAATTGTGACCTTGGATTACAACAATTGAAGAGGGCAACTTAGAAGGAAGAAAACTTAGTAAGAATCGATTTTCTAGCAATGGGTTTAAAAGATAAGTTCATTCAACTCTTTTAAGTTATGTTTATTGTTAAAAACTGCTGGTTCAATAGGTTTCTGCTCGATATTTTGCACTATTGTCGAAGAGTAAGACTTGACTGTTTACAAATTCATGTTGTCATTTCGTCGAAATTCACACCGCTCGTGTGAAGCACTGAGAAGATAACCCAAACTAATTCTCATATGTTTTAGATCAATGCTAACTTGTATCAAAAACGAAGTTTCAATGGATTCTGAATTATACCACATATAAAATTTATTTTTCAAAAAAGTGCACTGAAATAAGGTTTTCAAATTAGCAAACTACAGCGTATTTAAGTGGGCTCTCAGGATCTTGAGAATAAAGCTATAATCTAATTATTGCACTCAAACAGTTGATCAATACTTTCTAAACAAATATCCGAATTCGAAAAATGCGAAGCTCCTTTAGCGTTTGTACAGGGCAAGGTTAGAGAGACCGGTAAAATCACTCTTATTTCAGGCTGTCTCGGACTCACGCCGGCCGTAACCGTTTTTTATTTTTTTCTCAAAGTTAAATAAATTTTTGAACAAAAGAATCCCAGCACGTTTACTAACTGACCAAAGTCTATCTTTGAACGAAATATGAAGGAAATTATTTTGTCATCTTTTGCCGCGATATTCTGATTTCGCTCGATAATTAGTGGACAGTCGCTCTTAATACAGGAAAACCTGACCTTTGTAACTTTTCAATGTTTAGGTGAAGTCTTACAACGATATTGCATGGGAAAAGATGAGTTTGGGATACAGTTTAAATAGGACTTGACAGTCTATATAGTAAGCATGTCTCGTTGGTTGGCCAGCGAAGATGCAAAACTCGCTTGACAAGATCTACGTTTGTCGCTTAGTTTCAATCCTCTGTATTTCAGCCAAAGTTTAAGCTGTTTGACAGAATAATCATCAGGTTCTCTTTCAAAATATGGTCCAGGAAAGCAGTCATTTCTGGTAGAATAGACAGAGGACGAACTGAAGTGCTAGTCAATTCTTGTAAGTTGATACAAGAAAAGCGGTTTGTTTGTCTGAGTCTTGGCGGGGGCGCTATTAGCGTGCGTAACATGAATAAGTAGAGGTCAACATACACGAGAAAAACAAAAATATTAAATTACATATAGATACTAGGGGAGCAGAGAATGGATGTCACCGCGCTACCGGCCACTCCTAAAGACTGCTAAATTCAGCTAATAATTCTTCCCTTCGGTTATTACTAGAGGATTACAAATGAAAGTGTATTTCATCTTCAATCTCATGTGGCCCGAGTGAAAGCCCAGATGGGCTCTTGTTCTGTCGTAAAACATGCCTTAGCTGTACAAGACCTGACCCAAATTTAGGTTGTATTGCATAATTGCCCACGATGGAATAGATTTCTGACAATGACTCATTGAAATTGATATCTCCTTGTCTCGCCTAGTCAGAGCTTTGAACTTTCTTATCTGAGCGCGCCTGACGAAATCTAACCTTTGATTATAATTCGATATCCGTTGATATCCAAACGTGTTTGGATATTGTATTTCGCTTACGTTTCTAAATGTACATTGGATCTGTCCAGACAGCGCTGATCGAATGTATTACGGCTCCTGGTTGTTCATGTATTTTTATGGTCAACAAGAGCGCCAGTTGAAATATCCCGAGCCTGTTGGAAGGCTTTCGCCCTCGCGGGTCGACCATTTTGATTTACTGTATTCAGTTATGTAAATAAATTAACCTGGCGATTGTTGCGTGACCAGCACAGTGCAATCTGATTGGTGTGAATTTGACCTTTAACGCATGCGCAGAACGCTTGCTACACGGAATAAAAAAAAAGCAAAAAAAAAAAACGACTTGCATTTTAAGACTCGTTGCTGCCACAGGCAGCCCGAGTAATTACGAAGCTTGATGCGAGCGAATCTGCCATCGATATTAGTTCAAATCTACAGATATTGCCGACGTACAACTTTCTTATTCTGTTAACTTTCTTTCAGACTTAGCATACTTGTAAATTAGTTTAGCTTGGAAGTTTGTTGTCATCGAAGTTTGCCGTAAATGTTTTTTTGTTATGAATAAATTAAAACACTACTTTATACTAAAAAAAATACTGTCCGGTTCTACCCCTTATTATCTATAGGTTGCATGAGTTGTGTTCATAACATCTTACTTTCCCAGGAAGTAAACTTTTCCAAAATGACCGAAGACTCTTAGGGCTTGGTTCAGTTTGACGTAAACTGCACATTATACATCATTAACTATTTCTTCACCTTTCAGATCGGAAAGCAATCTGCATTTCTTTATTTTTTTATAGTTAGCTGTATTCAGTTACAAGGTCTATTTGACTCTTGAAATTAACTTTCTGGAATATTGTTAATTTTTTACACCAAAACTTAGCGATGCTTGTAAATTAGGCTAAATTGGAATTCCGGATTGTTTATCTTCACGATTGTAAAAGGATGACTAAATAAAACAACCATATTGCGGACAATTATTATCTACAGGGCTTTAACTTTTATTTTTCCTAATCTAGCACATCGTTATTTTTTAATTAATCTAACATCTTCATTTGCAGGGTTAGTGTTAACATTTGTTTCCCCACAGCATTATTTTAGGGGTTCCAAAACCAACCTAAGTTTCAGCCTGTCTCTACTATTGTATTTCTCAATACCATAGTCTTGACTTGACATTCACCTGACTTGGGCCTGAGGTTCTGGAAACCACATAGTAGTCTACATATGACTAATTATTATTTTATTATTTTTCAGTGTTTCTAAATGGACTGCTTGTCTGAATGCCTACAGTACCTGAGCCTGATCCCATGAAGGAAACTTGGCCTCTGAGAAACCCAACGTTTCAGTTACCAGCTTAGACATCTAACATTACGAGTGGTTTCTTTTGTTTTCCTTGGTAACACCATAGGTTACAGAGTCCAACTGATAAGTAATAAACCTCCCCCCTCCCCCTTGTCTACTAAACATTTATTGTCTCAGGGCCTTTCGTGCACTTGCTGAAAGGCTGTGACGTGAAGACCGAGTTCATTGCTCCATGACGTCACCAGGCACCCTCCGTTATTGAGATCTAACTAAAGTAGCCATTGAAATCCTGGACGTGGTAATGTATCCGAATTACAAAGCTGATTGGCATATCGCCCGTCATGTTGAGAACAAACCATACGCAATTTACGTTTTACATTTATTTTCTTTCAATTTTCTATTATAGTCGATTTACATCCCTTCAGATTTCAACAGTCAAACGATCCTTGGAGACGAGTTGGTGACCACTTGACTTGGTTTAGGTTTTGTATTAACACTCAATATTTCTTTGCCCGCTTTCTCATTTTCTACAGTAGTTTTTTTTGTGCAGCTATGCACTATCCCATTTATTCTAGTAGAGCATTTTAACGATACAAGATGCGACATAGTTGGCGGTCACTACCACGCTGTAGTCAAAGGTCACTCCTGCGATGATGCTGCGATGATAGAGGACGGCCAATCCACTTTTCAGACTCTTGTTTGTATAAGTGGTTTTCCAGAAGAAACATCCCTATCTTTAGCAAGCCTTGTTTTGGGAATATCCAAAATTACTACGAATACCTGAGACAACCGCCTAGAATCGCCATTCACGTGAGCAAAGCGTTGAGAGGAGAATGGGATAGAAATATCCTTCAACAAGAAGAACCCGAAGTATAAATACTTTAACCAGAACGAGAACAACGGAAGGAAGGGGGTGCGAATTCACTAGCGATTTCGCTCCCCGGGGTGTGAATTCACGAAGGGGGGAGGGGGGGGGGGGGAATCGCTGGTACACCGGTACTCAAGGTCACAGCGAATACAACGAAACAGGGCGACGACTTACGCCAGATTATTGAGCTGATGGAAGCTGGGCGTTGTAGAAGCAAGGGACAATTAGTCAGCTTTTGCCGTAAAGATCCACAGCGCTGGGTCTTCCTGTTTGATAACCACATGGCAAAGGGTATCCAACAATTCGACAGGAAGATCCAGCTCGCCCGTGACATATTAAAGATGGAGAGTGTCGGCACTTCATGGTCTGCGAGTATCGAGAACTGGCTAAAGTTCAACGAAGATAACAGTGATTACTATAGCGTAAAGAAAAGCATGAAGATTTGTGACCGTTGGTGTCGAGAAAACAGTATAGATCCGTGGGAACTGACCCAACAGGTCCACAACGTGGTGGACAAGAAGCTAAGTAAGGTCAACACACTCCTCCTTCAAGGTGAATCGAATGCAAGCAAGACTGTAATGATGAACAGTGTCACGGATGCATTCCAGGCGGTCGCCTTGGTAACGAACAATAGTTCAACTACGTTCGGATTTATGGAAGCGGAAAATGTTTCCAGAGGCGGTTATACTGGGGCCCGACCAAACTGAAACATACAAACAATCGATGGGCGGAGAAAATTGTATGGTCCAGATCAAGAGCAAGCCTCCCTGTTTGGTAGAACGTACGCCAACATAAAGGCGTGTTCATCACCGTGTCGACACAGCTCCTTTTCATTAACATTCTGGATGTGGCAATGTTGTAAATAGCTAGCCATCCTATCGTAAACAGCGATTTCTGTTTGCTCACTTCTCTTTATTTGTTTTTGTCTAGCCCTGAAGATTCCACTGATCCGCGAAGATGAGTCTTGAAGTGCGGAGCAGTATTCCTGTGTCGTCTTCCAGATGTCGTCAAGTACGGGCCGTCTTTGTCCATGAGGTATAAACAACTCAAAAGCTTTTCGATTCTTTCAGTCTCGTTATTATATAAATACATGCACAGCTGATTGCATTTTTAATTTCCATACTTGTGGATACTTTGATTATAGCTATTTTGTGACCCAAGTTCATACAAATAACTGTAGTAAACTTCTTGGTAAAACGTTCACCAAAACTTCGAGTGGTTGTATATCATTCAGTTGCACTATTCAATTTACTCTGCACTGTAAAACAACGCCTTGAAGTTCATCGTTATTCAAACCATTTCGATACTTCTTGGCAGGGTTTTTGGACTCCTCAGTCAAGTTCCTCATCCCAGACTTAACCCGGCAGCGTTTTGGGCATAAGACACAAACCAAAAAGGAACCTACAAAAACATACCATGGTCAATGTATTGTATTTGCTTTCCAATCACTTATCACTCTTTTCGACTATGGAATAAAGTTGTGAATGTATGGCTATATTCTCTTTATTACGTCCATGTATTAGATATAAATGACTTTCTTCGTATTTCTAACTTTCAGTTCAAGAGCACCAGCTTTCCGATCCAGTGTCTTCAATGCCGGTCAAACCAGCGGCCTAGCTGAACCCGCTCTGGTCGCAAAGACACTTATGGTTCATGAAGTTTGAAATGTAATATGCAATCCTATTGATCTAAGGCAAGATGCAAAAATTACTCAGTGACGCCAAGTCAGATCGATCGATTTTTGTGTGTGAACTCTCAACATTGTGGTAAACTGGACATGTGTGAAGACTATCCAGAAACGTCATAACGCGTGGTAAAATAATCAGCACCTTAACCTTATAAACTAATGCTAACAGTTCTTGTTAGTCTTCGCACATATACTACTTTACTGCTGGTTAGTTTAATGAGACTAGAGCTTATATAAAGCTCTAGTTGGCCGGTTTTGTGAGACTTTTGCCGGCACTCAGGCTGGCAGGTGTATCCCCCCCCCTTATAAAAAAAAAATCGCTAGTGAATTCGCTTCCCCTTCATCGCCCTCCTCTAGCGATTCCCCCCCCACCCAACCTTTTAAGTAATTGTCCAGGTAAGAACTGTAGTACTCTACGGCAAGAAATGTTAAAAGGTGTTAATTTAAATTTTCTATTATACTATCTCGTAATTTCATTGGTTGATACTTATAAATTCAATAGAAACCCATCGAAAAAATGCATTTTCAGGCGATATTTTTTGTGGTTTGAATTTATTTTATTTATTTATTTATTTATCAACTGATGGTTTAATTTCGAAAAATATCGTGTGGTGAAAGTTCTCATTTGCGATTTTCTCTATCAGATTGGCTGGATGGTGGCTTCTGAGTTTCACAGAAAAGAGGCAATAGCATAAAAAAAGGTTTTTCGAAAGCAGTTAAGGCATATTCAGGCAACATCGTATGTGAGGGAGGCTCATTGCCGCAGAACAATGGATTCTACTATAGTTCTTAGCTGAATCAATACTTAAGAGCGGCCGTCTGTAAATATCGCCTAAAGTGTTTAGGATGAAAAAAAATGAAATTCCTCAAACTTTCTCAGAATAATGGCCTGGGTGAGTGATTCATATAAATATAACTTTTAGTTGAATCTGATTTTTATTTTCGCCAAACGGCGACAAAATCGGTTTTACGGCTCTTAGACCGGTTTTTAGGAGATCGATACCACACATCGATAACGGCTCGCCTAAAAATGAAAATAGAAATTTATAGCAATACTGTGCAGCTAAATACAAAGAAAAGATAATGATTTCTCTTTTCATGGGTTGTTTATTACAAATTAAATATTTTATCAATTTTTAATTATTGTGTTAATTTTAGACATTTTTGGTACGCAAAATAATGACCAAATTGAGAAGCTAAAATCTCCAATGATACATGACCTGGCTGTATTAGAGTATAACCTAGCGAAAGAGCAATGTTTCTTCTTCAAATACATGCAATAAAATTTTTGGGCAATTAAAACTACGAATTTTCAGGGCATCAAACGCAAGTGACACCGACGTGAGAATACTCTCTTTTCTCGCAGCGTTCGAATGCACATAATCTGAGATGAACAGAGGAAAAAAATATTATATCAACTTCTATCAGGTTAAATTTAATACTAAAGAAGCCTGAGTACTTTCAGATAGATTATATATCGGTTTCTACCAATTATGTACAAAATCAGTGGCTTTAGCGGTATTTTTGCGATTACATATTGTTGAATCTTTACTCATGCCGGAGCGCCGACAACTTTCAATTGATAGACTTCTAAGTCAATCCGAATGATCTACAGTTGAACTATTCACTGTTAGGAATGTTAAAAGTAATTATTATGGCTTAATATGTACCTTTCATGTGGTTTCGTAGAGAATTGGTAGCTTTATAAACAGGTCTGCCGTAGTTCAACTGTCAACAGCTGAGATTGCGTTACACACAGGAAGCCCGCTTTTTCGGAACAAAAAAACAACGTGTTTACGAAGCTAGAAATCTATAACTGTGGATTTCTGATTTACATCAGTTCCGATCCGGGGAACTAGTTATATTCGATATAGGATCTCAGTGTAACTGGATTTGGCTTTTATTTTTGTCTTTGAGTTTCAAACTGTATATTGGACGGCAATCGACATGTTACAATTGCTGGGAGATGGAGGGTACTTGTGCGGCGTCGGCCAGGTGTGCGGAAAGTAGCTATAAGACTCTCAGAACTCTTTTTCCAAAATGTCGAAGAAAAGAGTGGCGGAAGTCACAAGTATCTACCTCTCATTATCTGAGTACGAGGTCCGTACCATACGTTATGAAGAATGAAATGAAAAAGTCTAAAAATATATAACCCTACCAATAAGTATGAAATATTTTGCCCTTCCCCCTACAGCCAACCCTTTTTTACGACCCTCTATTTTGGGGGGTTTGAAAATGTATGACACTCCCCATGCTAAATTATATCCCATATGCCCGTTTCTCCGATCGCAGCGACCGCTGAAAAAAAGTACTTGTCAATCGTAGCGATTATATCTTGCTATCAAATGGAACTGAACCGAACTATCGGGTACAACAATAAATTCTATCCTGGCGATCGTAATCGCTATGACCGCTTGAGAGTAGATTCCATGTTACCACTACGATCGCTATAAGGGACCGGACATTAGGGGGACTACTAGATTTGTAGGGGGTCACGATTTTTTATGCTCCCATTTAAGGGGGGGTCAATTTTTTTTATGCTCCTCTTTTATAGGTTAAATATATTTATTGGCTTATCTACGGGGAGGGTCATTATTTTGTGAGACCAGAGAACTGCAAGGTCACATTTTTTGGGGCAAGCCACAATGCAAGCCACTCATTCAGGGACGGATCCAGGATTTTGTAAAAGTAAGACGGTTTCATACCGAGAACCGAGGTTCTAAGCCCTAAACATCCCGAGGGCCGAGCCCCGAGGGATGTTTAGGGATTAGAACCGAAGGTTCGAGGTATGTAACTGACTTATATCACATTTGGCGAGGTTTTCTCAAATAGAAAGGAGGTTTAAAACTGAATTATAAACCTCCCTGTAACAGTTATAAACCTCAGATTGACGATTTAATTAGTCTATTGTTCAACGGGTTTATACCAGAGTTTCGATCACCCCTATGAAGAACAAAGAAAACCGTGTCAAGTGTGATATAAGGTGGGTTAAGCGAGTCATAGGGGGGGGGGGGGGGGTGTGCAAAATAATAGTGTCATACTAGAGAACTATACTTACAATATGTAACAGGTTTCATATGATATTTCTATGATAATTTTTCATGTCTGAGTAGCATACATTGAAATATGTATTTAGCTATTCATTTCTGAGTGATATCCAGAAGTAAGGGGGAACCCACTCCCTGGATCCGCCACTGTATGTCATCTATCATTTACCAATCATAAATGCGACATCTGTTTAAGTTCTTTGGTACCTTACCTACAATGTAAGTCAATATTCTTGCAAGTTTCCATCAATATTGAGTCTTTTGGGTTCGCGAGAGATTATCAAATTCAGCAAGTTTACTATCAATCAGCTGTTTTAATACCAGGCATGGAAATATCCGGGATGGGGGAAGGGTAGCACTTGCAAAATTAATTAAATGGTAGAGGTGTGTGAAAAACGTAGTTGTGTTGGCTAGAAATAACTGACACCATAACTGTACGGTATACGCGTTGGTATAGAGCATGGGAGTCCGTTATGTGGCCATGGCTGTACCCTTTTTATTGAATTCTAATTAAAATAATTTAAGGGGACAACATAAGAATGAAGTTGACCACAATAGTAATCCGTGTAAGGCTCAGAAGACTGAGAATAATAGACTGAGAAGAATGTCTGTTGACCGCATCGGATGATTTAGCCTTTGCTGCTATCTATACCATTTTGGCAGAGTCTAAACATAAATAAGCGTCCCTTTTTAAAATAGCAAAGTAATGTGACCTTCGATCTTAATGCATGTAATATGGTGGCTCAACTGGCCATGGTAAATTCGAAATCCGGTCACTATGCTAAATAAATCAGTCAGATATGTGAACAATATATTAATCACAATACGGGTACGTACGTATGTGCCGCCATGGGGTCCGATCCAGATCCGGTTTTCAGAGAAAGTATAGTTCCAAAACCCGATTTTCCAAGTTATTGTGAAAACGAACCCGGATTTATGTTTTATTATTCCGAGTCGTCTATAACCTGTCTTTTTGTGAAAAACACGTACCCGGAAATCATAACCGCCACACAGTCCTCCTCCCACGGGCTCCATGGATTGTACAATCGGCAGGATCGAACTATAGATCGGTTTCCATATGTAGATCGTTACGATCGCTATCTATGATCGCTGCGATCACTGCGATCGTAACGATCCTATGGTAAACCGGGCTTTATAAAGTATGACTCGTTATCTCTCTAGCAATTCCAAACCTGCCCACTCCTCCCCTCCCCTCCCCCCCCATTTGTGGAGCATTTGACTTTTGGGAATCAGAGCTTTGCAAATACCTAACCGTGGGGCTTAGGAACGAGTGCAAATCTCTAATAAATATTGATGTAAAATATATGCTCCACTCGTCACACACAAAGGTTTCAGTATAATGATCCTCCAGGGTAATTAATTTTATTCTTTGTTCAAATAATATAATATATTTAATTTACCCCGGAGACACATGTTGAAACCTTTGTGCGTGATAAGTGAAACATATATCGAACGTGGGCTATTCACCACCCCAACTATTATTTGCTGGTAAAATGCCCCACCCTGGGACAGACTGCGCGGCCAAATGCTACACGTATACCGGGGGGGGGGGGGGGGGGGCGAGGGGGGGCAGATTTGGAATTGATAGATACATTAACTTCTCTTGTTTGGTCAACCTACATGGCCATGGCTGCAACACCATTAATCATAAAATTACGCTTGTGATAGGCAAGCGAAAAGTAAACTCACGGAAACCGAACCATAAATAACGCGGTTGCATTCACGTTTTTTTCACTCGGTGGCCATATTGGATCCAATGCGAGGTTTTGCTTGGCTAAACTCGTTCTAATATCCCTCAGTGCGAGGTTATAGCGTTACTAAAAAAAACACTGATTTTCTCGCATTCGATCCAAGATGGCCACTGGGTGAAAAGATTGAATATACGTAATTGCCATTTTAGAATTCCCGAGAGATTATTATGCGGCCGGCGTCAGCTTCGAAACCTGACCAGGTGTGGGGAAAGTAGCTATAAAACACTTTTTTCCAAAATTTTGAGAAAAAAAGTCTAACGGATTGCTACATTTTTGCTTCAGAACCGTACTTGGGTTGCGAATTATAATAATCGGTCGGGCTCGCCAACTGGTCATACCAAAAGAGTCAAGAGACATAACATAAGTACTCCCGTCTCCCCCCTAAGGGAGATAAGGTTACGTGAAGCTTTGATTTCAATTGGCGACCAAACTCAAAGACAAAAAATAAATCCAGTGATACTGAGATCCTACATAAAATATAACTAGTTTCCCGGATCGGAACGTAAACCAAAAGTCCATATATAGTTATATTACGCGTTCATATTTCCTGATAAAGCGGGCTTCCTGTGTGTAACGCAATCTCAGCTGTCACAGTTGAACTACGGCAGTCTTGCACTTGACAACCTCTAGTTATACTACCGATTCTCTACAAAACCACATGAAAGGTACATATTAAGCCATTACAATTACTTCTTAACATTCCTAACAGTGAATAGTTCAACTGTAGATCATTCGGATTGACTTAGAAGTCTATCAATTGAAAGTTGTCGGCGCTCCGGCATGAGTAAAGATTCAACAATATGTCATCGCAAAAATACCGCTAAAAGCCACTGATTTTGTACATAATTGGTAGAAACCGATATATAATCTATCTGAAAGTACTCAGGCTTCTTTAGTGTTAAATTTAACCTGATAGAAGTTGATATAATATTTTTTTCCTCTGTTCATCTTAGATTCTGTGCATTCGAACGCTGTGAGAAAAGAGAGTATTCTTACGTCAGTGCCACTTGCGTTTGGTGCCCTGAAAATTCGTAGTTTTAATTGCCCAAAAAATTTATTGCATGTATTTGAAGAAGAAACATTGCTCTTTCGCTAGGTTATACTCTAATATAGCCAGGTCATGTATCATTGGAGATTTTGGCTTCTCAATTTGGTCATTATTTTGCGTACCAAAAATGTCTAAAATTAACACAATAATTAAAAATTGATAAAATATTTAATTTGTAATAAACAACCCATGAAAAGAGAAATCATTATCTTTTCTTTGTATTTAGCTGCACAGTATTGCTATAAATTTCTATTTTCATTTTTAGGCGAGCCGTTATCGATGTGTGGTATCGATCTTCTAAAAACCGGTCTAAGAGCCGTAAAACCGATTTTGTCGCCGTTTGGCGAAAATAAAAATCAGATTCAACTAAAAGTTATATTTACATGCCTCACTCACCCAGGCCATTATTCTGAGAAAGTTTGAGGAATTTCATTTTTTCTCATCCTAAACACTTTAGGCGATATTTACAGACGGCCGCTCTTAAGGTGGCCCGCGGCTATTTATTTTGGCAACGGGGGTCTTTTTAAATCGCGTTTTTGAACAGCTAAACATTATCCGATTTCTGAGATTTTTTGAACTTTTAATAAAGAATCCTCGAATTATATAAAAAGTACAATTAGAAAGTGATTAACAAAGAATTGCTGAAGATATAAGCGATTTTCGAAAATGTTGTTTTTTAGGAAAGAGCGTATATTTCAAAACCCAAAAGATGGATTTGTTCCATTTTACTTTCAACGAGTGCCTAACCTCCAAGGTCTGTGACAGGCAAGTTTTGGATTAATCGGCACCATACAAGTTTCTCAGCAGACAGCTGATCAATTTTGACCTTAAAATATTATGCTCAGGCATCTGATTCGACTGCCGGAGAAATGTTACAGTAATAATTAAATCGTACATACCATATGGAAGTTCAATCATACCACTTGAAACTTCTGTGCCAAAGTCAAGAAGATCGGAAAACTGCAACTAACGTTATGCGGCGAACGAAGTAAGATAGGTTATTGCTGAATATTTGCGAAAATCGAGAAATTTGTATTCTTTCGGCGTAAAAAAATTCACTGTTTGTTTTTCTTAAGTTCCTAATATGACTTACAGTAGCATAATTTTTATTTTAAAGTACCTTACCGAGTTTCAGCGCGCTTTGACCATACGCTTTTGAGAAATAAAGGCTGTAAACTTCAGTTTGTACGAGACTTCTAAAATCTAAATGCTTGGAAAACCCCTCATGTTCGCTAATTTATTCAATGGGTTTGTTTTGAATTTCCGCACGGGTTCTGCCACTTGGGAATCGCGAGGCAAGGAATAATTAAAATTATTGTTGAAAATAAAATGAGGATTACATTGTAATTCATGCGACTGTGTGCAGTAACCCATGAAGTAGGTGTTACGTGCCATGTCCACATGGTAGTAAGTAGCGATGAGGGGAGAACATCTTCTACTTACTTATAAGTCCCTTAATAACCAAGCACCTGTCTACATAAGAAATTTATTACACATCTACAAACCTAACAGAATGCTCCGCTCGTCATCTGACACACTTCGCTTAACTCAACCGATGCATGCCTAGACTTAAAACCTATGGTCAACGCGCGTTTTCTATATCAGCACCTCAAATCTGGAATAGCCTACCTGTAGAAATAAGATCCAGCCCGAATGTGAACATCTTTAAATCTAAGCTCAAGTCTTATCTGTTTTGCTCTGCTTATAATCTGAACTAGTTATGAATTATTATTGCCCATATGTATTACATTGCTACATAGTTTACTCAGTTATTACTCGTTACGTTAGTAGATAAGAATTAATTAATTTGTTATTTATACATTATTGTAAAGCGCATAGACTGACAGATATGCTATATGCGCTACTACTATAACCACAGCTTTGATGCCATTTTGCCACGCCCAAGATATTTTTAAAGTTGTAGGATTCGGTATAATTAGTGGTAAAAATACCCTGAAAATACGAATAGAAGTTACTAAAGTTTTGGTAGTAAAGTAAGGTACGACGACCTGAGAAATACGTATATAAGTTACTAAAGTTTTGGTAGTAAAGTAAGGTACGGCGACATGAGAAATACGAATATAGAAGTTACTAAAGTTACTAAAGTTTTGGTAGTAAAGTAATGTACGACTCACTCGCTTTGATGAGAAGGAAAGACTTTGACGGGAAAACAAATTAGGCGGGAAAAAGATTTAGGCGGGAAGAAATTTGTTTGGTTGGGACAACGAGCCAAGCCAAATCATTACCCTGAGGAATAAGCCGTACTTTAGTAAAAAAAAAAAAGACTATGGACTCAGACGGGTAAAAAAACTAATTAACCCACACAGCGAACCACTATTGCTAGATCCTAATAGGCAAAACACTACGAAGTTGAAAAAAACCAGTCAGAGGTTGATAACGAGGACAACTATTGCGAAGGGAAAGCGAATTAAGTATTAACCACTCTAAGTCTACGATAAAATACACGAAGTCATATAAACAGTTATTTTCATTTATTTTATTTTTTAAATCAATTGTCAAGTCCTGCAAAGAATGGAGAAAACGATGATTAGATGGATAAAGTAGAGTCTGTTTAGTATAGAGGGGAGCAAAATGGCTCTGTGGTTTCTCTACGCGTGTTTCTATGATAAAATGTTCTTACGCTTTTAACGTCCTTAAACGGTAAGCAAGGGGTTAACGATCTAAGAAGGGTACTCATGGTTACGGTTAAGTCAGTAATATCTGCTGAATCACTCCTATAACTATATAAACCAAACATGCAGCACGCTATTTCTTTATCCTGACTAAAGTGAAAGAGATACGTTTCTTACACTAAGATTAAGATCAAGACTTACCGGTTATTTTGTGGTGTAATGATGTCACTGAAAAAGAAGAAGAACGACGGATTAGGAATTTATAACAGGTATGGTGTTAATGTATTTTGCGCTTATATATTATATATAATTACTGTGACCATTGCATTAATTTTATCTTACCTTCTTGTTAAACACCGTATCGGCGGCCCGGTGGACCGCCACCAGAACGTTGGCGTCCATGCTATTCGCATGAACTACGACATACCCGTCCCCTGCCTTCCTGCAAGAATAATTTATACGATTGATAAGTTAATATTGGGAATATCGCTATCTCTGATGAAATGTTCTTACGCTTGTAACATCCTTAAACGGTAAGCAAGGGAGTAACGATCTAAGAAGGTACTCATGGCTACGGTTAAGTCGGTAATATCTGCTGAATCACTATATACCTATTACTATGTAAACCAAACATGCATCACGCTATTTCTTTATCCTGACTGAAGTGAAAGAGATACGTTTTTTACTCTAAGATTAAGAAGAAGACTTCAGTTGCCGGTTATTTTGTGGTGCTAATGATATTCGATAAATAGAGGATATTACATGGCCGCGCGGAGATACGGATTTTATCTCCGAGTGTTGATGAAATATCTTACGAGTGAGCGCAGCGAACGAGTAAGATATTTCATCAACACGAGAAGATAAAATTCGTATCTCCAAGCGGCCATGTAATGTTCTGTTTAATATATAATTATCGATGAAATACCAGTTTCAATCACCTACTATAAAGGCTAGAAACCTTGAAAGCGAGTCATATTTTCAAAAGTGATATCTTCACGTGTGAAGATATCATTTATATCTTCACACGTGAAGATATCACTTTTTAGAAAGAGATATACACTGGTATTTCATCGAAAATTATATATTAAAATAGTATCTGCTATTATCTGATCATAGGTAAACCACAACAATGAAGTGAAAACTAGAATAAAATGTGTTTACATATTGCTTGTGAAGTGAAAACAAGAATAAAACGTGTTTTACCTATACTCTTTGTGAATTTATCATTATTTACTCTCCCTCCCTTCCCCCTTCTTTTAATACTGCTCAAGTCACATTAATTTAAATATACATGGAGTGAAACGTCGGCAACTCCTCGTCATTCTTGTGACAAAACAGTAGAGGAAATCGTCAATATCGAAAACTAAATAATACTCAAACACAAAGATAAACCAATGACCAAACTAACCGCTTCGTAGCGAAAAATATGAGTCGAATATCATAAGAAGCGATTGTTTTGGACGAAGTTTTCAAGTATATTACGGCTTTGCGAATGAGGCTTTAGTTAAAGGTTGACTCAGCGCGGTCCCAGGCACCAGAGATTGCACTCAGATACCCTTCTGCGAAGACGAATCAGTTGACACTGAAACAAAATTACATACCCCAGTCCTTAGTCAAGATAGGAGGTTCAAGCATTTGACTATTTGACGACTAAAATATGCAAGCTAGGGGAGGGAAAGGAAAGAGATTCGCCTAACCTCTGGTGCTCAGGCTAGCAATTCCCATACAATATAAACGCAAACAGCGATATCTCGCATGATTCGTAGCACATTCAATGATCGATGTTCAGTCAACACGCTACCGCGTGTACGAGCATGCCATCCACCAACTTTGATCATTTCGCTTCCCAGTCTTCTAACAAGGGCGCGAAATTTCCTGCCAAACGCTGAAGGCGCGAGCTCCTAGGAGGGGGGGGGGTGGTTCTGGGTCTGAAAGTTTTGAAATTTACACGATCTGAAACGCTTTCGATGCAATATTTCCGTGCTCACTCAAGGGTTAGAGTTGAGTTTCTAATAAAAGTTATACAACACAGAAATAATTCACTACTACATCAAAAACAAAAATCACCAAAATTCCTGTTAAGCCCGGGCTTAAAGGCAGCTACGCCCTGAATATATAATTATCCGATATTCGATATTCCATCGATATCGCGCCTAACTCTGAGAAAGCATGCCCCTCCCTTAGGAGCCATTGTTTTGTTTATGAAGTCGATATATTACTTCATAGGCACGGCTTTAAAGCCTCGGTACTGGTTTAATTCTACTATCAGCTGTAAACTCCCCTGCAGTACCTATGTCCATATCTACTGCATGTCATAATATTATTGTTTCATCAGCCATGTTTATCAGTTTATTTACGCACTAATTAAATACTCAACAAAATTTATCGATTCTGATTGCCTGAGAGGAGTGCAATTTATCCCAGATTGCACTGTTTGGTTGTAATTGCACTCAAAAACAGGAAGTTGACCATCTATACACCGAAAACAAAAGCTCCAGATTGAAATCGAAGTACATAAAGTTGTTCACAGTCATGTTTTGGTAAAGGAACTTTTTCCGAAGATTTTCGAAGTGTTGCCGAAAATTTCCAAATGGTTAAAACTGACTATCCTGCGCTGTGGTTACAGCAAAAACACGTCTAACCCTGTAAATTCATTTTAGAGTACTAAACATTTCAGATGCTGCAGCATTACTTATTTTAACGGTGCTTCAATTTTTTCGGCATTTCCGAATATTGTCCGAAGATTCAAGTAAATTTGTTGAGTATATGATTAACAAGAAATCATACGGTTTTGTCACCAATTCTGGGTAAATTCGAACTCGTGCGTTTTCAAAGAGCTCAAATTTCACTCGCCCTGAGGGCTCGTGCAATTTTGATACTCTTTGAAAATTCACTCGTTCGAATTTATCCTAAATTGCACTCGAAACCATATGATTTCCTATACATAACGACTCGTTAAAATGTGCACGTAAAAACAATATGCTCATGAAGATATAACTAAACTTACAGTGATAAATGAAATAAAGTCTTACAAAATCTCGTTTTAGTAAATTGACGTCAGTTATAAGTCAGGCCTAACAGGTCTAGCCTTCTCGATTGTTCGTATTACTTCCAGTACAGGGTATCCATCAGGGGCGTAGCCAGGAGTTCCGCGAGGTGGGAAGGGGGGGGGGGGGGGGGGGGGGGGGGTTTGAATGCTGTGCCGCTGAGTTAAGGAGGTTTTAATATCCAAAATGCTAATTACATGACGTCAGGGGAGGTATCTGCAATGACTTCTTAAAGTGTTTATGAAACCAAATTTTGCATCTTTATTTTATTGCAGAATAATAAAGTTTAATCTGTTCTGGTTATCAAGAGTATATTTATTTTTCAGTTCCGCCTTCGGAAAGGTATCTTTTTCGCCATTAAAATGACTACTTTATGCTAAAACTGTCCGGGGCCTGGAACCGAATCCGCCATTACAATGACGTCACTGTGAGGAGTTACAAAAAATGAAATACAATAGAACCCAACACAATACTTAACAAATAAAAGATGGTTCTCCTTGTTCTATAAAAAAAATATTGCACGCTTGAGGTCTTGAAAAACTGCGGCTGCACGAGCAGAACGCGAGTGCATTTAGCAGCATTCAAGACGTCGAAAGTACATTATTTTGTTATAGAACAAGGAGAACCATCTTTTATTTGTTTTATAATGATACACTCTTCAATCTAGACGAAGGAAAGTAAGCTATCTAATTTTAAGAACCCACAAAAATCAAACTAAGCCAACTGACTTACAGCGAAAACTCCATTTTACTGTACTCGACTTGTTTACAACATTTCTAGTCGTTGATTGGTTCAATTCTGACAGCTTGATATTGACGATCTGAAAGCTCTGCTATAACCTGCTATAAAAAGAACATGTCGATTGATAAAAGTGGAAGACAGAAATTGCAAGACTGCAGGCCGCAAACGGGCTGTAAAATTGTCAACTGATCAAAACTGTTGCAGGAAACACAAAGTGCTTTCTTTTTACAACGTATGGTCAGCACAGGAGAAGTTAATCTGCACATTGTGATAGTGTTGAAAATGCCTGATGGAAAAACATTCAGAGAGAAAGTGTTTGTAGCGAAATTTTAATAGCGGCATCTGAGACTGAGTTTCGTGAGTTGAGGTTCCCGACTATTTTCTACAACAACTGCATCGTTGACACTGGCTATTTATTATGGTAGTAGAAACCATTCAAAATACATTACCACTTATTCGCACTTATTTTACCTATTACCTTTTTGTGTTGGAGCGGGTATTCGCACCCAGACATCAAATAGGGAGGGTGAGGGAGTAGGGATGAGAGAGGGGGTAACAATTATCACAGTTGTACATGTAGTTTTGTTTTTGTGTCAGTGTGGGTATTCGCACAGGGAGGGTGGGGGTGAAGGAATAGGGATGAGAGAGAAGGGGTAGAGAGGGTAACATTGTGTCAGTTGTTGTTTTTGTGTTTAAGTGTCGGTATAGTTTGGGTGTCAAGGGGGTGGGTGAAGGGATGGGGGGTGTGTGAAAATATCACAAATAGGATTCGGTAGGGTCTGGTAAATGTTTTTGTGTTGGAGCGGGTATTCGCACCCAGACATCAAATAGGGAGGGTGAGGGAGTAGGGATGGGAGAGGGGGTAAAAATTGTCACAGTTGTACATGTAGTTTTGTTTTTGTGTCAGTTTGGGTATTCGCACAGGAAGGGTGGGGGTGAAGTAATAGCGATGAGAGAAGGGGGTAGAGAGGGTAAAATTGTGACAGTTGTTGTTTTTGTGTTCAAGTGCCGGTATTGATATCCGGACGTCAAGCAGGAAGGGTGAGGGAATGGGGATAGGAGAGGAGGGTGTATGGTAATATTGTTGAAGAAACCATAGGTGGAAGACTATGTGGAAAATTGAGGCATGGTGGAAATTAGGGGATAAGTGGATTGAAAAAATGCAATAAATGATGGTGAAAGGAGTAAAATATGTTTTTGTATAAAGGAAGGAGGACTATCAAGAAGCGGAAGGACTGGATATCCCAGGGCAGGGTGAACACTGGGTACACTGTGTGAATTATGAATAACATAATTGGTAGAGAAAACATGCAGAGTGAGCCTGGACTAAAGGAAAAGCCATGAAAATGAGGAAATTGAAGGAGAAGCATGGAAGCAGTGAGCCCGGAGGAAAAATAGATAACTAATTAAATGAAAGCAGTGTATCTTGGTGTTATTGAAAACAGGGTAATAAGTGGAAAAAATGATAAATTAAGATAAAATTTGTAGGTAACACAGAGGAAAAAATGAATAAAGTGACGTTTATGATCAAAGGTAAATGTGTAGTTGGACATAAAAGTGGAAATGTATCCGTAGTATAACAGAAGGGGAGAATAAACCAATGAGGGGTTGCCTAGGTCTGGGGAGAGGAGGAGCTTTGATTGTTGTGGAGGAATGTGGAATTGAGAAATGCCAAATGTACTGAAGGGACGGGCCGGTTACGGGATTGCTTTAAAATATGTAAAGTCGTACTTATGTGGGAGAATATTAAGGGAATATATCGGAAGAAAACGGTCGTATAAAACGTAGATGAAAGCGGAATGAAAGGAGTGGGGAAGGCAAACTATGTGTAATTAGTTCGGGGTCGTAAAATGACGACGGTGGCTAGCGGTAGATAACAATCCAAGACTGTGAACCGGGAAGGGGGCATGAATATAATATAATAAATAGATACATAAATAAATTGATAACGAAGATATTGATAGCTAAGGGGATGGGGACCCTAGTGAGCTCATAGGGGATAGAGCAAGTCCAATGTGAGTCCACCATATCCTGTATAGCAATCTCTTCAGGGGCGGGATGCTATACAGAAAACACTGCAGCTTGGAGGGGAAGCCGAGTAAACTGAGGGAGGGAATATGTAAAATGAACCGAGGGGAGTAGTAGAGGGGAGGAAGGGGGATGTGTAGAACGGAAAAAGTGCCGTGGAGAGGATTGCTGCAGGGTTTAACGTGTTTCGAAATGCTTATAGACCGGTCTTGAGCATTCTCGCCCGACACGTGATAGAGTGGACATTGGACTGCTCGTTCTGACAACTAAGCGCGGGACCGACAAGAAGAAAAACAACATATGTTTACCTGGAGGCCGGTAAGGGGTGAAGAGTCCCATTGATTTGGCCAGTGTTCTGGTGGGGTTTTTTGCCTTGGCGTTATACATTGGTGTTTAACTGTCGATATTGAGCGAAGAAAGGGAAGGGATCTCGCGGTGAGGGCAAATAAAACTAGCACATATTGATGTGTGATTGGATGTCATATTGTGAGGGTGTGATGGATGTGACAGTTCTCACTTCGTTAAGGACCAGATCGAGAGGGTGCGGGCGCGGAGGCGGGGCACAAAGCGGCAAAACAGTATGCTCCGCTGGCCAAATGAACGAAGGCTCTGCTATGAAATGCAAATAACCGAGGGCTATAACTTTTTTAGTAAATAATTTAATAACTAAGTAAACTCGAAGAGAAATACAAATAAAGAAAACTTAAACCTGTAAAAGTCTAAGGCTAATCTTTTAAGTAGTTATCTTATTTTTAGACAAAACACTTCACTTGAAGCAGAAATCACGGTATATGCCTGTTTTCGCGGGAAACTGGGGGCGCGCCGACAAGAAATAGCAAATACGAGTGCGCGTGACGTTTGTCCGAGTGAACTCTACACGGGTTGCCTGTGGTAGATCGTGGGGGCCTGGAACGGTCTCAAGAGCGACGGCCATCTTGTAAATTGGAAAGAAGAAGTACGAGGAGATGTAAATGCTAACTAAGTAGTGGAGAAAGGCGAAGGGTTTGTAGTGAAGTGTCCGTGGGAGAGATGACGCCACCAAAAGTCGAGTATGGTTTAGTGGTAATGCGCCGGGAAACGCACTCCTATGGTATGTTGTTTATTGTTGTATAGTACGAAGGTACATGTACTTCACTACTGGTGTATTAGGGGTTAAGGTGCATTGTATGTGTGTGGGAATGCTGTCAAAATGAGGCCGGTGTGTGTAATGAAAACTTCCGAAAAACCAAGGAGGGTGCGTGTAAAATGTGGTGATTAACAATGGATACAATATTGTGGCCCAGGAACCTGTGTGAACATACTGTGATAACTATATAATCTAATATTGAATGTTAGTAAAGAAACTGTGAAAGAATGGAACTCACTGCCAGAATATGTAGCACTGTTGGTGCGGGTATTAGCACCCGGACATTAAACAGGACGGGTGAGGGAATATGGATGAGAGAGGGGGGTAGGGAGGGTAAAATTGTCACAGTTGTTGTTTTTGTGTTAGTGTGGGTAAACGGCCCCGGACATCGAACAGGAAGGGTGAGGGAATAGGGTTGAGAGAAGGGGGTAGAGAGGGTGAAATTGTCACAGTTGTTGTTTTTTGTGCTGGTGCGGGTATATGTACCCGGATATCAAACAGGAAGGGGGTAGAGAGGGTAAAATTGTCACATGCAGTTGTTGTTTTGTCTTTGTGTTAGTGCGGGTATTCGCACCCAGACATCAAATAGGGAGGGTGAGGGAGTAGCGATCAGAGAGGGGGTAAAAATTATCACAGTTGTACATGTAGTTTTGTTTTTGTGTCAGTTTGGGTATTCGCACAGGAAGGGTGGGGGTGAAGGAGTAGGGATGAGAGAAGGGGGTAGAGGGTAACATTGTGACAGTTGTTTTTGTGTTGAAGTGCCGGTATTGTTTTGTTTTTGTGTTAGTGCGGGTTTTTGTGTTGGAGCGAGTATACGCACCCAGACATCAAATAGGGAGGGTGAGGGAGTAGCGATGAGAGAGGGGGTAAAAATTATCACAGTTGTACATGTAGTTTTGTTTTTGTGTCAGTTTGGGTATTCGCACAGGAAGGGTGGGGGTGAAGGAGTAGGGATGAGAGAAGGGGGGTACTCTGAGGGTAACATTGTGACAGTTGTTATTGTGTTGAAGTGCCGGTATTGTTTTGTTTTTGTGTTAGTGCGGGTTTTTGTGTTGGAGCGGGTATTCGTACCCAGACATCAAATAGGGAGGGTGAGGGAGTAGCGATCAGAGAGGGGGTAAAAATTATCACAGTTGTACATGTAGTTTTGTTTTTGTGTCAGTTTGGGTATTCGCACAGGAAGGGTGGGGGTGAAGGAGTAGGGATGAGAGAAGGGGGTAGAGGGTAACATTGTGACAGTTGTTTTTGTGTTGAAGTGCCGGTATTGTTTTGTTTTTGTGTTAGTGCGGGTTTTTGTGTTGGAGCGGGTATTCGCACCCAGACATCAAATAGGGAGGGTGAGGGAGTAGGGATGAGAGAGGGGGTAACAATTATCACAGTTGTACATGTAGTTTTGTTTTTGTGTCAGTGTGGGTATTCGCACAGGGAGGGTGGGGGTGAAGGAATAGGGATGAGAGAGAAGGGGTAGAGAGGGTAACATTGTGTCAGTTGTTGTTTTTGTGTTTAAGTGTCGGTATAGTTTGGGTGTCAAGGGGGTGGGTGAAGGGATGGGGGGTGTGTGAAAATATCACAAATAGGATTCGGTAGGGTCTGGTAAATGTTTTTGTGTTGGAGCGGGTATTCGCACCCAGACATCAAATAGGGAGGTTGAGGGAGTAGGGATGGGAGAGGGGGTAAAAATTATCACAGTTGTACATGTAGTTTTGTTTTTGTCAGTGTGGGTATTCGCACAGGAAGGGTGGGGGTGAAGAAATAGGGATGAGAGAAGGGGGTAGAGAGGGTAAAATTGTGACAGTTGTTGTTTTTGTGTTCAAGTGCCGGTATGGTTTGGGTGTCAAGGGGGTAGGTGAAGGGATGGGGGGTGTGTGAAAATATCACAAATAGGATTTGGTAGGATCTGGTAAATGGTTATAGGGATATTTGTGGGCATTAGTAATAAAACATCAGACTGGGGTTTTTGTGTTGGAGCGGGTATTCGCACTCAGACATCAAATAGGGAGGGTGAGGGAGTAGCGATGAGAGAGGGGGTAAAAATTATCACAGTTGTACATGTAGTTTTGTTTTCGTGTCAGTTTGGGTATTCGCACAGGAAGGGTGGGGGTGAAGGAATAGGGATGAGAGAAGGGGGTAGAGGGTAACATTGTGACAGTTGTTGTTTTTGTGTTCAAGTGCCGGTATTGTTTTGTTTTTGTGTTAGTGCGGGTATTCGCACCCAGACATCCAATAGGGAGGGTGAGGGAATGGGGATGAGAGAAGGGGGTAGAGGTGGTAAAAATTATCACAGTTGTACATGTAGTTTTGTTTTTGTGTCAGTGTGGGTATTCGCACAGGAAGGGTGGGGGTGAAGGAATAGGGATGAGAGAGAAGGGGTAGAGAGGGTAAAATTGTGTCAGTTGTTGTTTTTGTATTTAATTGTCGGTATAGTTTGGGTGTCAAGGGGGTGGGTGAAGGGATGGGGGGGGGAGGGGGTGTGTGAAAATATCACAAATAGGATTCGGTAGGATCTGGTAAATGGTTGTAGGGATATTTGTGGGTATTAGTAATAAAAAAACAGACTAGGGTCTGATGTGTGTATCTGTGTATACGTACGGATGCAAACATGTACAGTCACACTGACATGTGAATTATGTCAAGCCAGCAAAATTAAATGTAAATACAAATATATAAACACACATACATAAAAAGTGTATAACCTGAACGTGAAGATATATACATACATACATGTACATGTAAAAGAATGGATGTGTATCAACATAGATGGTGCTCGGATTGGGGTTTGATGTCTAGGGATCTAGGAGATCTTGGATAGCTTTCCCCGTATTGTGATTAAGTTTTTGTGTTGGAGCGGGTATTCGCACCCAGACATCAAATAGGGAGGGTGAGGGAGTAGGGATGAGAGAGGGGGTAACAATTATCACAGTTGTACATGTAGTTTTGTTTTTGTGTCAGTGTGGGTATTCGCACAGGGAGGGTGGGGGTGAAGGAATAGGGATGAGAGAGAAGGGGTAGAGAGGGTAACATTGTGTCAGTTGTTGTTTTTGTGTTTAAGTGTCGGTATAGTTTGGGTGTCAAGGGGGTGGGTGAAGGGATGGGGGGTGTGTGAAAATATCACAAATAGGATTCGGTAGGGTCTGGTAAATGTTTTTGTGTTGGAGCGGGTATTCGCACCCAGACATCAAATAGTGTTGGAGCGGGTATTCGCACCCAGACATCAAATAGGGAGGGTGAGGGAGTAGGGATGGGAGAGGGGGTAAAAATTGTCACAGTTGTACATGTAGTTTTGTTTTTGTGTCAGTTTGGGTATTCGCACAGGAAGGGTGGGGGTGAAGTAATAGCGATGAGAGAAGGGGGTAGAGAGGGTAAAATTGTGACAGTTGTTGTTTTTGTGTTCAAGTGCCGGTATTGATATCCGGACGTCAAGCAGGAAGGGTGAGGGAATGGGGATAGGAGAGGAGGGTGTATGGTAATATTGTTGAAGAAACCATAGGTGGAAGACTATGTGGAAAATTGAGGCATGGTGGAAATTAGGGGATAAGTGGATTGAAAAAATGCAATAAATGATGGTGAAAGGAGTAAAATATGTTTTTGTATAAAGGAAGGAGGACTATCAAGAAGCGGAAGGACTGGATATCCCAGGGCAGGGTGAACACTGGGTACACTGTGTGAATTATGAATAACATAATTGGTAGAGAAAACATGCAGAGTGAGCCTGGACTAAAGGAAAAGCCATGAAAATGAGGAAATTGAAGGAGAAGCATGGAAGCAGTGAGCCCGGAGGAAAAATAGATAACTAATTAAATGAAAGCAGTGTATCTTGGTGTTATTGAAAACAGGGTAATAAGTGGAAAAAATGATAAATTAAGATAAAATTTGTAGGTAACACAGAGGAAAAAATGAATAAAGTGACGTTTATGATCAAAGGTAAATGTGTAGTTGGACATAAAAGTGGAAATGTATCCGTAGTATAACAGAAGGGGAGAATAAACCAATGAGGGGTTGCCTAGGTCTGGGGAGAGGAGGAGCTTTGATTGTTGTGGAGGAATGTGGAATTGAGAAATGCCAAATGTACTGAAGGGACGGGCCGGTTACGGGATTGCTTTAAAATATGTAAAGTCGTACTTATGTGGGAGAATATTAAGGGAATATATCGGAAGAAAACGGTCGTATAAAACGTAGATGAAAGCGGAATGAAAGGAGTGGGGAAGGCAAACTATGTGTAATTAGTTCGGGGTCGTAAAATGACGACGGTGGCTAGCGGTAGATAACAATCCAAGACTGTGAACCGGGAAGGGGGCATGAATATAATATAATAAATAGATACATAAATAAATTGATAACGAAGATATTGATAGCTAAGGGGATGGGGACCCTAGTGAGCTCATAGGGGATAGAGCAAGTCCAATGTGAGTCCACCATATCCTGTATAGCAATCTCTTCAGGGGCGGGATGCTATACAGAAAACACTGCAGCTTGGAGGGGAAGCCGAGTAAACTGAGGGAGGGAATATGTAAAATGAACCGAGGGGAGTAGTAGAGGGGAGGAAGGGGGATGTGTAGAACGGAAAAAGTGCCGTGGAGAGGATTGCTGCAGGGTTTAACGTGTTTCGAAATGCTTATAGACCGGTCTTGAGCATTCTCGCCCGACACGTGATAGAGTGGACATTGGACTGCTCGTTCTGACAACTAAGCGCGGGACCGACAAGAAGAAAAACAACATATGTTTACCTGGAGGCCGGTAAGGGGTGAAGAGTCCCATTGATTTGGCCAGTGTTCTGGTGGGGTTTTTTGCCTTGGCGTTATACATTGGTGTTTAACTGTCGATATTGAGCGAAGAAAGGGAAGGGATCTCGCGGTGAGGGCAAATAAAACTAGCACATATTGATGTGTGATTGGATGTCATATTGTGAGGGTGTGATGGATGTGACAGTTCTCACTTCGTTAAGGACCAGATCGAGAGGGTGCGGGCGCGGAGGCGGGGCACAAAGCGGCAAAACAGTATGCTCCGCTGGCCAAATGAACGAAGGCTCTGCTATGAAATGCAAATAACCGAGGGCTATAACTTTTTTAGTAAATAATTTAATAACTAAGTAAACTCGAAGAGAAATACAAATAAAGAAAACTTAAACCTGTAAAAGTCTAAGGCTAATCTTTTAAGTAGTTATCTTATTTTTAGACAAAACACTTCACTTGAAGCAGAAATCACGGTATATGCCTGTTTTCGCGGGAAACTGGGGGCGCGCCGACAAGAAATAGCAAATACGAGTGCGCGTGACGTTTGTCCGAGTGAACTCTACACGGGTTGCCTGTGGTAGATCGTGGGGGCCTGGAACGGTCTCAAGAGCGACGGCCATCTTGTAAATTGGAAAGAAGAAGTACGAGGAGATGTAAATGCTAACTAAGTAGTGGAGAAAGGCGAAGGGTTTGTAGTGAAGTGTCCGTGGGAGAGATGACGCCACCAAAAGTCGAGTATGGTTTAGTGGTAATGCGCCGGGAAACGCACTCCTATGGTATGTTGTTTATTGTTGTATAGTACGAAGGTACATGTACTTCACTACTGGTGTATTAGGGGTTAAGGTGCATTGTATGTGTGTGGGAATGCTGTCAAAATGAGGCCGGTGTGTGTAATGAAAACTTCCGAAAAACCAAGGAGGGTGCGTGTAAAATGTGGTGATTAACAATGGATACAATATTGTGGCCCAGGAACCTGTGTGAACATACTGTGATAACTATATAATCTAATATTGAATGTTAGTAAAGAAACTGTGAAAGAATGGAACTCACTGCCAGAATATGTAGCACTGTTGGTGCGGGTATTAGCACCCGGACATTAAACAGGACGGGTGAGGGAATATGGATGAGAGAGGGGGGTAGGGAGGGTAAAATTGTCACAGTTGTTGTTTTTGTGTTAGTGTGGGTAAACGGCCCCGGACATCGAACAGGAAGGGTGAGGGAATAGGGTTGAGAGAAGGGGGTAGAGAGGGTGAAATTGTCACAGTTGTTGTTTTTTGTGCTGGTGCGGGTATATGTACCCGGATATCAAACAGGAAGGGGGTAGAGAGGGTAAAATTGTCACATGCAGTTGTTGTTTTGTCTTTGTGTTAGTGCGGGTATTCGCACCCAGACATCAAATAGGGAGGGTGAGGGAGTAGCGATCAGAGAGGGGGTAAAAATTATCACAGTTGTACATGTAGTTTTGTTTTTGTGTCAGTTTGGGTATTCGCACAGGAAGGGTGGGGGTGAAGGAGTAGGGATGAGAGAAGGGGGTAGAGGGTAACATTGTGACAGTTGTTTTTGTGTTGAAGTGCCGGTATTGTTTTGTTTTTGTGTTAGTGCGGGTTTTTGTGTTGGAGCGAGTATACGCACCCAGACATCAAATAGGGAGGGTGAGGGAGTAGCGATGAGAGAGGGGGTAAAAATTATCACAGTTGTACATGTAGTTTTGTTTTTGTGTCAGTTTGGGTATTCGCACAGGAAGGGTGGGGGTGAAGGAGTAGGGATGAGAGAAGGGGGTACTCTGAGGGTAACATTGTGACAGTTGTTATTGTGTTGAAGTGCCGGTATTGTTTTGTTTTTGTGTTAGTGCGGGTTTTTGTGTTGGAGCGGGTATTCGTACCCAGACATCGAATAGGGAGGGTGAGGGAGTAGCGATCAGAGAGGGGGTAAAAATTATCACAGTTGTACATGTAGTTTTGTTTTTGTGTCAGTTTGGGTATTCGCACAGGAAGGGTGGGGGTGAAGGAGTAGGGATGAGAGAAGGGGGTAGAGGGTAACATTGTGACAGTTGTTTTTGTGTTGAAGTGCCGGTATTGTTTTGTTTTTGTGTTAGTGCGGGTTTTTGTGTTGGAGCGGGTATTCGCACCCAGACATCAAATAGGGAGGGTGAGGGAGTAGGGATGAGAGAGAGGGTAACAATTATCACAGTTGTACATGTAGTTTTGTTTTTGTGTCAGTGTGGGTATTCGCACAGGGAGGGTGGGGGTGAAGGAATAGGGATGAGAGAGAAGGGGTAGAGAGGGTAACATTGTGTCAGTTGTTGTTTTTGTGTTTAAGTGTCGGTATAGTTTGGGTGTCAAGGGGATGGGTGAAGGGATGGGGGGTGTGTGAAAATATCACAAATAGGATTCGGTAGGGTCTGGTAAATGTTTTTGTGTTGGAGCGGGTATTCGCACCCAGACATCAAATAGGGAGGGTGAGGGAGTAGGGATGGGAGAGGGGGTAAAAATTATCACAGTTGTACATGTAGTTTTGTTTTTGTCAGTGTGGGTATTCGCACAGGAAGGGTGGGGGTGAAGAAATAGGGATGAGAGAAGGGGGTAGAGAGGGTAAAATTGTGACAGTTGTTGTTTTTGTGTTCAAGTGCCGGTATGGTTTGGGTGTCAAGGGGGTAGGTGAAGGGATGGGGGGTGTGTGAAAATATCACAAATAGGATTTGGTAGGATCTGGTAAATGGTTATAGGGATATTTGTGGGCATTAGTAATAAAACATCAGACTGGGGTTTTTGTGTTGGAGCGGGTATTCGCACTCAGACATCAAATAGGGAGGGTGAGGGAGTAGCGATGAGAGAGGGGGTAAAAATTATCACAGTTGTACATGTAGTTTTGTTTTCGTGTCAGTTTGGGTATTCGCACAGGAAGGGTGGGGGTGAAGGAATAGGGATGAGAGAAGGGGGTAGAGGGTAACATTGTGACAGTTGTTGTTTTTGTGTTCAAGTGCCGGTATTGTTTTGTTTTTGTGTTGGTGCGGGTATTCGCACCCAGACATCCAATAGGGAGGGTGAGGGAATGGGGATGAGAGAAGGGGGTAGAGGTGGTAAAAATTATCACAGTTGTACATGTAGTTTTGTTTTTGTGTCAGTGTGGGTATTCGCACAGGAAGGGTGGGGGTGAAGGAATAGGGATGAGAGAGAAGGGGTAGAGAGGGTAAAATTGTGTCAGTTGTTGTTTTTGTATTTAATTGTCGGTATAGTTTGGGTGTCAAGGGGGTGGGTGAAGGGATGGGGGGGGGGGAGGGGGTGTGTGAAAATATCACAAATAGGATTCGGTAGGATCTGGTAAATGGTTGTAGGGATATTTGTGGGTATTAGTAATAAAAAAACAGACTAGGGTCTGATGTGTGTATCTGTGTATACGTACGGATGCAAACATGTACAGTCACACTGACATGTGAATTATGTCAAGCCAGCAAAATTAAATGTAAATACAAATATATAAACACACATACATAAAAAGTGTATAACCTGAACGTGAAGATATATACATACATACATGTACATGTAAAAGAATGGATGTGTATCAACATAGATGGTGCTCGGATTGGGGTTTGATGTCTAGGGATCTAGGAGATCTTGGATAGCTTTCCCCGTATTGTGATTAAGTTTTTGTGTTGGAGCGGGTATTCGCACCCAGACATCAAATAGGGAGGGTGAGGGAGTAGGGATGAGAGAGGGGGTAACAATTATCACAGTTGTACATGTAGTTTTGTTTTTGTGTCAGTGTGGGTATTCGCACAGGGAGGGTGGGGGTGAAGGAATAGGGATGAGAGAGAAGGGGTAGAGAGGGTAACATTGTGTCAGTTGTTGTTTTTGTGTTTAAGTGTCGGTATAGTTTGGGTGTCAAGGGGGTGGGTGAAGGGATGGGGGGTGTGTGAAAATATCACAAATAGGATTCGGTAGGGTCTGGTAAATGTTTTTGTGTTGGAGCGGGTATTCGCACCCAGACATCAAATAGGGAGGGTGAGGGAGTAGGGATGGGAGAGGGGGTAAAAATTGTCACAGTTGTACATGTAGTTTTGTTTTTGTGTCAGTTTGGGTATTCGCACAGGAAGGGTGGGGGTGAAGTAATAGCGATGAGAGAAGGGGGTAGAGAGGGTAAAATTGTGACAGTTGTTGTTTTTGTGTTCAAGTGCCGGTATTGATATCCGGACGTCAAGCAGGAAGGGTGAGGGAATGGGGATAGGAGAGGAGGGTGTATGGTAATATTGTTGAAGAAACCATAGGTGGAAGACTATGTGGAAAATTGAGGCATGGTGGAAATTAGGGGATAAGTGGATTGAAAAAATGCAATAAATGATGGTGAAAGGAGTAAAATATGTTTTTGTATAAAGGAAGGAGGACTATCAAGAAGCGGAAGGACTGGATATCCCAGGGCAGGGTGAACACTGGGTACACTGTGTGAATTATGAATAACATAATTGGTAGAGAAAACATGCAGAGTGAGCCTGGACTAAAGGAAAAGCCATGAAAATGAGGAAATTGAAGGAGAAGCATGGAAGCAGTGAGCCCGGAGGAAAAATAGATAACTAATTAAATGAAAGCAGTGTATCTTGGTGTTATTGAAAACAGGGTAATAAGTGGAAAAAATGATAAATTAAGATAAAATTTGTAGGTAACACAGAGGAAAAAATGAATAAAGTGACGTTTATGATCAAAGGTAAATGTGTAGTTGGACATAAAAGTGGAAATGTATCCGTAGTATAACAGAAGGGGAGAATAAACCAATGAGGGGTTGCCTAGGTCTGGGGAGAGGAGGAGCTTTGATTGTTGTGGAGGAATGTGGAATTGAGAAATGCCAAATGTACTGAAGGGACGGGCCGGTTACGGGATTGCTTTAAAATATGTAAAGTCGTACTTATGTGGGAGAATATTAAGGCCGATATATCGGAAGAAAACGGTCGTATAAAACGTAGATGAAAGCGGAATGAAAGGAGTGGGGAAGGCAAACTATGTGTAATTAGTTCGGGGTCGTAAAATGACGACGGTGGCTAGCGGTAGATAACAATCCAAGACTGTGAACCGGGAAGGGGGCATGAATATAATATAATAAATAGATACATAAATAAATTGATAACGAAGATATTGATAGCTAAGGGGATGGGGACCCTAGTGAGCTCATAGGGGATAGAGCAAGTCCAATGTGAGTCCACCATATCCTGTATAGCAATCTCTTCAGGGGCGGGATGCTATACAGAAAACACTGCAGCTTGGAGGGGAAGCCGAGTAAACTGAGGGAGGGAATATGTAAAATGAACCGAGGGGAGTAGTAGAGGGGAGGAAGGGGGATGTGTAGAACGGAAAAAGTGCCGTGGAGAGGATTGCTGCAGGGTTTAACGTGTTTCGAAATGCTTATAGACCGGTCTTGAGCATTCTCGCCCGACACGTGATAGAGTGGACATTGGACTGCTCGTTCTGACAACTAAGCGCGGGACCGACAAGAAGAAAAACAACATATGTTTACCTGGAGGCCGGTAAGGGGTGAAGAGTCCCATTGATTTGGCCAGTGTTCTGGTGGGGTTTTTTGCCTTGGCGTTATACATTGGTGTTTAACTGTCGATATTGAGCGAAGAAAGGGAAGGGATCTCGCGGTGAGGGCAAATAAAACTAGCACATATTGATGTGTGATTGGATGTCATATTGTGAGGGTGTGATGGATGTGACAGTTCTCACTTCGTTAAGGACCAGATCGAGAGGGTGCGGGCGCGGAGGCGGGGCACAAAGCGGCAAAACAGTATGCTCCGCTGGCCAAATGAACGAAGGCTCTGCTATGAAATGCAAATAACCGAGGGCTATAACTTTTTTAGTAAATAATTTAATAACTAAGTAAACTCGAAGAGAAATACAAATAAAGAAAACTTAAACCTGTAAAAGTCTAAGGCTAATCTTTTAAGTAGTTATCTTATTTTTAGACAAAACACTTCACTTGAAGCAGAAATCACGGTATATGCCTGTTTTCGCGGGAAACTGGGGGCGCGCCGACAAGAAATAGCAAATACGAGTGCGCGTGACGTTTGTCCGAGTGAACTCTACACGGGTTGCCTGTGGTAGATCGTGGGGGCCTGGAACGGTCTCAAGAGCGACGGCCATCTTGTAAATTGGAAAGAAGAAGTACGAGGAGATGTAAATGCTAACTAAGTAGTGGAGAAAGGCGAAGGGTTTGTAGTGAAGTGTCCGTGGGAGAGATGACGCCACCAAAAGTCGAGTATGGTTTAGTGGTAATGCGCCGGGAAACGCACTCCTATGGTATGTTGTTTATTGTTGTATAGTACGAAGGTACATGTACTTCACTACTGGTGTATTAGGGGTTAAGGTGCATTGTATGTGTGTGGGAATGCTGTCAAAATGAGGCCGGTGTGTGTAATGAAAACTTCCGAAAAACCAAGGAGGGTGCGTGTAAAATGTGGTGATTAACAATGGATACAATATTGTGGCCCAGGAACCTGTGTGAACATACTGTGATAACTATATAATCTAATATTGAATGTTAGTAAAGAAACTGTGAAAGAATGGAACTCACTGCCAGAATATGTAGCACTGTTGGTGCGGGTATTAGCACCCGGACATTAAACAGGACGGGTGAGGGAATATGGATGAGAGAGGGGGGTAGGGAGGGTAAAATTGTCACAGTTGTTGTTTTTGTGTTAGTGTGGGTAAACGGCCCCGGACATCGAACAGGAAGGGTGAGGGAATAGGGTTGAGAGAAGGGGGTAGAGAGGGTGAAATTGTCACAGTTGTTGTTTTTTGTGCTGGTGCGGGTATATGTACCCGGATATCAAACAGGAAGGGGGTAGAGAGGGTAAAATTGTCACATGCAGTTGTTGTTTTGTCTTTGTGTTAGTGCGGGTATTCGCACCCAGACATCAAATAGGGAGGGTGAGGGAGTAGCGATCAGAGAGGGGGTAAAAATTATCACAGTTGTACATGTAGTTTTGTTTTTGTGTCAGTTTGGGTATTCGCACAGGAAGGGTGGGGGTGAAGGAGTAGGGATGAGAGAAGGGGGTAGAGGGTAACATTGTGACAGTTGTTTTTGTGTTGAAGTGCCGGTATTGTTTTGTTTTTGTGTTAGTGCAGGTTTTTGTGTTGGAGCGAGTATACGCACCCAGACATCAAATAGGGAGGGTGAGGGAGTAGCGATGAGAGAGGGGGTAAAAATTATCACAGTTGTACATGTAGTTTTGTTTTTGTGTCAGTTTGGGTATTCGCACAGGAAGGGTGGGGGTGAAGGAGTAGGGATGAGAGAAGGGGGTACTCTGAGGGTAACATTGTGACAGTTGTTATTGTGTTGAAGTGCCGGTATTGTTTTGTTTTTGTGTTAGTGCGGGTTTTTGTGTTGGAGCGGGTATTCGTACCCAGACATCAAATAGGGAGGGTGAGGGAGTAGCGATCAGAGAGGGGGTAAAAATTATCACAGTTGTACATGTAGTTTTGTTTTTGTGTCAGTTTGGGTATTCGCACAGGAAGGGTGGGGGTGAAGGAGTAGGGATGAGAGAAGGGGGTAGAGGGTAACATTGTGACAGTTGTTTTTCTGTTGAAGTGCCGGTATTGTTTTGTTTTTGTGTTAGTGCGGGTTTTTGTGTTGGAGCGGGTATTCGCACCCAGACATCAAATAGGGAGGGTGAGGGAGTAGGGATGAGAGAGGGGGTAACAATTATCACAGTAAGTTGTACATGTAGTTTTGTTTTTGTGTCAGTGTGGGTATTCGCACAGGGAGGGTGGGGGTGAAGGAATAGGGATGAGAGAGAAGGGGTAGAGAGGGTAACATTGTGTCAGTTGTTGTTTTTGTGTTTAAGTGTCGGTATAGTTTGGGTGTCAAGGGGGTGGGTGAAGGGATGGGGGGTGTGTGAAAATATCACAAATAGGATTCGGTAGGGTCTGGTAAATGTTTTTGTGTTGGAGCGGGTATTCGCACCCAGACATCAAATAGGGAGGGTGAGGGAGTAGGGATGGGAGAGGGGGTAAAAATTATCACAGTTGTACATGTAGTTTTGTTTTTGTCAGTGTGGGTATTCGCACAGGAAGGGTGGGGGTGAAGAAATAGGGATGAGAGAAGGGGGTAGAGAGGGTAAAATTGTGACAGTTGTTGTTTTTGTGTTCAAGTGCCGGTATGGTTTGGGTGTCAAGGGGGTAGGTGAAGGGATGGGGGGTGTGTGAAAATATCACAAATAGGATTTGGTAGGATCTGGTAAATGGTTATAGGGATATTTGTGGGCATTAGTAATAAAACATCAGACTGGGGTTTTTGTGTTGGAGCGGGCATTCGCACTCAGACATCAAATAGGGAGGGTGAGGGAGTAGCGATGAGAGAGGGGGTAAAAATTATCACAGTTGTACATGTAGTTTTGTTTTCGTGTCAGTTTGGGTATTCGCACAGGAAGGGTGGGGGTGAAGGAATAGGGATGAGAGAAGGGGGTAGAGGGTAACATTGTGACAGTTGTTGTTTTTGTGTTCAAGTGCCGGTATTGTTTTGTTTTTGTGTTAGTGCGGGTATTCGCACCCAGACATCCAATAGGGAGGGTGAGGGAATGGGGATGAGAGAAGGGGGTAGAGGTGGTAAAAATTATCACAGTTGTACATGTAGTTTTGTTTTTGTGTCAGTGTGGGTATTCGCACAGGAAGGGTGGGGGTGAAGGAATAGGGATGAGAGAGAAGGGGTAGAGAGGGTAAAATTGTGTCAGTTGTTGTTTTTGTATTTAATTGTCGGTATAGTTTGGGTGTCAAGGGGGTGGGTGAAGGGATGGGGGGGGGAGGGGGTGTGTGAAAATATCACAAATAGGATTCGGTAGGATCTGGTAAATGGTTGTAGGGATATTTGTGGGTATTAGTAATAAAAAAACAGACTAGGGTCTGATGTGTGTATCTGTGTATACGTACGGATGCAAACATGTACAGTCACACTGACATGTGAATTATGTCAAGCCAGCAAAATTAAATGTAAATACAAATATATAAACACACATACATAAAAAGTGTATAACCTGAACGTGAAGATATATACATACATACATGTACATGTAAAAGAATGGATGTGTATCAACATAGATGGTGCTCGGATTGGGGTTTGATGTCTAGGGATCTAGGAGATCTTGGATAGCTTTCCCCGTATTGTGATTAAGTTTTTGTGTTGGAGCGGGTATTCGCACCCAGACATCAAATAGGGAGGGTGAGGGAGTAGGGATGAGAGAGGGGGTAACAATTATCACAGTTGTACATGTAGTTTTGTTTTTGTGTCAGTGTGGGTATTCGCACAGGGAGGGTGGGGGTGAAGGAATAGGGATGAGAGAGAAGGGGTAGAGAGGGTAACATTGTGTCAGTTGTTGTTTTTGTGTTTAAGTGTCGGTATAGTTTGGGTGTCAAGGGGGTGGGTGAAGGGATGGGGGGTGTGTGAAAATATCACAAATAGGATTCGGTAGGGTCTGGTAAATGTTTTTGTGTTGGAGCGGGTATTCGCACCCAGACATCAAATAGGGAGGGTGAGGGAGTAGGGATGGGAGAGGGGGTAAAAATTGTCACAGTTGTACATGTAGTTTTGTTTTTGTGTCAGTTTGGGTATTCGCACAGGAAGGGTGGGGGTGAAGTAATAGCGATGAGAGAAGGGGGTAGAGAGGGTAAAATTGTGACAGTTGTTGTTTTTGTGTTCAAGTGCCGGTATTGATATCCGGACGTCAAGCAGGAAGGGTGAGGGAATGGGGATAGGAGAGGAGGGTGTATGGTAATATTGTTGAAGAAACCATAGGTGGAAGACTATGTGGAAAATTGAGGCATGGTGGAAATTAGGGGATAAGTGGATTGAAAAAATGCAATAAATGATGGTGAAAGGAGTAAAATATGTTTTTGTATAAAGGAAGGAGGACTATCAAGAAGCGGAAGGACTGGATATCCCAGGGCAGGGTGAACACTGGGTACACTGTGTGAATTATGAATAACATAATTGGTAGAGAAAACATGCAGAGTGAGCCTGGACTAAAGGAAAAGCCATGAAAATGAGGAAATTGAAGGAGAAGCATGGAAGCAGTGAGCCCGGAGGAAAAATAGATAACTAATTAAATGAAAGCAGTGTATCTTGGTGTTATTGAAAACAGGGTAATAAGTGGAAAAAATGATAAATTAAGATAAAATTTGTAGGTAACACAGAGGAAAAAATGAATAAAGTGACGTTTATGATCAAAGGTAAATGTGTAGTTGGACATAAAAGTGGAAATGTATCCGTAGTATAACAGAAGGGGAGAATAAACCAATGAGGGGTTGCCTAGGTCTGGGGAGAGGAGGAGCTTTGATTGTTGTGGAGGAATGTGGAATTGAGAAATGCCAAATGTACTGAAGGGACGGGCCGGTTACGGGATTGCTTTAAAATATGTAAAGTCGTACTTATGTGGGAGAATATTAAGGGAATATATCGGAAGAAAACGGTCGTATAAAACGTAGATGAAAGCGGAATGAAAGGAGTGGGGAAGGCAAACTATGTGTAATTAGTTCGGGGTCGTAAAATGACGACGGTGGCTAGCGGTAGATAACAATCCAAGACTGTGAACCGGGAAGGGGGCATGAATATAATATAATAAATAGATACATAAATAAATTGATAACGAAGATATTGATAGCTAAGGGGATGGGGACCCTAGTGAGCTCATAGGGGATAGAGCAAGTCCAATGTGAGTCCACCATATCCTGTATAGCAATCTCTTCAGGGGCGGGATGCTATACAGAAAACACTGCAGCTTGGAGGGGAAGCCGAGTAAACTGAGGGAGGGAATATGTAAAATGAACCGAGGGGAGGAAGGGGGATGTGTAGAACGGAAAAAGTGCCGTGGAGAGGATTGCTGCAGGGTTTAACGTGTTTCGAAATGCTTATAGACCGGTCTTGAGCATTCTCGCCCGACACGTGATAGAGTGGACATTGGACTGCTCGTTCTGACAACTAAGCGCGGGACCGACAAGAAGAAAAACAACATATGTTTACCTGGAGGCCGGTAAGGGGTGAAGAGTCCCATTGATTTGGCCAGTGTTCTGGTGGGTTTTTTTGCCTTGGCGTTATACATTGGTGTTTAACTGTCGATATTGAGCGAAGAAAGGGAAGGGATCTCGCGGTGAGGGCAAATAAAACTAGCACATATTGATGTGTGATTGGATGTCATATTGTGAGGGTGTGATGGATGTGACAGTTCTCACTTCGTTAAGGACCAGATCGAGAGGGTGCGGGCGCGGAGGCGGGGCACAAAGCGGCAAAACAGTATGCTCCGCTGGCCAAATGAACGAAGGCTCTGCTATGAAATGCAAATAACCGAGGGCTATAACTTTTTTAGTAAATAATTTAATAACTAAGTAAACTCGAAGAGAAATACAAATAAAGAAAACTTAAACCTGTAAAAGTCTAAGGCTAATCTTTTAAGTAGTTATCTTATTTTTAGACAAAACACTTCACTTGAAGCAGAAATCACGGTATATGCCTGTTTTCGCGGGAAACTGGGGGCGCGCCGACAAGAAATAGCAAATACGAGTGCGCGTGACGTTTGTCCGAGTGAACTCTACACGGGTTGCCTGTGGTAGATCGTGGGGGCCTGGAACGGTCTCAAGAGCGACGGCCATCTTGTAAATTGGAAAGAAGAAGTACGAGGAGATGTAAATGCTAACTAAGTAGTGGAGAAAGGCGAAGGGTTTGTAGTGAAGTGTCCGTGGGAGAGATGACGCCACCAAAAGTCGAGTATGGTTTAGTGGTAATGCGCCGGGAAACGCACTCCTATGGTATGTTGTTTATTGTTGTATAGTACGAAGGTACATGTACTTCACTACTGGTGTATTAGGGGTTAAGGTGCATTGTATGTGTGTGGGAATGCTGTCAAAATGAGGCCGGTGTGTGTAATGAAAACTTCCGAAAAACCAAGGAGGGTGCGTGTAAAATGTGGTGATTAACAATGGATACAATATTGTGGCCCAGGAACCTGTGTGAACATACTGTGATAACTATATAATCTAATATTGAATGTTAGTAAAGAAACTGTGAAAGAATGGAACTCACTGCCAGAATATGTAGCACTGTTGGTGCGGGTATTAGCACCCGGACATTAAACAGGACGGGTGAGGGAATATGGATGAGAGAGGGGGGTAGGGAGGGTAAAATTGTCACAGTTGTTGTTTTTGTGTTAGTGTGGGTAAACGGCCCCGGACATCGAACAGGAAGGGTGAGGGAATAGGGTTGAGAGAAGGGGGTAGAGAGGGTGAAATTGTCACAGTTGTTGTTTTTTGTGCTGGTGCGGGTATATGTACCCGGATATCAAACAGGAAGGGGGTAGAGAGGGTAAAATTGTCACATGCAGTTGTTGTTTTGTCTTTGTGTTAGTGCGGGTATTCGCACCCAGACATCAAATAGGGAGGGTGAGGGAGTAGCGATCAGAGAGGGGGTAAAAATTATCACAGTTGTACATGTAGTTTTGTTTTTGTGTCAGTTTGGGTATTCGCACAGGAAGGGTGGGGGTGAAGGAGTAGGGATGAGAGAAGGGGGTAGAGGGTAACATTGTGACAGTTGTTTTTGTGTTGAAGTGCCGGTATTGTTTTGTTTTTGTGTTAGTGCGGGTTTTTGTGTTGGAGCGAGTATACGCACCCAGACATCAAATAGGGAGGGTGAGGGAGTAGCGATGAGAGAGGGGGTAAAAATTATCACAGTTGTACATGTAGTTTTGTTTTTGTGTCAGTTTGGGTATTCGCACAGGAAGGGTGGGGGTGAAGGAGTAGGGATGAGAGAAGGGGGTACTCTGAGGGTAACATTGTGACAGTTGTTATTGTGTTGAAGTGCCGGTATTGTTTTGTTTTTGTGTTAGTGCGGGTTTTTGTGTTGGAGCGGGTATTCGTACCCAGACATCAAATAGGGAGGGTGAGGGAGTAGCGATCAGAGAGGGGGTAAAAATTATCACAGTTGTACATGTAGTTTTGTTTTTGTGTCAGTTTGGGTATTCGCACAGGAAGGGTGGGGGTGAAGGAGTAGGGATGAGAGAAGGGGGTAGAGGGTAACATTGTGACAGTTGTTTTTGTGTTGAAGTGCCGGTATTGTTTTGTTTTTGTGTTAGTGCGGGTTTTTGTGTTGGAGCGGGTATTCGCACCCAGACATCAAATAGGGAGGGTGAGGGAGTAGGGATGAGAGAGGGGGTAACAATTATCACAGTTGTACATGTAGTTTTGTTTTTGTGTCAGTGTGGGTATTCGCACAGGGAGGGTGGGGGTGAAGGAATAGGGATGAGAGAGAAGGGGTAGAGAGGGTAACATTGTGTCAGTTGTTGTTTTTGTGTTTAAGTGTCGGTATAGTTTGGGTGTCAAGGGGGTGGGTGAAGGGATGGGGGGTGTGTGAAAATATCACAAATAGGATTCGGTAGGGTCTGGTAAATGTTTTTGTGTTGGAGCGGGTATTCGCACCCAGACATCAAATAGGGAGGGTGAGGGAGTAGGGATGGGAGAGGGGGTAAAAATTGTCACAGTTGTACATGTAGTTTTGTTTTTGAGTCAGTTTGGGTATTCGCACAGGAAGGGTGGGGGTGAAGTAATAGCGATGAGAGAAGGGGGTAGAGAGGGTAAAATTGTGACAGTTGTTGTTTTTGTGTTCAAGTGCCGGTATTGATATCCGGACGTCAAGCAGGAAGGGTGAGGGAATGGGGATAGGAGAGGAGGGTGTATGGTAATATTGTTGAAGAAACCATAGGTGGAAGACTATGTGGAAAATTGAGGCATGGTGGAAATTAGGGGATAAGTGGATTGAAAAAATGCAATAAATGATGGTGAAAGGAGTAAAATATGTTTTTGTATAAAGGAAGGAGGACTATCAAGAAGCGGAAGGACTGGATATCCCAGGGCAGGGTGAACACTGGGTACACTGTGTGAATTATGAATAACATAATTGGTAGAGAAAACATGCAGAGTGAGCCTGGACTAAAGGAAAAGCCATGAAAATGAGGAAATTGAAGGAGAAGCATGGAAGCAGTGAGCCCGGAGGAAAAATAGATAACTAATTAAATGAAAGCAGTGTATCTTGGTGTTATTGAAAACAGGGTAATAAGTGGAAAAAATGATAAATTAAGATAAAATTTGTAGGTAACACAGAGGAAAAATGAATAAAGTGACGTTTATGATCAAAGGTAAATGTGTAGTTGGACATAAAAGTGGAAATGTATCCGTAGTATAACAGAAGGGGAGAATAAACCAATGAGGGGTTGCCTAGGTCTGGGGAGAGGAGGAGCTTTGATTGTTGTGGAGGAATGTGGAATTGAGAAATGCCAAATGTACTGAAGGGACGGGCCGGTTACGGGATTGCTTTAAAATATGTAAAGTCGTACTTATGTGGGAGAATATTAAGGGAATATATCGGAAGAAAACGGTCGTATAAAACGTAGATGAAAGCGGAATGAAAGGAGTGGGGAAGGCAAACTATGTGTAATTAGTTCGGGGTCGTAAAATGACGACGGTGGCTAGCGGTAGATAACAATCCAAGACTGTGAACCGGGAAGGGGGCATGAATATAATATAATAAATAGATACATAAATAAATTGATAACGAAGATATTGATAGCTAAGGGGATGGGGACCCTAGTGAGCTCATAGGGGATAGAGCAAGTCCAATGTGAGTCCACCATATCCTGTATAGCAATCTCTTCAGGGGCGGGATGCTATACAGAAAACACTGCAGCTTGGAGGGGAAGCCGAGTAAACTGAGGGAGGGAATATGTAAAATGAACCGAGGGGAGTAGTAGAGGGGAGGAAGGGGGATGTGTAGAACGGAAAAAGTGCCGTGGAGAGGATTGCTGCAGGGTTTAACGTGTTTCGAAATGCTTATAGACCGGTCTTGAGCATTCTCGCCCGACACGTGATAGAGTGGACATTGGACTGCTCGTTCTGACAACTAAGCGCGAGACCGACAAGAAGAAAAACAACATATGTTTACCTGGAGGCCGGTAAGGGGTGAAGAGTCCCATTGATTTGGCCAGTGTTCTGGTGGGGTTTTTTGCCTTGGCGTTATACATTGGTGTTTAACTGTCGATATTGAGCGAAGAAAGGGAAGGGATCTCGCGGTGAGGGCAAATAAAACTAGCACATATTGATGTGTGATTGGATGTCATATTGTGAGGGTGTGATGGATGTGACAGTTCTCACTTCGTTAAGGACCAGATCGAGAGGGTGCGGGCGCGGAGGCGGGGCACAAAGCGGCAAAACAGTATGCTCCGCTGGCCAAATGAACGAAGGCTCTGCTATGAAATGCAAATAACCGAGGGCTATAACTTTTTTAGTAAATAATTTAATAACTAAGTAAACTCGAAGAGAAATACAAATAAAGAAAACTTAAACCTGTAAAAGTCTAAGGCTAATCTTTTAAGTAGTTATCTTATTTTTAGACAAAACACTTCACTTGAAGCAGAAATCACGGTATATGCCTGTTTTCGCGGGAAACTGGGGGCGCGCCGACAAGAAATAGCAAATACGAGTGCGCGTGACGTTTGTCCGAGTGAACTCTACACGGGTTGCCTGTGGTAGATCGTGGGGGCCTGGAACGGTCTCAAGAGCGACGGCCATCTTGTAAATTGGAAAGAAGAAGTACGAGGAGATGTAAATGCTAACTAAGTAGTGGAGAAAGGCGAAGGGTTTGTAGTGAAGTGTCCGTGGGAGAGATGACGCCACCAAAAGTCGAGTATGGTTTAGTGGTAATGCGCCGGGAAACGCACTCCTATGGTATGTTGTTTATTGTTGTATAGTACGAAGGTACATGTACTTCACTACTGGTGTATTAGGGGTTAAGGTGCATTGTATGTGTGTGGGAATGCTGTCAAAATGAGGCCGGTGTGTGTAATGAAAACTTCCGAAAAACCAAGGAGGGTGCGTGTAAAATGTGGTGATTAACAATGGATACAATATTGTGGCCCAGGAACCTGTGTGAACATACTGTGATAACTATATAATCTAATATTGAATGTTAGTAAAGAAACTGTGAAAGAATGGAACTCACTGCCAGAATATGTAGCACTGTTGGTGCGGGTATTAGCACCCGGACATTAAACAGGACGGGTGAGGGAATATGGATGAGAGAGGGGGGTAGGGAGGGTAAAATTGTCACAGTTGTTGTTTTTGTGTTAGTGTGGGTAAACGGCCCCGGACATCGAACAGGAAGGGTGAGGGAATAGGGTTGAGAGAAGGGGGTAGAGAGGGTGAAATTGTCACAGTTGTTGTTTTTTGTGCTGGTGCGGGTATATGTACCCGGATATCAAACAGGAAGGGGGTAGAGAGGGTAAAATTGTCACATGCAGTTGTTGTTTTGTCTTTGTGTTAGTGCGGGTATTCGCACCCAGACATCAAATAGGGAGGGTGAGGGAGTAGCGATCAGAGAGGGGGTAAAAATTATCACAGTTGTACATGTAGTTTTGTTTTTGTGTCAGTTTGGGTATTCGCACAGGAAGGGTGGGGGTGAAGGAGTAGGGATGAGAGAAGGGGGTAGAGGGTAACATTGTGACAGTTGTTTTTGTGTTGAAGTGCCGGTATTGTTTTGTTTTTGTGTTAGTGCGGGTTTTTGTGTTGGAGCGAGTATACGCACCCAGACATCAAATAGGGAGGGTGAGGGAGTAGCGATGAGAGAGGGGGTAAAAATTATCACAGTTGTACATGTAGTTTTGTTTTTGTGTCAGTTTGGGTATTCGCACAGGAAGGGTGGGGGTGAAGGAGTAGGGATGAGAGAAGGGGGTACTCTGAGGGTAACATTGTGACAGTTGTTATTGTGTTGAAGTGCCGGTTTTGTTTTTGTGTTAGTGCGGGTTTTTGTGTTGGAGCGGGTATTCGTACCCAGACATCAAATAGGGAGGGTGAGGGAGTAGCGATCAGAGAGGGGGTAAAAATTATCACAGTTGTACATGTAGTTTTGTTTTTGTGTCAGTTTGGGTATTCGCACAGGAAGGGTGGGGGTGAAGGAGTAGGGATGAGAGAAGGGGGTAGAGGGTAACATTGTGACAGTTGTTTTTGTGTTGAAGTGCCGGTATTGTTTTGTTTTTGTGTTAGTGCGGGTTTTTGTGTTGGAGCGGGTATTCGCACCCAGACATCAAATAGGGAGGGTGAGGGAGTAGGGATGAGAGAGGGGGTAACAATTATCACAGTTGTACATGTAGTTTTGTTTTTGTGTCAGTGTGGGTATTCGCACAGGGAGGGTGGGGGTGAAGGAATAGGGATGAGAGAGAAGGGGTAGAGAGGGTAACATTGTGTCAGTTGTTGTTTTTGTGTTTAAGTGTCGGTATAGTTTGGGTGTCAAGAGGGTGGGTGAAGGGATGGGGGGTGTGTGAAAATATCACAAATAGGATTCGGTAGGGTCTGGTAAATGGTTTTGTGTTGGAGCGGGTATTCGCACCCAGACATCAAATAGGGAGGGTGAGGGAGTAGGGATGGGAGAGGGGGTAAAAATTATCACAGTTGTACATGTAGTTTTGTTTTTGTCAGTGTGGGTATTCGCACAGGAAGGGTGGGGGTGAAGAAATAGGGATGAGAGAAGGGGGTAGAGAGGGTAAAATTGTGACAGTTGTTGTTTTTGTGTTCAAGTGCCGGTAGGGTTTGGGTGTCAAGGGGGTAGGTGAAGGGATGGGGGGTGTGTGAAAATATCACAAATAGGATTTGGTAGGATCTGGTAAATGGTTATAGGGATATTTGTGGGCATTAGTAATAAAACATCAGACTGGGGTTTTTGTGTTGGAGCGGGTATTCGCACTCAGACATCAAATAGGGAGGGTGAGGGAGTAGCGATGAGAGAGGGGGTAAAAATTATCACAGTTGTACATGTAGTTTTGTTTTCGTGTCAGTTTGGGTATTCGCACAGGAAGGGTGGGGGTGAAGGAATAGGGATGAGAGAAGGGGGTAGAGGGTAACATTGTGACAGTTGTTGTTTTTGTGTTCAAGTGCCGGTATTGTTTTGTTTTTGTGTTAGTGCGGGTATTCGCACCCAGACATCCAATAGGGAGGGTGAGGGAATGGGGATGAGAGAAGGGGGTAGAGGTGGTAAAAATTATCACAGTTGTACATGTAGTTTTGTTTTTGTGTCAGTGTGGGTATTCGCACAGGAAGGGTGGGGGTGAAGGAATAGGGATGAGAGAGAAGGGGTAGAGAGGGTAAAATTGTGTCAGTTGTTGTTTTTGTATTTAATTGTCGGTATAGTTTGGGTGTCAAGGGGGTGGGTGAAGGGATGGGGGGGGGGAGGGGGTGTGTGAAAATATCACAAATAGGATTCGGTAGGATCTGGTAAATGGTTGTAGGGATATTTGTGGGTATTAGTAATAAAAAAACAGACTAGGGTCTGATGTGTGTATCTGTGTATACGTACGGATGCAAACATGTACAGTCACACAGTTGTACATGTAGTTTTGTTTTTGTGTCAGTTTGGGTATTCGCACAGGAAGGGTGGGGGTGAAGGAGTAGGGATGAGAGAAGGGGGTACTCTGAGGGTAACATTGTGACAGTTGTTATTGTGTTGAAGTGCCGGTATTGTTTTGTTTTTGTGTTAGTGCGGGTTTTTGTGTTGGAGCGGGTATTCGTACCCAGACATCAAATAGGGAGGGTGAGGGAGTAGCGATCAGAGAGGGGGTAAAAATTATCACAGTTGTACATGTAGTTTTGTTTTTGTGTCAGTTTGGGTATTCGCACAGGAAGGGTGGGGGTGAAGGAGTAGGGATGAGAGAAGGGGGTAGAGGGTAACATTGTGACAGTTGTTTTTGTGTTGAAGTGCCGGTATTGTTTTGTTTTTGTGTTAGTGCGGGTTTTTGTGTTGGAGCGGGTATTCGCACCCAGACATCAAATAGGGAGGGTGAGGGAGTAGGGATGAGAGAGGGGGTAACAATTATCACAGTTGTACATGTAGTTTTGTTTTTGTGTCAGTGTGGGTATTCGCACAGGGAGGGTGGGGGTGAAGGAATAGGGATGAGAGAGAAGGGGTAGAGAGGGTAACATTGTGTCAGTTGTTGTTTTTGTGTTTAAGTGTCGGTATAGTTTGGGTGTCAAGGGGGTGGGTGAAGGGATGGGGGGTGTGTGAAAATATCACAAATAGGATTCGGTAGGGTCTGGTAAATGTTTTTGTGTTGGAGCGGGTATTCGCACCCAGACATCAAATAGGGAGGGTGAGGGAGTAGGGATGGGAGAGGGGGTAAAAATTATCACAGTTGTACATGTAGTTTTGTTTTTGTCAGTGTGGGTATTCGCACAGGAAGGGTGGGGGTGAAGAAATAGGGATGAGAGAAGGGGGTAGAGAGGGTAAAATTGTGACAGTTGTTGTTTTTGTGTTCAAGTGCCGGTAGGGTTTGGGTGTCAAGGGGGTAGGTGAAGGGATGGGGGGTGTGTGAAAATATCACAAATAGGATTTGGTAGGATCTGGTAAATGGTTATAGGGATATTTGTGGGCATTAGTAATAAAACATCAGACTGGGGTTTTTGTGTTGGAGCGGGTATTCGCACTCAGACATCAAATAGGGAGGGTGAGGGAGTAGCGATGAGAGAGGGGGTAAAAATTATCACAGTTGTACATGTAGTTTTGTTTTCGTGTCAGTTTGGGTATTCGCACAGGAAGGGTGGGGGTGAAGGAATAGGGATGAGAGAAGGGGGTAGAGGGTAACATTGTGACAGTTGTTGTTTTTGTGTTCAAGTGCCGGTATTGTTTTGTTTTTGTGTTAGTGCGGGTATTCGCACCCAGACATCCAATAGGGAGGGTGAGGGAATGGGGATGAGAGAAGGGGGTAGAGGTGGTAAAAATTATCACAGTTGTACATGTAGTTTTGTTTTTGTGTCAGTGTGGGTATTCGCACAGGAAGGGTGGGGGTGAAGGAATAGGGATGAGAGAGAAGGGGTAGAGAGGGTAAAATTGTGTCAGTTGTTGTTTTTGTATTTAATTGTCGGTATAGTTTGGGTGTCAAGGGGGTGGGTGAAGGGATGGGGGGGGGAGGGGGTGTGTGAAAATATCACAAATAGGATTCGGTAGGATCTGGTAAATGGTTGTAGGGATATTTGTGGGTATTAGTAATAAAAAAACAGACTAGGGTCTGATGTGTGTATCTGTGTATACGTACGGATGCAAACATGTACAGTCACACTGACATGTGAATTATGTCAAGCCAGCAAAATTAAATGTAAATACAAATATATAAACACACATACATAAAAAGTGTATAACCTGAACGTGAAGATATATACATACATACATGTACATGTAAAAGAATGGATGTGTATCAAGATAGATGGTGCTCGGATTGGGGTTTGATGTCTAGGGATCTAGGAGATCTTGGATAGCTTTCCCCGTATTGTGATTACGTTTTTGTGTTGGAGCGGGTATTCGCACCCAGACATCAAATAGGGAGGGTGAGGGAGTAGGGATGAGAGAGGGGGTAACAATTATCACAGTTGTACATGTAGTTTTGTTTTTGTGTCAGTGTGGGTATTCGCACAGGGAGGGTGGGGGTGAAGGAATAGGAATGAGAGAGAAGGGGTAGAGAGGGTAACATTGTGTCAGTTGTTGTTTTTGTGTTTAAGTGTCGGTATAGTTTGGGTGTCAAGGGGGTGGGTGAAGGGATGGGGGGTGTGTGAAAATATCACAAATAGGATTCGGTAGGGTCTGGTAAATGTTTTTGTGTTGGAGCGGGTATTCGCACCCAGACATCAAATAGGGAGGGTGAGGGAGTAGGGATGGGAGAGGGGGTAAAAATTGTCACAGTTGTACATGTAGTTTTGTTTTTGTGTCAGTTTGGGTATTCGCACAGGAAGGGTGGGGGTGAAGTAATAGCGATGAGAGAAGGGGGTAGAGAGGGTAAAATTGTGACAGTTGTTGTTTTTGTGTTCAAGTGCCGGTATTGATATCCGGACGTCAAGCAGGAAGGGTGAGGGAATGGGGATAGGAGAGGAGGGTGTATGGTAATATTGTTGAAGAAACCATAGGTGGAAGACTATGTGGAAAATTGAGGCATGGTGGAAATTAGGGGATAAGTGGATTGAAAAAATGCAATAAATGATGGTGAAAGGAGTAAAATATGTTTTTGTATAAAGGAAGGAGGACTATCAAGAAGCGGAAGGACTGGATATCCCAGGGCAGGGTGAACACTGGGTACACTGTGTGAATTATGAATAACATAATTGGTAGAGAAAACATGCAGAGTGAGCCTGGACTAAAGGAAAAGCCATGAAAATGAGGAAATTGAAGGAGAAGCATGGAAGCAGTGAGCCCGGAGGAAAAATAGATAACTAATTAAATGAAAGCAGTGTATCTTGGTGTTATTGAAAACAGGGTAATAAGTGGAAAAAATGATAAATTAAGATAAAATTTGTAGGTAACACAGAGGAAAAAATGAATAAAGTGACGTTTATGATCAAAGGTAAATGTGTAGTTGGACATAAAAGTGGAAATGTATCCGTAGTATAACAGAAGGGGAGAATAAACCAATGAGGGGTTGCCTAGGTCTGGGGAGAGGAGGAGCTTTGATTGTTGTGGAGGAATGTGGAATTGAGAAATGCCAAATGTACTGAAGGGACGGGCCGGTTACGGGATTGCTTTAAAATATGTAAAGTCGTACTTATGTGGGAGAATATTAAGGGAATATATCGGAAGAAAACGGTCGTATAAAACGTAGATGAAAGCGGAATGAAAGGAGTGGGGAAGGCAAACTATGTGTAATTAGTTCGGGGTCGTAAAATGACGACGGTGGCTAGCGGTAGATAACAATCCAAGACTGTGAACCGGGAAGGGGGCATGAATATAATATAATAAATAGATACATAAATAAATTGATAACGAAGATATTGATAGCTAAGGGGATGGGGACCCTAGTGAGCTCATAGGGGATAGAGCAAGTCCAATGTGAGTCCACCATATCCTGTATAGCAATCTCTTCAGGGGCGGGATGCTATACAGAAAACACTGCAGCTTGGAGGGGAAGCCGAGTAAACTGAGGGAGGGAATATGTAAAATGAACCGAGGGGAGTAGTAGAGGGGAGGAAGGGGGATGTGTAGAACGGAAAAAGTGCCGTGGAGAGGATTGCTGCAGGGTTTAACGTGTTTCGAAATGCTTATAGACCGGTCTTGAGCATTCTCGCCCGACACGTGATAGAGTGGACATTGGACTGCTCGTTCTGACAACTAAGCGCGGGACCGACAAGAAGAAAAACAACATATGTTTAGCTGGAGGCCGGTAAGGGGTGAAGAGTCCCATTGATTTGGCCAGTGTTCTGGTGGGTTTTTTTGCCTTGGCGTTATACATTGGTGTTTAACTGTCGATATTGAGCGAAGAAAGGGAAGGGATCTCGCGGTGAGGGCAAATAAAACTAGCACATATTGATGTGTGATTGGATGTCATATTGTGAGGGTGTGATGGATGTGACAGTTCTCACTTCGTTAAGGACCAGATCGAGAGGGTGCGGGCGCGGAGGCGGGGCACAAAGCGGCAAAACAGTATGCTCCGCTGGCCAAATGAACGAAGGCTCTGCTATGAAATGCAAATAACCGAGGGCTATAACTTTTTTAGTAAATAATTTAATAACTAAGTAAACTCGAAGAGAAATACAAATAAAGAAAACTTAAACCTGTAAAAGTCTAAGGCTAATCTTTTAAGTAGTTATCTTATTTTTAGACAAAACACTTCACTTGAAGCAGAAATCACGGTATATGCCTGTTTTCGCGGGAAACTGGGGGCGCGCCGACAAGAAATAGCAAATACGAGTGCGCGTGACGTTTGTCCGAGTGAACTCTACACGGGTTGCCTGTGGTAGATCGTGGGGGCCTGGAACGGTCTCAAGAGCGACGGCCATCTTGTAAATTGGAAAGAAGAAGTACGAGGAGATGTAAATGCTAACTAAGTAGTGGAGAAAGGCGAAGGGTTTGTAGTGAAGTGTCCGTGGGAGAGATGACGCCACCAAAAGTCGAGTATGGTTTAGTGGTAATGCGCCGGGAAACGCACTCCTATGGTATGTTGTTTATTGTTGTATAGTACGAAGGTACATGTACTTCACTACTGGTGTATTAGGGGTTAAGGTGCATTGTATGTGTGTGGGAATGCTGTCAAAATGAGGCCGGTGTGTGTAATGAAAACTTCCGAAAAACCAAGGAGGGTGCGTGTAAAATGTGGTGATTAACAATGGATACAATATTGTGGCCCAGGAACCTGTGTGAACATACTGTGATAACTATATAATCTAATATTGAATGTTAGTAAAGAAACTGTGAAAGAATGGAACTCACTGCCAGAATATGTAGCACTGTTGGTGCGGGTATTAGCACCCGGACATTAAACAGGACGGGTGAGGGAATATGGATGAGAGAGGGGGGTAGGGAGGGTAAAATTGTCACAGTTGTTGTTTTTGTGTTAGTGTGGGTAAACGGCCCCGGACATCGAACAGGAAGGGTGAGGGAATAGGGTTGAGAGAAGGGGGTAGAGAGGGTGAAATTGTCACAGTTGTTGTTTTTTGTGCTGGTGCGGGTATATGTACCCGGATATCAAACAGGAAGGGGGTAGAGAGGGTAAAATTGTCACATGCAGTTGTTGTTTTGTCTTTGTGTTAGTGCGGGTATTCGCACCCAGACATCAAATAGGGAGGGTGAGGGAGTAGCGATCAGAGAGGGGGTAAAAATTATCACAGTTGTACATGTAGTTTTGTTTTTGTGTCAGTTTGGGTATTCGCACAGGAAGGGTGGGGGTGAAGGAGTAGGGATGAGAGAAGGGGGTAGAGGGTAACATTGTGACAGTTGTTTTTGTGTTGAAGTGCCGGTATTGTTTTGTTTTTGTGTTAGTGCGGGTTTTTGTGTTGGAGCGAGTATACGCACCCAGACATCAAATAGGGAGGGTGAGGGAGTAGCGATGAGAGAGGGGGTAAAAATTATCACAGTTGTACATGTAGTTTTGTTTTTGTGTCAGTTTGGGTATTCGCACAGGAAGGGTGGGGGTGAAGGAGTAGGGATGAGAGAAGGGGGTACTCTGAGGGTAACATTGTGACAGTTGTTATTGTGTTGAAGTGCCGGTATTGTTTTGTTTTTGTGTTAGTGCGGGTTTTTGTGTTGGAGCGGGTATTCGTACCCAGACATCAAATAGGGAGGGTGAGGGAGTAGCGATCAGAGAGGGGGTAAAAATTATCACAGTTGTACATGTAGTTTTGTTTTTGTGTCAGTTTGGGTATTCGCACAGGAAGGGTGGGGGTGAAGGAGTAGGGATGAGAGAAGGGGGTAGAGGGTAACATTGTGACAGTTGTTTTTGTGTTGAAGTGCCGGTATTGTTTTGTTTTTGTGTTAGTGCGGGTTTTTGTGTTGGAGCGAGTATACGCACCCAGACATCAAATAGGGAGGGTGAGGGAGTAGCGATGAGAGAGGGGGTAAAAATTATCACAGTTGTACATGTAGTTTTGTTTTTGTGTCAGTTTGGGTATTCGCACAGGAAGGGTGGGGGTGAAGGAGTAGGGATGAGAGAAGGGGGTACTCTGAGGGTAACATTGTGACAGTTGTTATTGTGTTGAAGTGCCGGTATTGTTTTGTTTTTGTGTTAGTGCGGGTTTTTGTGTTGGAGCGGGTATTCGTACCCAGACATCAAATAGGGAGGGTGAGGGAGTAGCGATCAGAGAGGGGGTAAAAATTATCACAGTTGTACATGTAGTTTTGTTTTTGTGTCAGTTTGGGTATTCGCACAGGAAGGGTGGGGGTGAAGGAGTAGGGATGAGAGAAGGGGGTAGAGGGTAACATTGTGACAGTTGTTTTTGTGTTGAAGTGCCGGTATTGTTTTGTTTTTGTGTTAGTGCGGGTTTTTGTGTTGGAGCGGGTATTCGCACCCAGACATCAAATAGGGAGGGTGAGGGAGTAGGGATGAGAGAGGGGGTAACAATTATCACAGTTGTACATGTAGTTTTGTTTTTGTGTCAGTGTGGGTATTCGCACAGGGAGGGTGGGGGTGAAGGAATAGGGATGAGAGAGAAGGGGTAGAGAGGGTAACATTGTGTCAGTTGTTGTTTTTGTGTTTAAGTGTCGGTATAGTTTGGGTGTCAAGGGGGTGGGTGAAGGGATGGGGGGTGTGTGAAAATATCACAAATAGGATTCGGTAGGGTCTGGTAAATGTTTTTGTGTTGGAGCGGGTATTCGCACCCAGACATCAAATAGGGAGGGTGAGGGAGTAGGGATGGGAGAGGGGGTAAAAATTATCACAGTTGTACATGTAGTTTTGTTTTTGTCAGTGTGGGTATTCGCACAGGAAGGGTGGGGGTGAAGAAATAGGGATGAGAGAAGGGGGTAGAGAGGGTAAAATTGTGACAGTTGTTGTTTTTGTGTTCAAGTGCCGGTATGGTTTGGGTGTCAAGGGGGTAGGTGAAGGGATGGGGGGTGTGTGAAAATATCACAAATAGGATTTGGTAGGATCTGGTAAATGGTTATAGGGATATTTGTGGGCATTAGTAATAAAACATCAGACTGGGGTTTTTGTGTTGGAGCGGGTATTCGCACTCAGACATCAAATAGGGAGGGTGAGGGAGTAGCGATGAGAGAGGGGGTAAAAATTATCACAGTTGTACATGTAGTTTTGTTTTCGTGTCAGTTTGGGTATTCGCACAGGAAGGGTGGGGGTGAAGGAATAGGGATGAGAGAAGGGGGTAGAGGGTAACATTGTGACAGTTGTTGTTTTTGTGTTCAAGTGCCGGTATTGTTTTGTTTTTGTGTTAGTGCGGGTATTCGCACCCAGACATCCAATAGGGAGGGTGAGGGAATGGGGATGAGAGAAGGGGGTAGAGGTGGTAAAAATTATCACAGTTGTACATGTAGTTTTGTTTTTGTGTCAGTGTGGGTATTCGCACAGGAAGGGTGGGGGTGAAGGAATAGGGATGAGAGAGAAGGGGTAGAGAGGGTAAAATTGTGTCAGTTGTTGTTTTTGTATTTAATTGTCGGTATAGTTTGGGTGTCAAGGGGGTGGGTGAAGGGATGGGGGGGGGGAGGGGGTGTGTGAAAATATCACAAATAGGATTCGGTAGGATCTGGTAAATGGTTGTAGGGATATTTGTGGGTATTAGTAATAAAAAAACAGACTAGGGTCTGATGTGTGTATCTGTGTATACGTACGGATGCAAACATGTACAGTCACACTGACATGTGAATTATGTCAAGCCAGCAAAAGTAAATGTAAATACAAATATATAAACACACATACATAAAAAGTGTATAACCTGAACGTGAAGATATATACATACATACATGTACATGTAAAAGAATGGATGTGTATCAAGATAGATGGTGCTCGGATTGGGGTTTGATGTCTAGGGATCTAGGAGATCTTGGATAGCTTTCCCCGTATTGTGATTACGTTTTTGTGTTGGAGCGGGTATTCGCACCCAGACATCAAATAGGGAGGGTGAGGGAGTAGGGATGAGAGAGGGGGTAACAATTATCACAGTTGTACATGTAGTTTTGTTTTTGTGTCAGTGTGGGTATTCGCACAGGGAGGGTGGGGGTGAAGGAATAGGGATGAGAGAGAAGGGGTAGAGAGGGTAACATTGTGTCAGTTGTTGTTTTTGTGTTTAAGTGTCGGTATAGTTTGGGTGTCAAGGGGGTGGGTGAAGGGATGGGGGGTGTGTGAAAATATCACAAATAGGATTCGGTAGGGTCTGGTAAATGTTTTTGTGTTGGAGCGGGTATTCGCACCCAGACATCAAATAGGGAGGGTGAGGGAGTAGGGATGGGAGAGGGGGTAAAAATTGTCACAGTTGTACATGTAGTTTTGTTTTTGTGTCAGTTTGGGTATTCGCACAGGAAGGGTGGGGGTGAAGTAATAGCGATGAGAGAAGGGGGTAGAGAGGGTAAAATTGTGACAGTTGTTGTTTTTGTGTTCAAGTGCCGGTATTGATATCCGGACGTCAAGCAGGAAGGGTGAGGGAATGGGGATAGGAGAGGAGGGTGTATGGTAATATTGTTGAAGAAACCATAGGTGGAAGACTATGTGGAAAATTGAGGCATGGTGGAAATTAGGGGATAAGTGGATTGAAAAAATGCAATAAATGATGGTGAAAGGAGTAAAATATGTTTTTGTATAAAGGAAGGAGGACTATCAAGAAGCGGAAGGACTGGATATCCCAGGGCAGGGTGAACACTGGGTACACTGTGTGAATTATGAATAACATAATTGGTAGAGAAAACATGCAGAGTGAGCCTGGACTAAAGGAAAAGCCATGAAAATGAGGAAATTGAAGGAGAAGCATGGAAGCAGTGAGCCCGGAGGAAAAATAGATAACTAATTAAATGAAAGCAGTGTATCTTGGTGTTATTGAAAACAGGGTAATAAGTGGAAAAAATGATAAATTAAGATAAAATTTGTAGGTAACACAGAGGAAAAAATGAATAAAGTGACGTTTATGATCAAAGGTAAATGTGTAGTTGGACATAAAAGTGGAAATGTATCCGTAGTATAACAGAAGGGGAGAATAAACCAATGAGGGGTTGCCTAGGTCTGGGGAGAGGAGGAGCTTTGATTGTTGTGGAGGAATGTGGAATTGAGAAATGCCAAATGTACTGAAGGGACGGGCCGGTTACGGGATTGCTTTAAAATATGTAAAGTCGTACTTATGTGGGAGAATATTAAGGGAATATATCGGAAGAAAACGGTCGTATAAAACGTAGATGAAAGCGGAATGAAAGGAGTGGGGAAGGCAAACTATGTGTAATTAGTTCGGGGTCGTAAAATGACGACGGTGGCTAGCGGTAGATAACAATCCAAGACTGTGAACCGGGAAGGGGGCATGAATATAATATAATAAATAGATACATAAATAAATTGATAACGAAGATATTGATAGCTAAGGGGATGGGGACCCTAGTGAGCTCATAGGGGATAGAGCAAGTCCAATGTGAGTCCACCATATCCTGTATAGCAATCTCTTCAGGGGCGGGATGCTATACAGAAAACACTGCAGCTTGGAGGGGAAGCCGAGTAAACTGAGGGAGGGAATATGTAAAATGAACCGAGGGGAGGAAGGGGGATGTGTAGAACGGAAAAAGTGCCGTGGAGAGGATTGCTGCAGGGTTTAACGTGTTTCGAAATGCTTATAGACCGGTCTTGAGCATTCTCGCCCGACACGTGATAGAGTGGACATTGGACTGCTCGTTCTGACAACTAAGCGCGGGACCGACAAGAAGAAAAACAACATATGTTTACCTGGAGGCCGGTAAGGGGTGAAGAGTCCCATTGATTTGGCCAGTGTTCTGGTGGGTTTTTTTGCCTTGGCGTTATACATTGGTGTTTAACTGTCGATATTGAGCGAAGAAAGGGAAGGGATCTCGCGGTGAGGGCAAATAAAACTAGCACATATTGATGTGTGATTGGATGTCATATTGTGAGGGTGTGATGGATGTGACAGTTCTCACTTCGTTAAGGACCAGATCGAGAGGGTGCGGGCGCGGAGGCGGGGCACAAAGCGGCAAAACAGTATGCTCCGCTGGCCAAATGAACGAAGGCTCTGCTATGAAATGCAAATAACCGAGGGCTATAACTTTTTTAGTAAATAATTTAATAACTAAGTAAACTCGAAGAGAAATACAAATAAAGAAAACTTAAACCTGTAAAAGTCTAAGGCTAATCTTTTAAGTAGTTATCTTATTTTTAGACAAAACACTTCACTTGAAGCAGAAATCACGGTATATGCCTGTTTTCGCGGGAAACTGGGGGCGCGCCGACAAGAAATAGCAAATACGAGTGCGCGTGACGTTTGTCCGAGTGAACTCTACACGGGTTGCCTGTGGTAGATCGTGGGGGCCTGGAACGGTCTCAAGAGCGACGGCCATCTTGTAAATTGGAAAGAAGAAGTACGAGGAGATGTAAATGCTAACTAAGTAGTGGAGAAAGGCGAAGGGTTTGTAGTGAAGTGTCCGTGGGAGAGATGACGCCACCAAAAGTCGAGTATGGTTTAGTGGTAATGCGCCGGGAAACGCACTCCTATGGTATGTTGTTTATTGTTGTATAGTACGAAGGTACATGTACTTCACTACTGGTGTATTAGGGGTTAAGGTGCATTGTATGTGTGTGGGAATGCTGTCAAAATGAGGCCGGTGTGTGTAATGAAAACTTCCGAAAAACCAAGGAGGGTGCGTGTAAAATGTGGTGATTAACAATGGATACAATATTGTGGCCCAGGAACCTGTGTGAACATACTGTGATAACTATATAATCTAATATTGAATGTTAGTAAAGAAACTGTGAAAGAATGGAACTCACTGCCAGAATATGTAGCACTGTTGGTGCGGGTATTAGCACCCGGACATTAAACAGGACGGGTGAGGGAATATGGATGAGAGAGGGGGGTAGGGAGGGTAAAATTGTCACAGTTGTTGTTTTTGTGTTAGTGTGGGTAAACGGCCCCGGACATCGAACAGGAAGGGTGAGGGAATAGGGTTGAGAGAAGGGGGTAGAGAGGGTGAAATTGTCACAGTTGTTGTTTTTTGTGCTGGTGCGGGTATATGTACCCGGATATCAAACAGGAAGGGGGTAGAGAGGGTAAAATTGTCACATGCAGTTGTTGTTTTGTCTTTGTGTTAGTGCGGGTATTCGCACCCAGACATCAAATAGGGAGGGTGAGGGAGTAGCGATCAGAGAGGGGGTAAAAATTATCACAGTTGTACATGTAGTTTTGTTTTTGTGTCAGTTTGGGTATTCGCACAGGAAGGGTGGGGGTGAAGGAGTAGGGATGAGAGAAGGGGGTAGAGGGTAACATTGTGACAGTTGTTTTTGTGTTGAAGTGCCGGTATTGTTTTGTTTTTGTGTTAGTGCGGGTTTTTGTGTTGGAGCGAGTATACGCACCCAGACATCAAATAGGGAGGGTGAGGGAGTAGCGATGAGAGAGGGGGTAAAAATTATCACAGTTGTACATGTAGTTTTGTTTTTGTGTCAGTTTGGGTATTCGCACAGGAAGGGTGGGGGTGAAGGAGTAGGGATGAGAGAAGGGGGTACTCTGAGGGTAACATTGTGACAGTTGTTATTGTGTTGAAGTGCCGGTATTGTTTTGTTTTTGTGTTAGTGCGGGTTTTTGTGTTGGAGCGGGTATTCGTACCCAGACATCAAATAGGGAGGGTGAGGGAGTAGCGATCAGAGAGGGGGTAAAAATTATCACAGTTGTACATGTAGTTTTGTTTTTGTGTCAGTTTGGGTATTCGCACAGGAAGGGTGGGGGTGAAGGAGTAGGGATGAGAGAAGGGGGTAGAGGGTAACATTGTGACAGTTGTTTTTGTGTTGAAGTGCCGGTATTGTTTTGTTTTTGTGTTAGTGCGGGTTTTTGTGTTGGAGCGGGTATTCGCACCCAGACATCAAATAGGGAGGGTGAGGGAGTAGGGATGAGAGAGGGGGTAACAATTATCACAGTTGTACATGTAGTTTTGTTTTTGTGTCAGTGTGGGTATTCGCACAGGGAGGGTGGGGGTGAAGGAATAGGGATGAGAGAGAAGGGGTAGAGAGGGTAACATTGTGTCAGTTGTTGTTTTTGTGTTTAAGTGTCGGTATAGTTTGGGTGTCAAGGGGGTGGGTGAAGGGATGGGGGGTGTGTGAAAATATCACAAATAGGATTCGGTAGGGGTCTGGTAAATGTTTTTGTGTTGGAGCGGGTATTCGCACCCAGACATCAAATAGGGAGGGTGAGGGAGTAGGGATGGGAGAGGGGGTAAAAATTGTCACAGTTGTACATGTAGTTTTGTTTTTGTGTCAGTTTGGGTATTCGCACAGGAAGGGTGGGGGTGAAGTAATAGCGATGAGAGAAGGGGGTAGAGAGGGTAAAATTGTGACAGTTGTTGTTTTTGTGTTCAAGTGCCGGTATTGATATCCGGACGTCAAGCAGGAAGGGTGAGGGAATGGGGATAGGAGAGGAGGGTGTATGGTAATATTGTTGAAGAAACCATAGGTGGAAGACTATGTGGAAAATTGAGGCATGGTGGAAATTAGGGGATAAGTGGATTGAAAAAATGCAATAAATGATGGTGAAAGGAGTAAAATATGTTTTTGTATAAAGGAAGGAGGACTATCAAGAAGCGGAAGGACTGGATATCCCAGGGCAGGGTGAACACTGGGTACACTGTGTGAATTATGAATAACATAATTGGTAGAGAAAACATGCAGAGTGAGCCTGGACTAAAGGAAAAGCCATGAAAATGAGGAAATTGAAGGAGAAGCATGGAAGCAGTGAGCCCGGAGGAAAAATAGATAACTAATTAAATGAAAGCAGTGTATCTTGGTGTTATTGAAAACAGGGTAATAAGTGGAAAAAATGATAAATTAAGATAAAATTTGTAGGTAACACAGAGGAAAAAATGAATAAAGTGACGTTTATGATCAAAGGTAAATGTGTAGTTGGACATAAAAGTGGAAATGTATCCGTAGTATAACAGAAGGGGAGAATAAACCAATGAGGGGTTGCCTAGGTCTGGGGAGAGGAGGAGCTTTGATTGTTGTGGAGGAATGTGGAATTGAGAAATGCCAAATGTACTGAAGGGACGGGCCGGTTACGGGATTGCTTTAAAATATGTAAAGTCGTACTTATGTGGGAGAATATTAAGGGAATATATCGGAAGAAAACGGTTGTATAAAACGTAGATGAAAGCGGAATGAAAGGAGTGGGGAAGGCAAACTATGTGTAATTAGTTCGGGGTCGTAAAATGACGACGGTGGCTAGCGGTAGATAACAATCCAAGACTGTGAACCGGGAAGGGGGCATGAATATAATATAATAAATAGATACATAAATAAATTGATAACGAAGATATTGATAGCTAAGGGGATGGGGACCCTAGTCAGCTCATAGGGGATAGAGCAAGTCCAATGTGAGTCCACCATATCCTGTATAGCAATCTCTTCAGGGGCGGGATGCTATACAGAAAACACTGTAGCTTGGAGGGGAAGCCGAGTAAACTGAGGGAGGGAATATGTAAAATGAACCGAGGGGAGTAGTAGAGGGGAGGAAGGGGGATGTGTAGAACGGAAAAAGTGCCGTGGAGAGGATTGCTGCAGGGTTTAACGTGTTTCGAAATGCTTATAGACCGGTCTTGAGCATTCTCGCCCGACACGTGATAGAGTGGACATTGGACTGCCCGTTCTGACAACTAAGCGCGGGACCGACAAGAAGAAAAACAACATATGTTTACCTGGAGGCCGGTAAGGGGTGAAGAGTCCCATTGATTTGGCCAGTGTTCTGGTGGGGTTTTTTGCCTTGGCGTTATACATTGGTGTTTAACTGTCGATATTGAGCGAAGAAAGGGAAGGGATCTCGCGGTGAGGGCAAATAAAACTAGCACATATTGATGTGTGATTGGATGTCATATTGTGAGGGTGTGATGGATGTGACAGTTCTCACTTCGTTAAGGACCAGATCGAGAGGGTGCGGGCGCGGAGGCGGGGCACAAAGCGGCAAAACAGTATGCTCCGCTGGCCAAATGAACGAAGGCTCTGCTATGAAATGCAAATAACCGAGGGCTATAACTTTTTTAGTAAATAATTTAATAACTAAGTAAACTCGAAGAGAAATACAAATAAAGAAAACTTAAACCTGTAAAAGTCTAAGGCTAATCTTTTAAGTAGTTATCTTATTTTTAGACAAAACACTTCACTTGAAGCAGAAATCACGGTATATGCCTGTTTTCGCGGGAAACTGGGGGCGCGCCGACAAGAAATAGCAAATACGAGTGCGCGTGACGTTTGTCCGAGTGAACTCTACACGGGTTGCCTGTGGTAGATCGTGGGGGCCTGGAACGGTCTCAAGAGCGACGGCCATCTTGTAAATTGGAAAGAAGAAGTACGAGGAGATGTAAATGCTAACTAAGTAGTGGAGAAAGGCGAAGGGTTTGTAGTGAAGTGTCCGTGGGAGAGATGACGCCACCAAAAGTCGAGTATGGTTTAGTGGTAATGCGCCGGGAAACGCACTCCTATGGTATGTTGTTTATTGTTGTATAGTACGAAGGTACATGTACTTCACTACTGGTGTATTAGGGGTTAAGGTGCATTGTATGTGTGTGGGAATGCTGTCAAAATGAGGCCGGTGTGTGTAATGAAAACTTCCGAAAAACCAAGGAGGGTGCGTGTAAAATGTGGTGATTAACAATGGATACAATATTGTGGCCCAGGAACCTGTGTGAACATACTGTGATAACTATATAATCTAATATTGAATGTTAGTAAAGAAACTGTGAAAGAATGGAACTCACTGCCAGAATATGTAGCACTGTTGGTGCGGGTATTAGCACCCGGACATTAAACAGGACGGGTGAGGGAATATGGATGAGAGAGGGGGGTAGGGAGGGTAAAATTGTCACAGTTGTTGTTTTTGTGTTAGTGTGGGTAAACGGCCCCGGACATCGAACAGGAAGGGTGAGGGAATAGGGTTGAGAGAAGGGGGTAGAGAGGGTGAAATTGTCACAGTTTTTTTTTTTTGTGCTGGTGCGGGTATATGTACCCGGATATCAAACAGGAAGGGGGTAGAGAGGGTAAAATTGTCACATGCAGTTGTTGTTTTGTCTTTGTGTTAGTGCGGGTATTCGCACCCAGACATCAAATAGGGAGGGTGAGGGAGTAGCGATCAGAGAGGGGGTAAAAATTATCACAGTTGTACATGTAGTTTTGTTTTTGTGTCAGTTTGGGTATTCGCACAGGAAGGGTGGGGGTGAAGGAGTAGGGATGAGAGAAGGGGGTAGAGGGTAACATTGTGACAGTTGTTTTTGTGTTGAAGTGCCGGTATTGTTTTGTTTTTGTGTTAGTGCGGGTTTTTGTGTTGGAGCGAGTATACGCACCCAGACATCAAATAGGGAGGGTGAGGGAGTAGCGATGAGAGAGGGGGTAAAAATTATCACAGTTGTACATGTAGTTTTGTTTTTGTGTCAGTTTGGGTATTCGCACAGGAAGGGTGGGGGTGAAGGAGTAGGGATGAGAGAAGGGGGTACTCTGAGGGTAACATTGTGACAGTTGTTATTGTGTTGAAGTGCCGGTATTGTTTTGTTTTTGTGTTAGTGCGGGTTTTTGTGTTGGAGCGGGTATTCGTACCCAGACATCAAATAGGGAGGGTGAGGGAGTAGCGATCAGAGAGGGGGTAAAAATTATCACAGTTGTACATGTAGTTTTGTTTTTGTGTCAGTTTGGGTATTCGCACAGGAAGGGTGGGGGTGAAGGAGTAGGGATGAGAGAAGGGGGTAGAGGGTAACATTGTGACAGTTGTTTTTGTGTTGAAGTGCCGGTATTGTTTTGTTTTTGTGTTAGTGCGGGTTTTTGTGTTGGAGCGGGTATTCGCACCCAGACATCAAATAGGGAGGGTGAGGGAGTAGGGATGAGAGAGGGGGTAACAATTATCACAGTTGTACATGTAGTTTTGTTTTTGTGTCAGTGTGGGTATTCGCACAGGGAGGGTGGGGGTGAAGGAATAGGGATGAGAGAGAAGGGGTAGAGAGGGTAACATTGTGTCAGTTGTTGTTTTTGTGTTTAAGTGTCGGTATAGTTTGGGTGTCAAGGGGGTGGGTGAAGGGATGGGGGTGTGTGAAAATATCACAAATAGGATTCGGTAGGGTCTGGTAAATGTTTTTGTGTTGGAGCGGGTATTCGCACCCAGACATCAAATAGGGAGGGTGAGGGAGTAGGGATGGGAGAGGGGGTAAAAATTATCACAGTTGTACATGTAGTTTTGTTTTTGTCAGTGTGGGTATTCGCACAGGAAGGGTGGGGGTGAAGAAATAGGGATGAGAGAAGGGGGTAGAGAGGGTAAAATTGTGACAGTTGTTGTTTTTGTGTTCAAGTGCCGGTATGGTTTGGGTGTCAAGGGGGTAGGTGAAGGGATGGGGGGTGTGTGAAAATATCACAAATAGGATTTGGTAGGATCTGGTAAATGGTTATAGGGATATTTGTGGGCATTAGTAATAAAACATCAGACTGGGGTTTTTGTGTTGGAGCGGGTATTCGCACTCAGACATCAAATAGGGAGGGTGAGGGAGTAGCGATGAGAGAGGGGGTAAAAATTATCACAGTTGTACATGTAGTTTTGTTTTCGTGTCAGTTTGGGTATTCGCACAGGAAGGGTGGGGGTGAAGGAATAGGGATGAGAGAAGGGGGTAGAGGGTAACATTGTGACAGTTGTTGTTTTTGTGTTCAAGTGCCGGTATTGTTTTGTTTTTGTGTTAGTGCGGGTATTCGCACCCAGACATCCAATAGGGAGGGTGAGGGAATGGGGATGAGAGAAGGGGGTAGAGGTGGTAAAAATTATCACAGTTGTACATGTAGTTTTGTTTTTGTGTCAGTGTGGGTATTCGCACAGGAAGGGTGGGGGTGAAGGAATAGGGATGAGAGAGAAGGGGTAGAGAGGGTAAAATTGTGTCAGTTGTTGTTTTTGTATTTAATTGTCGGTATAGTTTGGGTGTCAAGGGGGTGGGTGAAGGGATGGGGGGGGGGGAGGGGGTGTGTGAAAATATCACAAATAGGATTCGGTAGGATCTGGTAAATGGTTGTAGGGATATTTGTGGGTATTAGTAATAAAAAAACAGACTAGGGTCTGATGTGTGTATCTGTGTATACGTACGGATGCAAACATGTACAGTCACACTGACATGTGAATTATGTCAAGCCAGCAAAATTAAATGTAAATACAAATATATAAACACACATACATAAAAAGTGTATAACCTGAACGTGAAGATATATACATACATACATGTACATGTAAAAGAATGGATGTGTATCAACATAGATGGTGCTCGGATTGGGGTTTGATGTCTAGGGATCTAGGAGATCTTGGATAGCTTTCCCCGTATTGTGATTAAGTTTTTGTGTTGGAGCGGGTATTCGCACCCAGACATCAAATAGGGAGGGTGAGGGAGTAGGGATGAGAGAGGGGGTAACAATTATCACAGTTGTACATGTAGTTTTGTTTTTGTGTCAGTGTGGGTATTCGCACAGGGAGGGTGGGGGTGAAGGAATAGGGATGAGAGAGAAGGGGTAGAGAGGGTAACATTGTGTCAGTTGTTGTTTTTGTGTTTAAGTGTCGGTATAGTTTGGGTGTCAAGGGGGTGGGTGAAGGGATGGGGGGTGTGTGAAAATATCACAAATAGGATTCGGTAGGGTCTGGTAAATGTTTTTGTGTTGGAGCGGGTATTCGCACCCAGACATCAAATAGGGAGGGTGAGGGAGTAGGGATGGGAGAGGGGGTAACAATTGTCACAGTTGTACATGTAGTTTTGTTTTTGTGTCAGTTTGGGTATTCGCACAGGAAGGGTGGGGGTGAAGTAATAGCGATGAGAGAAGGGGGTAGAGAGGGTAAAATTGTGACAGTTGTTGTTTTTGTGTTCAAGTGCCGGTATTGATATCCGGACGTCAAGCAGGAAGGGTGAGGGAATGGGGATAGGAGAGGAGGGTGTATGGTAATATTGTTGAAGAAACCATAGGTGGAAGACTATGTGGAAAATTGAGGCATGGTGGAAATTAGGGGATAAGTGGATTGAAAAAATGCAATAAATGATGGTGAAAGGAGTAAAATATGTTTTTGTATAAAGGAAGGAGGACTATCAAGAAGCGGAAGGACTGGATATCCCAGGGCAGGGTGAACACTGGGTACACTGTGTGAATTATGAATAACATAATTGGTAGAGAAAACATGCAGAGTGAGCCTGGACTAAAGGAAAAGCCATGAAAATGAGGAAATTGAAGGAGAAGCATGGAAGCAGTGAGCCCGGAGGAAAAACAGATAACTAATTAAATGAAAGCAGTGTATCTTGGTGTTATTGAAAACAGGGTAATAAGTGGAAAAAATGATAAATTAAGATAAAATTTGTAGGTAACACAGAGGAAAAAATGAATAAAGTGACGTTTATGATCAAAGGTAAATGTGTAGTTGGACATAAAAGTGGAAATGTATCCGTAGTATAACAGAAGGGGAGAATAAACCAATGAGGGGTTGCCTAGGTCTGGGGAGAGGAGGAGCTTTGATTGTTGTGGAGGAATGTGGAATTGAGAAATGCCAAATGTACTGAAGGGACGGGCCGGTTACGGGATTGCTTTAAAATATGTAAAGTCGTACTTATGTGGGAGAATATTAAGGGAATATATCGGAAGAAAACGGTCGTATAAAACGTAGATGAAAGCGGAATGAAAGGAGTGGGGAAGGCAAACTATGTGTAATTAGTTCGGGGTCGTAAAATGACGACGGTGGCTAGCGGTAGATAACAATCCAAGACTGTGAACCGGGAAGGGGGCATGAATATAATATAATAAATAGATACATAAATAAATTGATAACGAAGATATTGATAGCTAAGGGGATGGGGACCCTAGTGAGCTCATAGGGGATAGAGCAAGTCCAATGTGAGTCCACCATATCCTGTATAGCAATCTCTTCAGGGGCGGGATGCTATACAGAAAACACTGCAGCTTGGAGGGGAAGCCGAGTAAACTGAGGGAGGGAATATGTAAAATGAACCGAGGGGAGTAGTAGAGGGGAGGAAGGGGGATGTGTAGAACGGAAAAAGTGCCGTGGAGAGGATTGCTGCAGGGTTTAACGTGTTTCGAAATGCTTATAGACCGGTCTTGAGCATTCTCGCCCGACACGTGATAGAGTGGACATTGGACTGCTCGTTCTGACAACTAAGCGCGGGACCGACAAGAAGAAAAACAACATATGTTTACCTGGAGGCCGGTAAGGGGTGAAGAGTCCCATTGATTTGGCCAGTGTTCTGGTGGGGTTTTTTGCCTTGGCGTTATACATTGGTGTTTAACTGTCGATATTGAGCGAAGAAAGGGAAGGGATCTCGCGGGTGAGGGCAAATAAAACTAGCACATATTGATGTGTGATTGGATGTCATATTGTGAGGGTGTGATGGATGTGACAGTTCTCACTTCGTTAAGGACCAGATCGAGAGGGTGCGGGCGCGAGGCGGGGCACAAAGCGGCAAAACAGTATGCTCCGCTGCGCAAATGAACGAAGGCTCTGCTATGAAATGCAAATAACCGAGGGCTATAACTTTTTTAGTAAATAATTTAATAACTAAGTAAACTCGAAGAGAAATACAAATAAAGAAAACTTAAACCTGTAAAAGTCTAAGGCTAATCTTTTAAGTAGTTATCTTATTTTTAGGACAAAACACTTCACTTGAAGCAGAATCACGGTATATGCTGTTTTCGCGGGAAACTGGGGCGCGCCGACAAGAAATAGCAAATACGAGTGCGCGTGACGTTTGTCCGAGTGAACTCTACACGGGTTGCTGTGGTAGATCGTGGGGGCCTGGAACGGTCTCAAGAGCGACGGCCATCTTGTAAATTGGAAAGAAGAAGTACGAGGAGATGTAAATGCTAACTAAGTAGTGGAGAAAGGCGAAGGGTTTGTAGTGAAGTGTCCGTGTGGGGAGAGATGACGCCACCAAAAGTCGAGTATGTTTAGTGGTTAATGCCGCCGGGAAACGCACTCCTATGGTTTGTTGTTTATTGTTGTATAGTACGAAGGTACATGTACTTCACTACTGTGTATTAGGGGTTAAGGTGCATTGTATGTGTGTGGGAATGTCGGTCAAAATGAGGCCGGTGTGTGTAATGAAAACTTCCTGAAAAACCAAGGAGGGTGCGTGTAAAATGTGGTGATTAACAATGGATACAATATTGTGGCCCAGGAACTGTGTGAACATACTGTGATAACTATATAATCTAATATTGAATGTTAGTAAAGAAACTGTGAAAGAATGGAACTCACTGCCAGAATATGTAGCACTGTTGGTGCGGGTATTAGCACCCGGACATTAACAGGACGGGTGAGGAATATGGATGAGAGAGGGGGGTAGGGAGGGTAAAATTGTCACAGTTGTTGTTTTTGTGTTAGTGTGGGTAAACGGCCCCGGACATCGAACAGGAAGGGTGAGGGAATAGGGTTGAGAGAAGGGGTAGAGAGGTGAAATTGTCACAGTTGTTGTTTTTTGTGCTGGTGCGGGTATATGTACCCGGATATCAAACAGGAAGGGGGTAGAGAGGGTAAAATTGTCACATGCAGTTGTTGTTTTTGTCTTTGTGTTAGTGCGGGTATTCGCACCCAGACATCAAATAGGGAGGGTGAGGGGAGTAGCGATCAGAGAGGGGGTAAAAATTATCACAGTTGTACATGTAGTTTTGTTTTTTGTGTCAGTTTGGGTATTCGCACAGGAAGGGTGGGTGTGAAGGAGTAGGGATGAAGAAGGGGGGTAGAGGGTAACATTGTGACAGTTGTTTTTGTGTTGAAGTGCCGGTATTGTTTTGTTTTTGTGTTAGTGCGGGGTTTTTGTGTTGGAGCGAGTATACGCACCCAGACATCAAATAGGGAGGGTGAGGGAGTGCGATGAGAGAGGGGGTAAAAATTATCACAGTTGTACATGTAGTTTTGTTTTTGTGTCAGTTTGGGTATTCGCACAGGAAGGGTGGGGGTGAAGGAGTAGGGATGAGAGAAGGGGGTACTCTGAGGGTAACATTGTGACAGTTGTTATTGTGTTGAAGTGCCGGTATTGTTTTGTTTTTGTGTTAGTGCGGGTTTTTGTGTTGGAGCGGGTATTCGTACCCAGACATCAAATAGGGAGGGTGAGGGAGTAGCGATCAGAGAGGGGGTAAAAATTATCACAGTTGTACATGTAGTTTTGTTTTTGTGTCAGTTTGGGTATTCGCACAGGAAGGGTGGGGGTGAAGGAGTAGGGATGAGAGAAGGGGGTAGAGGGTAACATTGTGACAGTTGTTTTTGTGTTGAAGTGCCGGTATTGTTTTGTTTTTGTGTTAGTGCGGGTTTTTGTGTTGGAGCGGGTATTCGCACCCAGACATCAAATAGGGAGGGTGAGGGAGTAGGGATGAGAGAGGGGGTAACAATTATCACAGTTGTACATGTAGTTTTGTTTTTGTGTCAGTGTGGGTATTCGCACAGGGAGGGTGGGGGTGAAGGAATAGGGATGAGAGAGAAGGGGTAGAGAGGGTAACATTGTGTCAGTTGTTGTTTTTGTGTTTAAGTGTCGGTATAGTTTGGGTGTCAAGGGGGTGGGTGAAGGGATGGGGGGTGTGTGAAAATATCACAAATAGGATTCGGTAGGGTCTGGTAAATGTTTTTGTGTTGGAGCGGGTATTCGCACCCAGACATCAAATAGGGAGGGTGAGGGAGTAGGGATGGGAGAGGGGGTAAAAATTATCACAGTTGTACATGTAGTTTTGTTTTTGTCAGTGTGGGTATTCACACAGGAAGGGTGGGGGTGAAGAAATAGGGATGAGAGAAGGGGGTAGAGAGGGTAAAATTGTGACAGTTGTTGTTTTTGTGTTCAAGTGCCGGTATGGTTTGGGTGTCAAGGGGGTAGGTGAAGGGATGGGGGGTGTGTGAAAATATCACAAATAGGATTTGGTAGGATCTGGTAAATGGTTATAGGGATATTTGTGGGCATTAGTAATAAAACATCAGACTGGGGTTTTTGTGTTGGAGCGGGTATTCGCACTCAGACATCAAATAGGGAGGGTGAGGGAGTAGCGATGAGAGAGGGGGTAAAAATTATCACAGTTGTACATGTAGTTTTGTTTTCGTGTCAGTTTGGGTATTCGCACAGGAAGGGTGGGGGTGAAGGAATAGGGATGAGAGAAGGGGGTAGAGGGTAACATTGTGACAGTTGTTGTTTTTGTGTTCAAGTGCCGGTATTGTTTTGTTTTTGTGTTAGTGCGGGTATTCGCACCCAGACATCCAATAGGGAGGGTGAGGGAATGGGGATGAGAGAAGGGGGTAGAGGTGGTAAAAATTATCACAGTTGTACATGTAGTTTTGTTTTTGTGTCAGTGTGGGTATTCGCACAGGAAGGGTGGGGGTGAAGGAATAGGGATGAGAGAGAAGGGGTAGAGAGGGTAAAATTGTGTCAGTTGTTGTTTTTGTATTTAATTGTCGGTATAGTTTGGGTGTCAAGGGGGTGGGTGAAGGGATGGGGGGGGGGGGAGGGGGTGTGTGAAAATATCACAAATAGGATTCGGTAGGATCTGGTAAATGGTTGTAGGGATATTTGTGGGTATTAGTAATAAAAAAACAGACTAGGGTCTGATGTGTGTATCTGTGTATACGTACGGATGCAAACATGTACAGTCACACTGACATGTGAATTATGTCAAGCCAGCAAAATTAAATGTAAATACAAATATATAAACACACATACATAAAAAGTGTATAACCTGAACGTGAAGATATATACATACATACATGTACATGTAAAAGAATGGATGTGTATCAACATAGATGGTGCTCGGATTGGGGTTTGATGTCTAGGGATCTAGGAGATCTTGGATAGCTTTCCCCGTATTGTGATTACGTTTTTGTGTTGGAGCGGGTATTCGCACCCAGACATCAAATAGGGAGGGAGTAGGGATGAGAGGGGGGTAACAATTATCACAGTTGTACATGTAGTTTTGTTTTTGTGTCAGTGTGGGTATTCGCACAGGGAGGGTGGGGGTGAAGGAATAGGGATGAGAGAGAAGGGGTAGAGAGGGTAACATTGTGTCAGTTGTTGTTTTTGTGTTTAAGTGTCGGTATAGTTTGGGTGTCAAGGGGGTGGGTGAAGGGATGGGGGGTGTGTGAAAATATCACAAATAGGATTCGGTAGGGTCTGGTAAATGTTTTTGTGTTGGAGCGGGTATTCGCACCCAGACATCAAATAGGGAGGGTGAGGGAGTAGGGATGGGAGAGGGGGTAAAAATTGTCACAGTTGTACATGTAGTTTTGTTTTTGTGTCAGTTTGGGTATTCGCACAGGAAGGGTGGGGGTGAAGTAATAGCGATGAGAGAAGGGGGTAGAGAGGGTAAAATTGTGACAGTTGTTGTTTTTGTGTTCAAGTGCCGGTATTGATATCCGGACGTCAAGCAGGAAGGGTGAGGGAATGGGGATAGGAGAGGAGGGTGTATGGTAATATTGTTGAAGAAACCATAGGTGGAAGACTATGTGGAAAATTGAGGCATGGTGGAAATTAGGGGATAAGTGGATTGAAAAAATGCAATAAATGATGGTGAAAGGAGTAAAATATGTTTTTGTATAAAGGAAGGAGGACTATCAAGAAGCGGAAGGACTGGATATCCCAGGGCAGGGTGAACACTGGGTACACTGTGTGAATTATGAATAACATAATTGGTAGAGAAAACATGCAGAGTGAGCCTGGACTAAAGGAAAAGCCATGAAAATGAGGAAATTGAAGGAGAAGCATGGAAGCAGTGAGCCCGGAGGAAAAATAGATAACTAATTAAATGAAAGCAGTGTATCTTGGTGTTATTGAAAACAGGGTAATAAGTGGAAAAAATGATAAATTAAGATAAAATTTGTAGGTAACACAGAGGAAAAAATGAATAAAGTGACGTTTATGATCAAAGGTAAATGTGTAGTTGGACATAAAAGTGGAAATGTATCCGTAGTATAACAGAAGGGGAGAATAAACCAATGAGGGGTTGCCTAGGTCTGGGGAGAGGAGGAGCTTTGATTGTTGTGGAGGAATGTGGAATTGAGAAATGCCAAATGTACTGAAGGGACGGGCCGGTTACGGGATTGCTTTAAAATATGTAAAGTCGTACTTATGTGGGAGAATATTAAGGGAATATATCGGAAGAAAACGGTCGTATAAAACGTAGATGAAAGCGGAATGAAAGGAGTGGGGAAGGCAAACTATGTGTAATTAGTTCGGGGTCGTAAAATGACGACGGTGGCTAGCGGTAGATAACAATCCAAGACTGTGAACCGGGAAGGGGGCATGAATATAATATAATAAATAGATACATAAATAAATTGATAACGAAGATATTGATAGCTAAGGGGATGGGGACCCTAGTGAGCTCATAGGGGATAGAGCAAGTCCAATGTGAGTCCACCATATCCTGTATAGCAATCTCTTCAGGGGCGGGATGCTATACAGAAAACACTGTAGCTTGGAGGGGAAGCCGAGTAAACTGAGGGAGGGAATATGTAAAATGAACCGAGGGGAGTAGTAGAGGGGAGGAAGGGGGATGTGTAGAACGGAAAAAGTGCCGTGGAGAGGATTGCTGCAGGGTTTAACGTGTTTCGAAATGCTTATAGACCGGTCTTGAGCATTCTCGCCCGACACGTGATAGAGTGGACATTGGACTGCTCGTTCTGACAACTAAGCGCGGGACCGACAAGAAGAAAAACAACATATGTTTACCTGGAGGCCGGTAAGGGGTGAAGAGTCCAATTGATTTGGCCAGTGTTCTGGTGGGGTTTTTTGCCTTGGCGTTATACATTGGTGTTTAACTGTCGATATTGAGCGAAGAAAGGGAAGGGATCTCGCGGTGAGGGCAAATAAAACTAGCACATATTGATGTGTGATTGGATGTCATATTGTGAGGGTGTGATGGATGTGACAGTTCTCACTTCGTTAAGGACCAGATCGAGAGGGTGCGGGCGCGGAGGCGGGGCACAAAGCGGCAAAACAGTATGCTCCGCTGGCCAAATGAACGAAGGCTCTGCTATGAAATGCAAATAACCGAGGGCTATAACTTTTTTAGTAAATAATTTAATAACTAAGTAAACTCGAAGAGAAATACAAATAAAGAAAACTTAAACCTGTAAAAGTCTAAGGCTAATCTTTTAAGTAGTTATCTTATTTTTAGACAAAACACTTCACTTGAAGCAGAAATCACGGTATATGCCTGTTTTCGCGGGAAACTGGGGGCGCGCCGACAAGAAATAGCAAATACGAGTGCGCGTGACGTTTGTCCGAGTGAACTCTACACGGGTTGCCTGTGGTAGATCGTGGGGGCCTGGAACGGTCTCAAGAGCGACGGCCATCTTGTAAATTGGAAAGAAGAAGTACGAGGAGATGTAAATGCTAACTAAGTAGTGGAGAAAGGCGAAGGGTTTGTAGTGAAGTGTCCGTGGGAGAGATGACGCCACCAAAAGTCGAGTATGGTTTAGTGGTAATGCGCCGGGAAACGCACTCCTATGGTATGTTGTTTATTGTTGTATAGTACGAAGGTACATGTACTTCACTACTGGTGTATTAGGGGTTAAGGTGCATTGTATGTGTGTGGGAATGCTGTCAAAATGAGGCCGGTGTGTGTAATGAAAACTTCCGAAAAACCAAGGAGGGTGCGTGTAAAATGTGGTGATTAACAATGGATACAATATTGTGGCCCAGGAACCTGTGTGAACATACTGTGATAACTATATAATCTAATATTGAATGTTAGTAAAGAAACTGTGAAAGAATGGAACTCACTGCCAGAAAATGTAGCACTGTTGGTGCGGGTATTAGCACCCGGACATTAAACAGGACGGGTGAGGGAATATGGATGAGAGAGGGGGGTAGGGAGGGTAAAATTGTCACAGTTGTTGTTTTTGTGTTAGTGTGGGTAAACGGCCCCGGACATCGAACAGGAAGGGTGAGGGAATAGGGTTGAGAGAAGGGGGTAGAGAGGGTGAAATTGTCACAGTTTTTTTTTTTTGTGCTGGTGCGGGTATATGTACCCGGATATCAAACAGGAAGGGGGTAGAGAGGGTAAAATTGTCACATGCAGTTGTTGTTTTGTCTTTGTGTTAGTGCGGGTATTCGCACCCAGACATCAAATAGGGAGGGTGAGGGAGTAGCGATCAGAGAGGGGGTAAAAATTATCACAGTTGTACATGTAGTTTTGTTTTTGTGTCAGTTTGGGTATTCGCACAGGAAGGGTGGGGGTGAAGGAGTAGGGATGAGAGAAGGGGGTAGAGGGTAACATTGTGACAGTTGTTTTTGTGTTGAAGTGCCGGTATTGTTTTGTTTTTGTGTTAGTGCGGGTTTTTGTGTTGGAGCGAGTATACGCACCCAGACATCAAATAGGGAGGGTGAGGGAGTAGCGATGAGAGAGGGGGTAAAAATTATCACAGTTGTACATGTAGTTTTGTTTTTGTGTCAGTTTGGGTATTCGCACAGGAAGGGTGGGGGTGAAGGAGTAGGGATGAGAGAAGGGGGTACTCTGAGGGTAACATTGTGACAGTTGTTATTGTGTTGAAGTGCCGGTATTGTTTTGTTTTTGTGTTAGTGCGGGTTTTTGTGTTGGAGCGGGTATTCGTACCCAGACATCAAATAGGGAGGGTGAGGGAGTAGCGATCAGAGAGGGGGTAAAAATTATCACAGTTGTACATGTAGTTTTGTTTTTGTGTCAGTTTGGGTATTCGCACAGGAAGGGTGGGGGTGAAGGAGTAGGGATGAGAGAAGGGGGTAGAGGGTAACATTGTGACAGTTGTTTTTGTGTTGAAGTGCCGGTATTGTTTTGTTTTTGTGTTAGTGCGGGTTTTTGTGTTGGAGCGGGTATTCGCACCCAGACATCAAATAGGGAGGGTGAGGGAGTAGGGATGAGAGAGGGGGTAACAATTATCACAGTTGTACATGTAGTTTTGTTTTTGTGTCAGTGTGGGTATTCGCACAGGGAGGGTGGGGGTGAAGGAATAGGGATGAGAGAGAAGGGGTAGAGAGGGTAACATTGTGTCAGTTGTTGTTTTTGTGTTTAAGTGTCGGTATAGTTTGGGTGTCAAGGGGGTGGGTGAAGGGATGGGGGGTGTGTGAAAATATCACAAATAGGATTCGGTAGGGTCTGGTAAATGTTTTTGTGTTGGAGCGGGTATTCGCACCCAGACATCAAATAGGGAGGGTGAGGGAGTAGGGATGGGAGAGGGGGTAAAAATTATCACAGTTGTACATGTAGTTTTGTTTTTGTCAGTGTGGGTATTCGCACAGGAAGGGTGGGGGTGAAGAAATAGGGATGAGAGAAGGGGGTAGAGAGGGTAAAATTGTGACAGTTGTTGTTTTTGTGTTCAAGTGCCGGTATGGTTTGGGTGTCAAGGGGGTAGGTGAAGGGATGGGGGGTGTGTGAAAATATCACAAATAGGATTTGGTAGGATCTGGTAAATGGTTATAGGGATATTTGTGGGCATTAGTAATAAAACATCAGACTGGGGTTTTTGTGTTGGAGCGGGTATTCGCACTCAGACATCAAATAGGGAGGGTGAGGGAGTAGCGATGAGAGAGGGGGTAAAAATTATCACAGTTGTACATGTAGTTTTGTTTTCGTGTCAGTTTGGGTATTCGCACAGGAAGGGTGGGGGTGAAGGAATAGGGATGAGAGAAGGGGGTAGAGGGTAACATTGTGACAGTTGTTGTTTTTGTGTTCAAGTGCCGGTATTGTTTTGTTTTTGTGTTAGTGCGGGTATTCGCACCCAGACATCCAATAGGGAGGGTGAGGGAATGGGGATGAGAGAAGGGGGTAGAGGTGGTAAAAATTATCACAGTTGTACATGTAGTTTTGTTTTTGTGTCAGTGTGGGTATTCGCACAGGAAGGGTGGGGGTGAAGGAATAGGGATGAGAGAGAAGGGGTAGAGAGGGTAAAATTGTGTCAGTTGTTGTTTTTGTATTTAATTGTCGGTATAGTTTGGGTGTCAAGGGGGTGGGTGAAGGGATGGGGGGGGGGGGAGGGGGTGTGTGAAAATATCACAAATAGGATTCGGTAGGATCTGGTAAATGGTTGTAGGGATATTTGTGGGTATTAGTAATAAAAAAACAGACTAGGGTCTGATGTGTGTATCTGTGTATACGTACGGATGCAAACATGTACAGTCACACTGACATGTGAATTATGTCAAGCCAGCAAAATTAAATGTAAATACAAATATATAAACACACATACATAAAAAGTGTATAACCTGAACGTGAAGATATATACATACATACATGTACATGTAAAAGAATGGATGTGTATCAACATAGATGGTGCTCGGATTGGGGTTTGATGTCTAGGGATCTAGGAGATCTTGGATAGCTTTCCCCGTATTGTGATTAAGTTTTTGTGTTGGAGCGGGTATTCGCACCCAGACATCAAATAGGGAGGGTGAGGGAGTAGGGATGAGAGAGGGGGTAACAATTATCACAGTTGTACATGTAGTTTTGTTTTTGTGTCAGTGTGGGTATTCGCACAGGGAGGGTGGGGGTGAAGGAATAGGGATGAGAGAGAAGGGGTAGAGAGGGTAACATTGTGTCAGTTGTTGTTTTTGTGTTTAAGTGTCGGTATAGTTTGGGTGTCAAGGGGGTGGGTGAAGGGATGGGGGGTGTGTGAAAATATCACAAATAGGATTCGGTAGGGTCTGGTAAATGTTTTTGTGTTGGAGCGGGTATTCGCACCCAGACATCAAATAGGGAGGGTGAGGGAGTAGGGATGGGGAGGGGGTAACAATTGTCACAGTTGTACATGTAGTTTTGTTTTTGTGTCAGTTTGGGTATTCGCACAGGAAGGGTGGGGGTGAAGTAATAGCGATGAGAGAAGGGGGTAGAGAGGGTAAAATTGTGACAGTTGTTGTTTTTGTGTTCAAGTGCCGGTATTGATATCCGGACGTCAAGCAGGAAGGGTGAGGGAATGGGGATAGGAGAGGAGGGTGTATGGTAATATTGTTGAAGAAACCATAGGTGGAAGACTATGTGGAAAATTGAGGCATGGTGGAAATTAGGGGATAAGTGGATTGAAAAAATGCAATAAATGATGGTGAAAGGAGTAAAATATGTTTTTGTATAAAGGAAGGAGGACTATCAAGAAGCGGAAGGACTGGATATCCCAGGGCAGGGTGAACACTGGGTACACTGTGTGAATTATGAATAACATAATTGGTAGAGAAAACATGCAGAGTGAGCCTGGACTAAAGGAAAAGCCATGAAAATGAGGAAATTGAAGGAGAAGCATGGAAGCAGTGAGCCCGGAGGAAAAATAGATAACTAATTAAATGAAAGCAGTGTATCTTGGTGTTATTGAAAACAGGGTAATAAGTGGAAAAAATGATAAATTAAGATAAAATTTGTAGGTAACACAGAGGAAAAAATGAATAAAGTGACGTTTATGATCAAAGGTAAATGTGTAGTTGGACATAAAAGTGGAAATGTATCCGTAGTATAACAGAAGGGGAGAATAAACCAATGAGGGGTTGCCTAGGTCTGGGGAGAGGAGGAGCTTTGATTGTTGTGGAGGAATGTGGAATTGAGAAATGCCAAATGTACTGAAGGGACGGGCCGGTTACGGGATTGCTTTAAAATATGTAAAGTCGTACTTATGTGGGAGAATATTAAGGGAATATATCGGAAGAAAACGGTCGTATAAAACGTAGATGAAAGCGGAATGAAAGGAGTGGGGAAGGCAAACTATGTGTAATTAGTTCGGGGTCGTAAAATGACGACGGTGGCTAGCGGTAGATAACAATCCAAGACTGTGAACCGGGAAGGGGGCATGAATATAATATAATAAATAGATACATAAATAAATTGATAACGAAGATATTGATAGCTAAGGGGATGGGGACCCTAGTGAGCTCATAGGGGATAGAGCAAGTCCAATGTGAGTCCACCATATCCTGTATAGCAATCTCTTCAGGGGCGGGATGCTATACAGAAAACACTGTAGCTTGGAGGGGAAGCCGAGTAAACTGAGGGAGGGAATATGTAAAATGAACCGAGGGGAGTAGTAGAGGGGAGGAAGGGGGATGTGTAGAACGGAAAAAGTGCCGTGGAGAGGATTGCTGCAGGGTTTAACGTGTTTCGAAATGCTTATAGACCGGTCTTGAGCATTCTCGCCCGACACGTGATAGAGTGGACATTGGACTGCTCGTTCTGACAACTAAGCGCGGGACCGACAAGAAGAAAAACAACATATGTTTACCTGGAGGCCGGTAAGGGGTGAAGAGTCCAATTGATTTGGCCAGTGTTCTGGTGGGGTTTTTTGCCTTGGCGTTATACATTGGTGTTTAACTGTCGATATTGAGCGAAGAAAGGGAAGGGATCTCGCGGTGAGGGCAAATAAAACTAGCACATATTGATGTGTGATTGGATGTCATATTGTGAGGGTGTGATGGATGTGACAGTTCTCACTTCGTTAAGGACCAGATCGAGAGGGTGCGGGCGCGGAGGCGGGGCACAAAGCGGCAAAACAGTATGCTCCGCTGGCCAAATGAACGAAGGCTCTGCTATGAAATGCAAATAACCGAGGGCTATAACTTTTTTAGTAAATAATTTAATAACTAAGTAAACTCGAAGAGAAATACAAATAAAGAAAACTTAAACCTGTAAAAGTCTAAGGCTAATCTTTTAAGTAGTTATCTTATTTTTAGACAAAACACTTCACTTGAAGCAGAAATCACGGTATATGCCTGTTTTCGCGGGAAACTGGGGGCGCGCCGACAAGAAATAGCAAATACGAGTGCGCGTGACGTTTGTCCGAGTGAACTCTACACGGGTTGCCTGTGGTAGATCGTGGGGGCCTGGAACGGTCTCAAGAGCGACGGCCATCTTGTAAATTGGAAAGAAGAAGTACGAGGAGATGTAAATGCTAACTAAGTAGTGGAGAAAGGCGAAGGGTTTGTAGTGAAGTGTCCGTGGGAGAGATGACGCCACCAAAAGTCGAGTATGGTTTAGTGGTAATGCGCCGGGAAACGCACTCCTATGGTATGTTGTTTATTGTTGTATAGTACGAAGGTACATGTACTTCACTACTGGTGTATTAGGGGTTAAGGTGCATTGTATGTGTGTGGGAATGCTGTCAAAATGAGGCCGGTGTGTGTAATGAAAACTTCCGAAAAACCAAGGAGGGTGCGTGTAAAATGTGGTGATTAACAATGGATACAATATTGTGGCCCAGGAACCTGTGTGAACATACTGTGATAACTATATAATCTAATATTGAATGTTAGTAAAGAAACTGTGAAAGAATGGAACTCACTGCCAGAAAATGTAGCACTGTTGGTGCGGGTATTAGCACCCGGACATTAAACAGGACGGGTGAGGGAATATGGATGAGAGAGGGGGGTAGGGAGGGTAAAATTGTCACAGTTGTTGTTTTTGTGTTAGTGTGGGTAAACGGCCCCGGACATCGAACAGGAAGGGTGAGGGAATAGGGTTGAGAGAAGGGGGTAGAGAGGGTGAAATTGTCACAGTTTTTTTTTTTTGTGCTGGTGCGGGTATATGTACCCGGATATCAAACAGGAAGGGGGTAGAGAGGGTAAAATTGTCACATGCAGTTGTTGTTTTGTCTTTGTGTTAGTGCGGGTATTCGCACCCAGACATCAAATAGGGAGGGTGAGGGAGTAGCGATCAGAGAGGGGGTAAAAATTATCACAGTTGTACATGTAGTTTTGTTTTTGTGTCAGTTTGGGTATTCGCACAGGAAGGGTGGGGGTGAAGGAGTAGGGATGAGAGAAGGGGGTAGAGGGTAACATTGTGACAGTTGTTTTTGTGTTGAAGTGCCGGTATTGTTTTGTTTTTGTGTTAGTGCGGGTTTTTGTGTTGGAGCGAGTATACGCACCCAGACATCAAATAGGGAGGGTGAGGGAGTAGCGATGAGAGAGGGGGTAAAAATTATCACAGTTGTACATGTAGTTTTGTTTTTGTGTCAGTTTGGGTATTCGCACAGGAAGGGTGGGGGTGAAGGAGTAGGGATGAGAGAAGGGGGTACTCTGAGGGTAACATTGTGACAGTTGTTATTGTGTTGAAGTGCCGGTATTGTTTTGTTTTTGTGTTAGTGCGGGTTTTTGTGTTGGAGCGGGTATTCGTACCCAGACATCAAATAGGGAGGGTGAGGGAGTAGCGATCAGAGAGGGGGTAAAAATTATCACAGTTGTACATGTAGTTTTGTTTTTGTGTCAGTTTGGGTATTCGCACAGGAAGGGTGGGGGTGAAGGAGTAGGGATGAGAGAAGGGGGTAGAGGGTAACATTGTGACAGTTGTTTTTGTGTTGAAGTGCCGGTATTGTTTTGTTTTTGTGTTAGTGCGGGTTTTTGTGTTGGAGCGGGTATTCGCACCCAGACATCAAATAGGGAGGGTGAGGGAGTAGGGATGAGAGAGGGGGTAACAATTATCACAGTTGTACATGTAGTTTTGTTTTTGTGTCAGTGTGGGTATTCGCACAGGGAGGGTGGGGGTGAAGGAATAGGGATGAGAGAGAAGGGGTAGAGAGGGTAACATTGTGTCAGTTGTTGTTTTTGTGTTTAAGTGTCGGTATAGTTTGGGTGTCAAGGGGGTGGGTGAAGGGATGGGGGGTGTGTGAAAATATCACAAATAGGATTCGGTAGGGTCTGGTAAATGTTTTTGTGTTGGAGCGGGTATTCGCACCCAGACATCAAATAGGGAGGGTGAGGGAGTAGGGATGGGAGAGGGGGTAAAAATTATCACAGTTGTACATGTAGTTTTGTTTTTGTCAGTGTGGGTATTCGCACAGGAAGGGTGGGGGTGAAGAAATAGGGATGAGAGAAGGGGGTAGAGAGGGTAAAATTGTGACAGTTGTTGTTTTTGTGTTCAAGTGCCGGTATGGTTTGGGTGTCAAGGGGGTAGGTGAAGGGATGGGGGGTGTGTGAAAATATCACAAATAGGATTTGGTAGGATCTGGTAAATGGTTATAGGGATATTTGTGGGCATTAGTAATAAAACATCAGACTGGGGTTTTTGTGTTGGAGCGGGTATTCGCACTCAGACATCAAATAGGGAGGGTGAGGGAGTAGCGATGAGAGAGGGGGTAAAAATTATCACAGTTGTACATGTAGTTTTGTTTTCGTGTCAGTTTGGGTATTCGCACAGGAAGGGTGGGGGTGAAGGAATAGGGATGAGAGAAGGGGGTAGAGGGTAACATTGTGACAGTTGTTGTTTTTGTGTTCAAGTGCCGGTATTGTTTTGTTTTTGTGTTAGTGCGGGTATTCGCACCCAGACATCCAATAGGGAGGGTGAGGGAATGGGGATGAGAGAAGGGGGTAGAGGTGGTAAAAATTATCACAGTTGTACATGTAGTTTTGTTTTTGTGTCAGTGTGGGTATTCGCACAGGAAGGGTGGGGGTGAAGGAATAGGGATGAGAGAGAAGGGGTAGAGAGGGTAAAATTGTGTCAGTTGTTGTTTTTGTATTTAATTGTCGGTATAGTTTGGGTGTCAAGGGGGTGGGTGAAGGGATGGGGGGGGGGAGGGGGTGTGTGAAAATATCACAAATAGGATTCGGTAGGATCTGGTAAATGGTTGTAGGGATATTTGTGGGTATTAGTAATAAAAAAACAGACTAGGGTCTGATGTGTGTATCTGTGTATACGTACGGATGCAAACATGTACAGTCACACTGACATGTGAATTATGTCAAGCCAGCAAAATTAAATGTAAATACAAATATATAAACACACATACATAAAAAGTGTATAACCTGAACGTGAAGATATATACATACATACATGTACATGTAAAAGAATGGATGTGTATCAACATAGATGGTGCTCGGATTGGGGTTTGATGTCTAGGGATCTAGGAGATCTTGGATAGCTTTCCCCGTATTGTGATTAAGTTTTTGTGTTGGAGCGGGTATTCGCACCCAGACATCAAATAGGGAGGGTGAGGGAGTAGGGATGAGAGAGGGGGTAACAATTATCACAGTTGTACATGTAGTTTTGTTTTTGTGTCAGTGTGGGTATTCGCACAGGGAGGGTGGGGGTGAAGGAATAGGGATGAGAGAGAAGGGGTAGAGAGGGTAACATTGTGTCAGTTGTTGTTTTTGTGTTTAAGTGTCGGTATAGTTTGGGTGTCAAGGGGGTGGGTGAAGGGATGGGGGGTGTGTGAAAATATCACAAATAGGATTCGGTAGGGTCTGGTAAATGTTTTTGTGTTGGAGCGGGTATTCGCACCCAGACATCAAATAGGGAGGGTGAGGGAGTAGGGATGGGAGAGGGGGTAACAATTGTCACAGTTGTACATGTAGTTTTGTTTTTGTGTCAGTTTGGGTATTCGCACAGGAAGGGTGGGGGTGAAGTAATAGCGATGAGAGAAGGGGGTAGAGAGGGTAAAATTGTGACAGTTGTTGTTTTTGTGTTCAAGTGCCGGTATTGATATCCGGACGTCAAGCAGGAAGGGTGAGGGAATGGGGATAGGAGAGGAGGGTGTATGGTAATATTGTTGAAGAAACCATAGGTGGAAGACTATGTGGAAAATTGAGGCATGGTGGAAATTAGGGGATAAGTGGATTGAAAAAATGCAATAAATGATGGTGAAAGGAGTAAAATATGTTTTTGTATAAAGGAAGGAGAACTATCAAGAAGCGGAAGGACTGGATATCCCAGGGCAGGGTGAACACTGGGTACACTGTGTGAATTATGAATAACATAATTGGTAGAGAAAACATGCAGAGTGAGCCTGGACTAAAGGAAAAGCCATGAAAATGAGGAAATTGAAGGAGAAGCATGGAAGCAGTGAGCCCGGAGGAAAAACAGATAACTAATTAAATGAAAGCAGTGTATCTTGGTGTTATTGAAAACAGGGTAATAAGTGGAAAAAATGATAAATTAAGATAAAATTTGTAGGTAACACAGAGGAAAAAATGAATAAAGTGACGTTTATGATCAAAGGTAAATGTGTAGTTGGACATAAAAGTGGAAATGTATCCGTAGTATAACAGAAGGGGAGAATAAACCAATGAGGGGTTGCCTAGGTCTGGGGAGAGGAGGAGCTTTGATTGTTGTGGAGGAATGTGGAATTGAGAAATGCCAAATGTACTGAAGGGACGGGCCGGTTACGGGATTGCTTTAAAATATGTAAAGTCGTACTTATGTGGGAGAATATTAAGGGAATATATCGGAAGAAAACGGTCGTATAAAACGTAGATGAAAGCGGAATGAAAGGAGTGGGGAAGGCAAACTATGTGTAATTAGTTCGGGGTCGTAAAATGACGACGGTGGCTAGCGGTAGATAACAATCCAAGACTGTGAACCGGGAAGGGGGCATGAATATAATATAATAAATAGATACATAAATAAATTGATAACGAAGATATTGATAGCTAAGGGGATGGGGACCCTAGTGAGCTCATAGGGGATAGAGCAAGTCCAATGTGAGTCCACCATATCCTGTATAGCAATCTCTTCAGGGGCGGGATGCTATACAGAAAACACTGCAGCTTGGAGGGGAAGCCGAGTAAACTGAGGGAGGGAATATGTAAAATGAACCGAGGGGAGTAGTAGAGGGGAGGAAGGGGGATGTGTAGAACGGAAAAAGTGCCGTGGAGAGGATTGCTGCAGGGTTTAACGTGTTTCGAAATGCTTATAGACCGGTCTTGAGCATTCTCGCCCGACACGTGATAGAGTGGACATTGGACTGCTCGTTCTGACAACTAAGCGCGGGACCGACAAGAAGAAAAACAACATATGTTTACCTGGAGGCCGGTAAGGGGTGAAGAGTCCCATTGATTTGGCCAGTGTTCTGGTGGGGTTTTTTGCCTTGGCGTTATACATTGGTGTTTAACTGTCGATATTGAGCGAAGAAAGGGAAGGGATCTCGCGGTGAGGGCAAATAAAACTAGCACATATTGATGTGTGATTGGATGTCATATTGTGAGGGTGTGATGGATGTGACAGTTCTCACTTCGTTAAGGACCAGATCGAGAGGGTGCGGGCGCGGAGGCGGGGCACAAAGCGGCAAAACAGTATGCTCCGCTGGCCAAATGAACGAAGGCTCTGCTATGAAATGCAAATAACCGAGGGCTATAACTTTTTTAGTAAATAATTTAATAACTAAGTAAACTCGAAGAGAAATACAAATAAAGAAAACTTAAACCTGTAAAAGTCTAAGGCTAATCTTTTAAGTAGTTATCTTATTTTTAGACAAAACACTTCACTTGAAGCAGAAATCACGGTATATGCCTGTTTTCGCGGGAAACTGGGGGCGCGCCGACAAGAAATAGCAAATACGAGTGCGCGTGACGTTTGTCCGAGTGAACTCTACACGGGTTGCCTGTGGTAGATCGTGGGGGCCTGGAACGGTCTCAAGAGCGACGGCCATCTTGTAAATTGGAAAGAAGAAGTACGAGGAGATGTAAATGCTAACTAAGTAGTGGAGAAAGGCGAAGGGTTTGTAGTGAAGTGTCCGTGGGAGAGATGACGCCACCAAAAGTCGAGTATGGTTTAGTGGTAATGCGCCGGGAAACGCACTCCTATGGTTTGTTGTTTATTGTTGTATAGTACGAAGGTACATGTACTTCACTACTGGTGTATTAGGGGTTAAGGTGCATTGTATGTGTGTGGGAATGCTGTCAAAATGAGGCCGGTGTGTGTAATGAAAACTTCCGAAAAACCAAGGAGGGTGCGTGTAAAATGTGGTGATTAACAATGGATACAATATTGTGGCCCAGGAACCTGTGTGAACATACTGTGATAACTATATAATCTAATATTGAATGTTAGTAAAGAAACTGTGAAAGAATGGAACTCACTGCCAGAATATGTAGCACTGTTGGTGCGGGTATTAGCACCCGGACATTAAACAGGACGGGTGAGGGAATATGGATGAGAGAGGGGGGTAGGGAGGGTAAAATTGTCACAGTTGTTGTTTTTGTGTTAGTGTGGGTAAACGGCCCCGGACATCGAACAGGAAGGGTGAGGGAATAGGGTTGAGAGGGTGAAATTGTCACAGTTGTTGTTTTTTGTGCTGGTGCGGGTATATGTACCCGGATATCAAACAGGAAGGGGGTAGAGAGGGTAAAATTGTCACATGCAGTTGTTGTTTTGTCTTTGTGTTAGTGCGGGTATTCGCACCCAGACATCAAATAGGGAGGGTGAGGGAGTAGCGATCAGAGAGGGGGTAAAAATTATCACAGTTGTACATGTAGTTTTGTTTTTGTGTCAGTTTGGGTATTCGCACAGGAAGGGTGGGGGTGAAGGAGTAGGGATGAGAGAAGGGGGTAGAGGGTAACATTGTGACAGTTGTTTTTGTGTTGAAGTGCCGGTATTGTTTTGTTTTTGTGTTAGTGCGGGTTTTTGTGTTGGAGCGAGTATACGCACCCAGACATCAAATAGGGAGGGTGAGGGAGTAGCGATGAGAGAGGGGGTAAAAATTATCACAGTTGTACATGTAGTTTTGTTTTTGTGTCAGTTTGGGTATTCGCACAGGAAGGGTGGGGGTGAAGGAGTAGGGATGAGAGAAGGGGGTACTCTGAGGGTAACATTGTGACAGTTGTTATTGTGTTGAAGTGCCGGTATTGTTTTGTTTTTGTGTTAGTGCGGGTTTTTGTGTTGGAGCGGGTATTCGTACCCAGACATCAAATAGGGAGGGTGAGGGAGTAGCGATCAGAGAGGGGGTAAAAATTATCACAGTTGTAAATGTAGTTTTGTTTTTGTGTCAGTTTGGGTATTCGCACAGGAAGGGTGGGGGTGAAGGAGTAGGGATGAGAGAAGGGGGTAGAGGGTAACATTGTGACAGTTGTTTTTGTGTTGAAGTGCCGGTATTGTTTTGTTTTTGTGTTAGTGCGGGTTTTTGTGTTGGAGCGGGTATTCGCACCCAGACATCAAATAGGGAGGGTGAGGGAGTAGGGATGAGAGAGGGGGTAACAATTATCACAGTTGTACATGTAGTTTTGTTTTTGTGTCAGTGTGGGTATTCGCACAGGGAGGGTGGGGGTGAAGGAATAGGGATGAGAGAGAAGGGGTAGAGAGGGTAACATTGTGTCAGTTGTTGTTTTTGTGTTTAAGTGTCGGTATAGTTTGGGTGTCAAGGGGGTGGGTGAAGGGATGGGGGGTGTGTGAAAATATCACAAATAGGATTCGGTAGGGTCTGGTAAATGTTTTTGTGTTGGAGCGGGTATTCGCACCCAGACATCAAATAGGGAGGGTGAGGGAGTAGGGATGGGAGAGGGGGTAAAAATTATCACAGTTGTACATGTAGTTTTGTTTTTGTCAGTGTGGGTATTCGCACAGGAAGGGTGGGGGTGAAGAAATAGGGATGAGAGAAGGGGGTAGAGAGGGTAAAATTGTGACAGTTGTTGTTTTTGTGTTCAAGTGCCGGTATGGTTTGGGTGTCAAGGGGGTAGGTGAAGGGATGGGGGGTGTGTGAAAATATCACAAATAGGATTTGGTAGGATCTGGTAAATGGTTATAGGGATATTTGTGGGCATTAGTAATAAAACATCAGACTGGGGTTTTTGTGTTGGAGCGGGTATTCGCACTCAGACATCAAATAGGGAGGGTGAGGGAGTAGCGATGAGAGAGGGGGTAAAAATTATCACAGTTGTACATGTAGTTTTGTTTTCGTGTCAGTTTGGGTATTCGCACAGGAAGGGTGGGGGTGAAGGAATAGGGATGAGAGAAGGGGGTAGAGGGTAACATTGTGACAGTTGTTGTTTTTGTGTTCAAGTGCCGGTATTGTTTTGTTTTTGTGTTAGTGCGGGTATTCGCACCCAGACATCCAATAGGGAGGGTGAGGGAATGGGGATGAGAGAAGGGGGTAGAGGTGGTAAAAATTATCACAGTTGTACATGTAGTTTTGTTTTTGTGTCAGTGTGGGTATTCGCACAGGAAGGGTGGGGGTGAAGGAATAGGGATGAGAGAGAAGGGGTAGAGAGGGTAAAATTGTGTCAGTTGTTGTTTTTGTATTTAATTGTCGGTATAGTTTGGGTGTCAAGGGGGTGGGTGAAGGGATGGGGGGGGGGGAGGGGGTGTGTGAAAATATCACAAATAGGATTCGGTAGGATCTGGTAAATGGTTGTAGGGATATTTGTGGGTATTAGTAATAAAAAAACAGACTAGGGTCTGATGTGTGTATCTGTGTATACGTACGGATGCAAACATGTACAGTCACACTGACATGTGAATTATGTCAAGCCAGCAAAATTAAATGTAAATACAAATATATAAACACACATACATAAAAAGTGTATAACCTGAACGTGAAGATATATACATACATACATGTACATGTAAAAGAATGGATGTGTATCAACATAGATGGTGCTCGGATTGGGGTTTGATGTCTAGGGATCTAGGAGATCTTGGATAGCTTTCCCCGTATTGTGATTAAGTTTTTGTGTTGGAGCGGGTATTCGCACCCAGACATCAAATAGGGAGGGTGAGGGAGTAGGGATGAGAGAGGGGGTAACAATTATCACAGTTGTACATGTAGTTTTGTTTTTGTGTCAGTGTGGGTATTCGCACAGGGAGGGTGGGGGTGAAGGAATAGGGATGAGAGAGAAGGGGTAGAGAGGGTAACATTGTGTCAGTTGTTGTTTTTGTGTTTAAGTGTCGGTATAGTTTGGGTGTCAAGGGGGTGGGTGAAGGGATGGGGGGTGTGTGAAAATATCACAAATAGGATTCGGTAGGGTCTGGTAAATGTTTTTGTGTTGGAGCGGGTATTCGCACCCAGACATCAAATAGGGAGGGTGAGGGAGTAGGGATGGGAGAGGGGGTAAAAATTGTCACAGTTGTACATGTAGTTTTGTTTTTGTGTCAGTTTGGGTATTCGCACAGGAAGGGTGGGGGTGAAGTAATAGCGATGAGAGAAGGGGGTAGAGAGGGTAAAATTGTGACAGTTGTTGTTTTTGTGTTCAAGTGCCGGTATTGATATCCGGACGTCAAGCAGGAAGGGTGAGGGAATGGGGATAGGAGAGGAGGGTGTATGGTAATATTGTTGAAGAAACCATAGGTGGAAGACTATGTGGAAAATTGAGGCATGGTGGAAATTAGGGGATAAGTGGATTGAAAAAATGCAATAAATGATGGTGAAAGGAGTAAAATATGTTTTTGTATAAAGGAAGGAGGACTATCAAGAAGCGGAAGGACTGGATATCCCAGGGCAGGGTGAACACTGGGTACACTGTGTGAATTATGAATAACATAATTGGTAGAGAAAACATGCAGAGTGAGCCTGGACTAAAGGAAAAGCCATGAAAATGAGGAAATTGAAGGAGAAGCATGGAAGCAGTGAGCCCGGAGGAAAAATAGATAACTAATTAAATGAAAGCAGTGTATCTTGGTGTTATTGAAAACAGGGTAATAAGTGGAAAAAATGATAAATTAAGATAAAATTTGTAGGTAACACAGAGGAAAAAATGAATAAAGTGACGTTTATGATCAAAGGTAAATGTGTAGTTGGACATAAAAGTGGAAATGTATCCGTAGTATAACAGAAGGGGAGAATAAACCAATGAGGGGTTGCCTAGGTCTGGGGAGAGGAGGAGCTTTGATTGTTGTGGAGGAATGTGGAATTGAGAAATGCCAAATGTACTGAAGGGACGGGCCGGTTACGGGATTGCTTTAAAATATGTAAAGTCGTACTTATGTGGGAGAATATTAAGGGAATATATCGGAAGAAAACGGTCGTATAAAACGTAGATGAAAGCGGAATGAAAGGAGTGGGGAAGGCAAACTATGTGTAATTAGTTCGGGGTCGTAAAATGACGACGGTGGCTAGCGGTAGATAACAATCCAAGACTGTGAACCGGGAAGGGGGCATGAATATAATATAATAAATAGATACATAAATAAATTGATAACGAAGATATTGATAGCTAAGGGGATGGGGACCCTAGTGAGCTCATAGGGGATAGAGCAAGTCCAATGTGAGTCCACCATATCCTGTATAGCAATCTCTTCAGGGGCGGGATGCTATACAGAAAACACTGCAGCTTGGAGGGGAAGCCGAGTAAACTGAGGGAGGGAATATGTAAAATGAACCGAGGGGAGTAGTAGAGGGGAGGAAGGGGGATGTGTAGAACGGAAAAAGTGCCGTGGAGAGGATTGCTGCAGGGTTTAACGTGTTTCGAAATGCTTATAGACCGGTCTTGAGCATTCTCGCCCGACACGTGATAGAGTGGACATTGGACTGCTCGTTCTGACAACTAAGCGCGGGACCGACAAGAAGAAAAACAACATATGTTTACCTGGAGGCCGGTAAGGGGTGAAGAGTCCCATTGATTTGGCCAGTGTTCTGGTGGGGTTTTTTGCCTTGGCGTTATACATTGGTGTTTAACTGTCGATATTGAGCGAAGAAAGGGAAGGGATCTCGCGGTGAGGGCAAATAAAACTAGCACATATTGATGTGTGATTGGATGTCATATTGTGAGGGTGTGATGGATGTGACAGTTCTCACTTCGTTAAGGACCAGATCGAGAGGGTGCGGGCGCGGAGGCGGGGCACAAAGCGGCAAAACAGTATGCTCCGCTGGCCAAATGAACGAAGGCTCTGCTATGAAATGCAAATAACCGAGGGCTATAACTTTTTTAGTAAATAATTTAATAACTAAGTAAACTCGAAGAGAAATACAAATAAAGAAAACTTAAACCTGTAAAAGTCTAAGGCTAATCTTTTAAGTAGTTATCTTATTTTTAGACAAAACACTTCACTTGAAGCAGAAATCACGGTATATGCCTGTTTTCGCGGGAAACTGGGGGCGCGCCGACAAGAAATAGCAAATACGAGTGCGCGTGACGTTTGTCCGAGTGAACTCTACACGGGTTGCCTGTGGTAGATCGTGGGGGCCTGGAACGGTCTCAAGAGCGACGGCCATCTTGTAAATTGGAAAGAAGAAGTACGAGGAGATGTAAATGCTAACTAAGTAGTGGAGAAAGGCGAAGGGTTTGTAGTGAAGTGTCCGTGGGAGAGATGACGCCACCAAAAGTCGAGTATGGTTTAGTGGTAATGCGCCGGGAAACGCACTCCTATGGTATGTTGTTTATTGTTGTATAGTACGAAGGTACATGTACTTCACTACTGGTGTATTAGGGGTTAAGGTGCATTGTATGTGTGTGGGAATGCTGTCAAAATGAGGCCGGTGTGTGTAATGAAAACTTCCGAAAAACCAAGGAGGGTGCGTGTAAAATGTGGTGATTAACAATGGATACAATATTGTGGCCCAGGAACCTGTGTGAACATACTGTGATAACTATATAATCTAATATTGAATGTTAGTAAAGAAACTGTGAAAGAATGGAACTCACTGCCAGAATATGTAGCACTGTTGGTGCGGGTATTAGCACCCGGACATTAAACAGGACGGGTGAGGGAATATGGATGAGAGAGGGGGGTAGGGAGGGTAAAATTGTCACAGTTGTTGTTTTTGTGTTAGTGTGGGTAAACGGCCCCGGACATCGAACAGGAAGGGTGAGGGAATAGGGTTGAGAGAAGGGGGTAGAGAGGGTGAAATTGTCACAGTTGTTGTTTTTTGTGCTGGTGCGGGTATATGTACTGGCTTCAGCATAAAAGTACAGGAGTATTAAAGTTATCGTCGAGTTCTTGGTGAGTCATTTCTTGTACTCAATTTTGTAGTTGTGTTGTATCACACTGTGAATGGGTATATAAAAAATGTGGACATTTGCTATTGCTTTTCTCAACTTCAATGTCCATTGTGTTTTGGCGTAGGATAAAGTTAAATACGGGAAGAAAACCAAGGCGCTTATTTTTAGCTTTCTCTGAAACGTTCTCGCTGAGTCTGCCATGTTTGTATTTATATGTAAACAACGTACGAGTCCTCACAGTGAAGTCACGCAGCTCATTTGGCCGCGCGGCAAATGGGACAGTTTTTAGCATAAAGTAGTCCATTTGAATGGCGAAAAAGAGACCTTTCCGAAGGCGGAACTGAAAAATAAATATACTCTTGATAATCAGAAAAGAATGAACTTTATTATTCTGCAATAAAATAGAGATGCAAAATTTGGTTTCATAAACACTTTAATGGTTGGGCGTTTCTACTGATATAGGAAAACACATTTCTAACATCATTTTATTTCAACCACTGATAATTTGAAAAAAAATGTTTAATTGTAACAAAACATTTTGTATACTAATCGATGCCTCCACTGACGTCATGTAATTAGCATTTTGGATATTAAAACCTCCTTAACTCAGCGACACAACATTCAAAGCAAGATATATTGTACCATTTAGTACTATTCACTTGATGTAGAATTGACATCTAAAATAAAAAAAAAATCTTCATAGGCACTTTAAGAGCATGCATTACGGTAGGCCTAAGCTTATCGTATCCGTGGCGGCACTGTAATTTAATTGGATCAGAAAGACAAAAACGACAGGGAAACTATTTGAATGTAACGGCATGCTGTACAGTAACCATGACTACCCTGCGAGCAGAGCCTTCTTCAACTACACGAAAAGCGATAAGACTCTGCAGCAGTCGTGTTGTTTTCGTATCGAGCATGCGCCAACGGTGTTGTCTCGTACCAGGCTCACTCGGTCACTCAGTCGCGTCACCTTTGTCTGCCATTGTTGCAGTGGGCTCAGGTTTGGTCATCAGTTCAGTTAAAACAAACGTTTTGCTGTGCGCTGATAAACCGGTTATAACAAGCTGGACAAGCCCACTCATACGAAATCCGCTCTAAGGACCCGTGTAGGTTTCTCCTCCTGGCGCTTTATACTATTTGGAAAATGTCCGGCCTGTTTTAACTTTTAGCAGGAGAATATTACACATCCCGTGCCCTTGTGTTGGCCCCTAACACAGTAGATGGTGTGTCTATTTATAGTCGCGAATTTCTGGTATGCGATTAAGTTGTCTTTTGTTCTCTTGCGGTTTAGTATTTTTTAGCAGTTTGAACCGTGTTTATTACAATTTTTCAGTGCATCCTGATTGTTTAAAAGTGACGGCCTTTGTTTCTTCTCGCGAAAAAACTATGCTAAAAACTAGTATAAACAGGTAGTGAATGCTGCTCCGCTCAGTTAAGGAAGTGTATTGGAAGAGAACCTACAGTAGCACTTTGGCAGGAAAAATAGATTACTGGGTGAAAAAATGCCAAGGTGTTAGATGAATATATTTTGTAGTTTTGGGGCTATCGTGCGACTGAATCGACGGAGTTTGACGGAGCTGTGGTGTGTTTTCATTTTGTCCCGAGATATCAACGATCTCCCGGTAAATTCCCTGAGCCTACCAATTTCCGACATTTTCTTAAGATTCCTGGCACAACGAACTGCTGTTCTCCCCGGTGAAGTTTAAACACCGGAAATCAACTGTAATTGAGAATTTAATTGTAAATGCTAATTGTATTTTGAACCGGCTGCTTGACGGCAGTTTATCGAAGCCAATAGAAGAAAATTATTTGCTGCTCACCATCTTGATCTGACAGGAGAGATCTTGTTCTTTGGAAAATGATAGTTCACACAGAGTTAGAAAGAGTTCACCTACACGTCTACACTTCAACAAATTCATGGTTACACAAGGATTGTATACACAGAAATGCATTAAAGAACGGTTGAACGTAGTTAGCTCAAACAATGCAGATTCGTGTAATGTCTGACGTGACGATCACTTATCCAAGCAAAGCAGTGTGGTAAAAAAAGACAATAGAAGTGAATATGCATTGTGGTAAAAATTTGGACCCGCTTACAGATTAGAACTGCTGCCTTGCTCGCTCGCTCGCTTCATGCAGGCTCGCTCGCTGCGGCAGCAATAACTCTACCGTCTACAGTGTTGTGTGACAATATAATGTGGGAAGAGGAACACTATTCTGTATTATATACTCCTGCTTTTAGGCAGAAAAAAATTGCTTTCTCGGGTATATGTCAACGATCGCGCTTTTTTTGCTTTCTTCGCGCGTCCAACTCTTTATCATAAATATACAAAGAATCCTGAGCTATGTATTATTAGAGACTAGTACAGGCACTCTAACTGTACGATGAACGAAAAATGATGAATACTGCATGAGGCCGAAAGTATGAAGACATGTCGAGTTCATCGGCGTACAGTCATTACGTGCCTCTATTTGTCAATAAACACCAACTGAGCGCACATCGTGCTGTGGTCACCAATAAAGCACTGTCATTAGCCAATCACCTGCTCGGGATAAACACCCTGGTCATTTAAGAACACTCGAGACACGCTGTAAGCACTTTGATCTCGAATAACCTTGCATTACAGTAAATAATATTACAGTATATTTGTTAAACAGAGTCAGCAGAGTCTACCCACATAACACACAATGTTCCACAACACAAGATCCTCATAACACATTTGCCATTTCTTGCAACTGAAAGGAATTGAATTTCCGCCTCTCCAATATAATTATTATTCCTATTCGGCATACAGCAGTTTGAAAATAACACATCATTGATCTAATACTGTATAGCTGTAGTTGTGAAGACGGCTTTAATTTATTCTAAACTTTCAAAGTCTTCTGTATTTCTGCTAATTTCGTACAACTCAATAAAGAGTATAATGGAGGATTGCAGAGAGTATTAAGAAGTGAGTTATCATAATGGAAGGACTGAAAGGTGCATCAGCTCAAGTTGTAAATGGCACTTTCGAAGGCCATATGGTGATCTTTAATACTTAATGCCTCACAGCTAATAAACTGTTTCTACTCATTATGTTGATTTTGTCATTGATCTGAATGTGGTCTTGACGGCGGAAGGGGAGTACGTGGTTATATAAAGCTGCTCGACAAATTGTCATTCAGAATTGTTTTAATTTCTTTCCGGAATCCTTAAGAGCTTGCCGTTTCAAAAAAAACTACAAGCTAAAGAGTGAAAGTAAACAGGAGTCGACTGTTTTCTCTAAGCTCGTATTTTTTAGGAAGGTTCCGTTTGAAGGGATTCATTTTGAAGGGAGTCTTTTACGACGTGGACGTCACTATTCAAACAGAGAAATATGGTACCTCTACACCTTGTCTTGATTTTCTGCCTTATCCACCATTCAGTGTCTTCATCATTAAATCATTATGGTACTACCAACAAATTCCTGATGTTAAGCTTATTGGAGAACGATAGAGAAACAACGGATCAAGTACTGAAAAAGTACAGCAAAATTGCGCGGAATATTTACGGCCGCGGCCCAAGTTGTTTGCGGCTTATAAACCTCTCTTGGCGTCCCAAACCTCCCTTTATCATTGAAATCCTACGGAACAGTACGAACCAAACGAAGACTGAACCTCAAATAACAGGAATCTTCCATGATGTCTTGAGACAAGCCTTCCGTATTTGTTGTTACCCTTACAAGATTGAGATAAAATACCTGAGAGGAGTTTCCAGCTCCAGATCTCTTCACGAAGACTTGTACAACAAGCAGACGACGTGCGCGCTACGATCGCAAAGGATCATGGACGTTTATTGAAATTCGAATCATTTGCATTTGGTCGCGGTCGAGTGAGGACTTCTCCACGGCTAGACGGCTCCACGATACTATTAAACTGATACGCTCTTTGCGCTTTTGACTGAATGCTCTTTTCCGTATGGGGATAAGCGGCTTATTTCCTTACTTGAAAGATCAAGCAAGGAAAGGAAGCAGGGAAGACAGCAGCAATAGATAGCTCTTGCTGGATTCACAAGGATTTATATGTGAGTTTGTCACAAACTGGAACTCGTGAAAGGTGAGAGATTTTACATGTCGCGTTGTCAAACTTATACTGTAGTTATTTCTGCTTTTGACAACCGTAATTTCTATCTATATAGGAAAATAATGTTTTTAATTTTACTAGGGTTGAATTTCAGTGTTTACAGTAAAAGTTTGTGGTCGTCGTCCAGGTTTGGTAGAGTATGATTTGAGTGTTTAAAGTAAACATGTGCGTTCGTGTTCAAGGTTTCTTGTAAAGGGAGCTATTCTTAGCTAATTTCCAAATTTATCGACGGCGGATTCGAATATCTCTTTTCGAGAGAGAGATATCACTTTGACAATATTTTTATCGTGTTGCTTATGCTATTTACATTTAGAAAAGTATGTTTTAAATTTTACTAGAGATGAATTTCAATATTTTAAGTGTAAATCTGTGTTATTACTCTACTAGAGTAAAAGTGCGTGTTTATGATAAATGTCTGATGTACGGCGGGTTCCAAAATCTTTTTTCGCAACGGGACAATGAGTTTAAAAATATTTCTATCGTGTTCCTCATCCTTTTTACATCAAGAATACTGTGTTTATAAATTTGGTAGAGTATGATTTGAGTGTTTAAAGTTAACATGTGCGTTCGTGTTCAAGGTTTCTTGTAAAGGGAGCTATTCTTAGCTAATTTCCAATCGACGGCGGATTCGAAAATCTCTTTTCGCGACAGAGATATCACTTTGACAATATTTTTATCGTGTTGCTTATGCTATTTACATTTAGAAAAGTATGTTTTAAATTTTACTAGAGATGAAATTCATTGTTTAAAGTAAAAATCTGTGCTATTAGTTCGGGTCTGTCGTTTCTTCATCGTGAGTGGCTGTGAGACATAAAAAAGCGATAACTTTAAACAACGAAAACACATATTTCCCACGGGGAGCGATGGGGAGCGTTTATACTACGTGACAATGTTATATTTCAAGAGTAATATTTGAGCTATTTTAGTAATCTATCTTGAGTTTTTAGTAAACTATGGGACAAAAAGTATATGCTCATCAAATTACAAACAGAAACTTTGAAAACGGTTCATGCTTTTACTCAGCCAACAAATTGATCGCAGGGATAATATTTTTCACGTATTTCATCCGGAACAAGTACATCAGATAATTAACTATCATTTAGTATCATAGATAGCATTAAAATGTAAAGTAATTTATATGGAATGAGTGATTAAACTTACCGAAATCTACAACCATCCGCCATGTTTTTTTCTTTGATGTGTAAAAACTACTACCACAATGCAATTCGATCGTAGCGCGCACGTCGTCTGTACAACAAGAAAGCAAACGGTATTCTTCCCGTCCATAACCCGTCCTTCAAATACGGTGGCGAGTTTCCATATGTGGAGATACTGAAGTCTCCAGGACTGATGTTGATTATGAATAAGGATGATTTCAAGCGAGATGGACGTTTACAAGTGTGGAATGCTCTCGCGGGAACGTGGCCAGTGCTTCTACCGAGTATTATCTTGGTGATTATTGCAGGGATTTGCGTGTGGGCTTTGGTAAGAAACAATCGCTGTTTATCAAGTGTTATCTGTACTTTTATTTTCTTGCATGACTTATCTAAAACATTCTATCCGTCAAATACTGCACAGTACTTAGTTGCAATTTCCGCGGGTCAATAATCAGTATCTGCATGTTATGTATAGTCTTTGAAGAGCTGACGTCGACATACATGTACGTAACGGAAACTTGTTCAGTTGAGAAACATAGTTGAACACTTGTACATCGACAAGGAATAAAATGAAACAAACCTTATTTTTTACAGCATAATTCGCTGCAATAATTTTGGTGATTCGATCAAGCAAAAATGTTGCAGAACTTTAAGTTACTAGTTTTGAGTATTTGCAAATACGCGGTGGTAAGTAACAACATAAATTGCAAGCGCTTCGTCCGAATTTGTTTATTCATCTATTCATTACCATTAGTCTAATATTCCTACCAATCGTGATATTTGTCATTTCTGAAGCAAATGTTTGAATGAGTTTTAGCAAAAACAACAGCAGGTGAAGCGAATTATTTTAAAAAGGGATTACAGTTAACGTTCGATAGATGGCAAGATCTGATATATTTTTTGTTAGACTGAATACTTACTGTTTTGTGTTACTTTTTATGTGTGTATTTTTGCTTACCTGACTAATCTAGATAAAGAGCTATACAGAGGAATAATTATTGCAGGGGGGTCACGGAAACGTTAGTAAACTTTCTTTCAGACGATTTATTCAATAATAGAGAGATTAAGCATCCCATTATTTCTTCCCGCGAACGGCAGAAATGAAAACATAACCACAATTTTCGCGCATTTGCTGCTTGATATTTTCAGTTTTGACGTGAAGTTGGGTAGATCCGCGTTTGTTGTGAACGTTAATTGGAATTCTTTTCCACTTTTCTTATATATTTATTTCGTATTTTGACAGCGGGCTGACGTTTCCGGTTTGCCGTAGAACGCGGTGCTTAAGCTCTCTCCATTAAAATCATTAGAAACTTTAATGACATTTCGGCGTTAACGGTTTTCCATGAAGGAAACTATAATCAGCCCGTCTTTCTCGTCCCTCTATCAACAACATTTATCGAAGCTCTCATATTTACCTCATTGCATTTTCCTTTAATATTTCATTACATAAGGTGTTTTGTAATATAATCGGCATTGCATGAGTTTGTAGGAAACTACAAGGCGGAATATTTAAAGACCCTGTGTCCGAGCCCATGGTGCTTTGCGCCAATGTTATGATTAGTTTGTTTATCAACGGCCGCATAAATTAAAGGCCAGCTTTTAGGCGAACTAAAATGCTCTCGATTGTTTATAAGTTTCATAAAAGAAGTACGCCCATATACTTTGGATAACGAATTTCATAATTTCTACCGGATTAGAAACCCAATCGAGCCCACGAATTTTCTCCGGATGCTTCGAATATGATTTTAACAGTACTCGGCAGGAAGCCAGTTGTTCTGTCTTTAGATTCTAATTAGGTTTACGAGTGCGACTTTTCACAACTCTACAAGCAAACACATACTCTTGCTACCTTGTTTTCATGTTTCCAGTATTGCTTAGCTGTATTTGAAGATCTCTACTTTCCTTGCGAATGATATAAAAATTATTTTGAGTGTAAAATGAAATGTCGACTCGTACTCGTACTCGCACTCGCACTCGAGTCAAACTCAAGCGAAGTAACAGCTGAACTCGGCAGATTGGACTTTGACCCGCGATCGTAGTTTTGGTAGCAAGACTTTCTGGACTTACTGGAGGATGAAAAAAAAGGTTAAGGACATTGCTTTCAAGGCTAATAAAAATGCAAAACATATACAGATACGTCGTAACAACTCAGTGGAGCTTAGCCATGCGAAATTATAATTACGAACGATCTTGATGCCAGAAGTGGTTGCATGCTTTGTGCTTTGTATTTCCAACGAAGCCCGCCGGTCCATTAGTGCAGCAAATCCCCGGGAAACTCACGTAGTAGTCCTTTTGAACCACAAGTGTTCTCTTGTAGATCTAGAGAAAGTAAATTGTGGACTGCTGAAGGATTATTTGTCGAGTCGCTTCGCCTCGCTGTCTCGGTCCTTTCTCCGCAATTCCTCTACTCGCCACTCTAGACCGGGATTCGAAGAAATATTCGAACTAAAGTTTCATTTTAAAAAGAATATATTCAAATATAAAAGAAAGTCAGTTAAGCATATATACCAATGAATAATTACACGATGGCCCAAACTAGGGATGGATTTCGAAAGATTCGAAAGTCACATAACAACAACAACGATCTTTCTGATTTTCGTAGCCTACGGAAATGATTTGCGCGCGCAAAGCACCATGGGCTCGGACACAGGGTCCGCTTTAACTAAACTTTACTGAGTTAGAAAAATCGGAACTAGAAAGTGTGAATGAATCTTTTAATGATAGTGTTTTCTACGGGAGTATGGTAAACCTAGGGCTTGCAAAGATTAAAATAAAATCCATAAGCAATTTCACTGAAAACTTTCACTCTTTTGCAAAAAGGTCGTATAGCAAAATAACACAGCATGCAATTGAGAACGCCTCCGGCAGGACATCAATTGACGGCACGGTTGAAAACAAATGTACGTGTGGTCAAAAATTAGCCAATAAACGCCACAAGTTATTTCATAAACAGTTTCAGCATTAAAATGTTTTTATCAGTAAACTCGAATCAGTCGCAAACAATATCAGCACGACCTTAATTTCTCTCTCTGACATCACTTTGTCTGCTTTGCGACGGCTTCATCCAGATATGGCATTAATCTTCAAAGCTCTGCATGCTTGATTAAATTTGAAAGTTAAATATTCTATAGCAAATAGAAGTTTATTGTTCTGTCCCTTCGCTCATACATTTATTGTTAAAGAAAATTGAAAACCATCTTCTAGAATTCAAAACTCCCTGTTTGAACAACAGTCTATACCTCGTGCAAAATTGTAATGATCGAGTACATCACCAGACTATATGTAACTGAGTTCAAGGTATTTTTTCGAATATCATTAGATTTTAATTCAACAAAGGATTTACGACTTTTTAATAAGCCGGTATAACCAGACTGCCGCGAGTTTGATCCGAATAAGAAGCGGCCGCGTAAGGAACGAAAGATGATAAGGTCCATGTTTTAGACTTGTGTATCAGCTGTCGTGTTCAGAGGAAAGCAAAGGCCAATATTTATTGACTTGAAAACAGTATTTTGTGTTGCAGTAGCTTTTCAAAGGCAAGATCGTTTTGGTCATATAAATTGTGCTTCGATCTTAACCTTCTTTACTAAGCATGCATTTGGGAATCCATTTAGTATACCTGAACCAACCGGTTTCAATTGGGAATGTCTTATGCCATTTGTCGTTTACCGCTTGTCCCATGTACGCTTTACAGGACAGCCGTTTTTGAAATAGGCATAACTCGCTGGATTTTGGTCATTTGCTTCAGTGTAGTCACTGCCCGAATTTTTCTTTAAAACACAAAATGAGACGTTATATTTTGTTCAAACAGATACGACTCATTCATACATCAACATAAATATCACGTTAACAATTAACGAGCGCAGTAGACAGTAACAAACCAAAGGCATCACATTAAGCAGTCCGATCTAATCTGATTAATAACTGAAACTAACTGTCCTAATCAGCTACCGTTTTCTTTACTATCATGATCACTACGTATTAAAATACTCTGAATTTCTAACGGGACCTGAAACAACTACAGGGTTGATTAAAGCCAGGACCCGGATAATCCTCAGATCGAATTGAAATTTAGCGTGATGGTTTTTGCGGAGGGAGGAAAACCGGAGAACCCGGAGAAAAACCCTCGGAGCAAGGGCGAGAAACCAACAAGCTCAACTCACGTATGGCGTCGCGTCCGGGAATCGGACCTGGGCCACAGAGGTGAGAAGCGAAGCGCTTGACCACTGCGCCACCCTGGCTCCCAAAGACTGCTCAGTTGTATATTTGGTAATCACCAACTGTTCTTGTTCTCTGCTTTCAAGGAGCATCACCGTAACGATAAAGAGTTCCCTCAAGAATTTGTTAAGGGTGCAGCTAACGGTGTCTGGTGGGCCATTGTTTCCATGACAACTGTTGGGTAAGTTTCAGTTTGGTAAATAATCTGTCCAGAGCGAAAGGCTAGCGCTCGAAACGTCAATTCGATTCCCACGGCGCTTAGCATACGAGTTCAACACTCGACTTCAAGTTGATAATACCAGTGTTAAATTAAATAGAACATATTGCCGACACAGTAATATATTGGCCTACCTATAGCTACACTTTATAAATAGTTTGACACACCTCTTTTCTCTGTACATGTAATGAAACACTTGTTTTCATTACAAGAAGAAGTTTTACCATTAATGTGCATGGTTCCCATGCAGGTATGGTGACAAGTCTCCCAAGTCTTTTCTTGGCCGTTTGCTCGGCATCGTGTGGATCATCTTTGGTCTGGTGATCTGCTCGTTTATGGTGGCTACACTAGAGAGCGCCATGACCGTCACTTCCATGGAAAAACGAATCGAAATCTTTGGTAAAAAGGTGAGAATAAATCTTATTCGGTTAGACACTGTTCTGTCGGTCGTATCCTATTGGACTTCACTTATAAAGAATCCCATTGTTTTAGGGTTATGCCGGGTTTGTATTGTTTTAGGGGTAGGCTATTGTTTGGGTAACCAATTCAGGTTGCAAACGGTGAAGTCTGCCCCATCTGATTGGATAATAGAATGGTTTTCGATTGAGTGTTTAAAACCAAAACCAAAGTAATTACAGAGCGAATCACGGGAGCAAGTGAAGACACAACGAGCCAATCACGAACTAAGTCATGAAAGTAATTCATGATTGGTTTTAGTTGATTGCGTTTGGTTTTAGTTTAGAACTTGATTGGCTGTTAATTACGAAACGTTTTTCACAACCAATAGAAAAGCTAAGCAAACGCAAAACCAAAGCAATCACTTACCTATTAGTTTCGACACTCAACCGAAAACCGCTCTTGTACAATGTGTTATTTAGACCAAGAATCCGTATTTAGACCAAGAATCCATTTTAAGATTCCAGCTTTAAAGATCTAGTACACTAGCATAAAGATTAAATGTATGCAGATACTTCAAATGTTTTAAATAAAATTGTTTAGATTGCTGTTATTAGTGGCAACCAAGGTCTGGCAACCAAGGATACATAGAAGCTGTCAATCAAGGGGCAAGGACAAAAGGTAAGCTGGTTGGTGAAACATCAGTAAAGAACATAGACCAACCGTCATGCTTTGCGCGCTATGGCGGCCATTTTGTCACAGTTGAAAAGTCTGTTTTGTATGAGATGTCGCGCAATACTTTGAACACCTCTACAGTCCTGTTGTTTTGTGTTATAGTTTCAATATGAATCTGTTTTTGGAAAGTTTATTTTGTAGTTGTCCTGTTTAGTTTGATAGTTTCACAAAGCGGAAATAAACAAAAGGCCGCTAAGCATCATGGTTGGGCTATAAAATTATTCTGGATGTTGTATCTCCAGATTTAGCTTACATGTAACGTTCCTGCAGTAAAAAAATATTTATTTTAAAAAGGAAGGAATTTAAGGTTACAAGAGATAACATCTAATTATGTGTAAGGGCTATTAGACTTCCTGGAAGCAAGACAATTATATACATTTACATAACAATTATTTGTAATATAGAATTAAAACTGCTGTCGATGTTCATCACTACAAGCCCAAGTACCATATTTTCGCGAATAAACGCCCAAACTGAACTCTTTTGAGGGGGCGTTTAATAGCCCACTTCCGCGGTATGCTTTACTCGTCACGAACAAAGGTTTCAATACGAGGCTCAGTGCTAAATTAAATTAAATTAATTATTTTTAGCACGGAGCCTCGTATTGAAACCTTTGTGCGTGACAAGTAAAGCATATCGCGGAAGTGGGCTATTGAGAGGGGTGTTTATTCAAGATGGTGTTTTGGGGCATATAATAGGCCCTTTGCAGCTAACAGTCACGTGTTGATATAATACTTCATTAACGAATGAATTGAGCTCATGATCCCTATGGGAAAGGCGTTGCCATGAATACTGGAGAGCAAGCTATCTTTAAAATCGATGTTTTAGAAAGATCGACAATCGATTGGAGGTCGAAAATAGCATTTGCAAATAGGTTTTGCTAATAGCAATACTGATCTCGTACATGGCCTTTAAATAAATGAAGTCAGATATTTTGTGCTCTCCAGTACAACCACGTGTTGTGTTAGCTGCAAAGGGCCTATTCTTTTTAGGACTGCTAAGGGGAGGTGTGCGTTTATTTGAGAGGCGAGTTTAAATGAGATGAGGCGTTTATTCGCGAAAATCCGATATTAGGTTATTGACCAAGCGTAAAGTCAAGACGCGGGATATATATATATATTGGCCAAGTTCTCTTTTTGTGTGTTTATGCATGGACCGAAATGAAAATAAACAGGCAAATAATTAAGAACGAGGCCAACATAATGTACTCAGTCCCATCTTGGCCGAACAAGCTTGGGTAATAAGGTTTTTATTATATGGCTTTTGCTGAAGATTCCGGATGAGGAAGCTGCACGTGATCATCCAAAACGCGCGCTCTGATTGGTCAAGAGCCGTGTGTTATTAGAGGACACACACATGGATGGCCGTCACGAGCGCGCAACCAATTTCTGAACTTGTTTTGATTGGATATTTTCATAGTTTTTAGTTTTGCAATTATTATATAAAACAAATAGATTGCATTCTGCCGCACGTCTGTACTCTTATAGATACACAGATGACACCAAAACGTGAAGAGAACATCAGTTACGTCACTCGACTGCGTGTCGTGGCGCACTTCTTTATTCTCTTCACGTTGTGACGTCATCTGTATATCTATAAGAGGACAAACGCACGGCAGAATGGAATCTATTCGTTAAATATAGACCCCTCACTCTTACTAGTTAAAATCATATAAAGGCCCTAGTGTTATATAGGTTGCTCATGTGAATAATTACACTTTCAGTTGTTAGTAGTCTGTTATCTCGTTAATTATTAACGAGGTTTTGAAGAAAATATAAAGATCAATACTTAAAATTCTGATGAAAGATAATACATGTGTTTACTGTATTTATTGTGTATACTCAGTTATGATTCTTCAATTCCAGTCTACACGTCGTTCCAAAATGCCTACGATGCTCTTGTTAACAAACATGAAGTAGAAGGAATCTTGGAGGAGATACCATTCGGTATCGCGAACATGGAAGAGGTTAACGATACCCGCTTGGTCGTGTCAAGAGTGTTTGAGCGAGAATACTCGTACGGAATCGCGCTTGACAAAGATTTCCCCTCAGAGAAGCACGAGTGTCTGAGGGACCTGTTTATGTACAGGACGAACGACATCACACATATCCTGGAGAACTACTACGTCACGATGATGGTAAAATATAACATTTCAATCACTCACAGCAAGTACGATGGGTAACTAGTTCCTGTAAAAAAATAGTGTTTGTCTGTGTGGGCGGGGAAGATAAACACTGGTATATATTCACTAAAGTCGATTGAGGTATGCTAACCGCCGTGGGAAGCGAGTAGCAGCTGACGTTTCGAGCGCTAGCCCTTCGTCAGAGCTAAAGAGGGTCTGGCAAGATCTGGGCTGAAGTTAATATTGATGGAATACCACAGGGGGAATATGTCTGGTCCTATGCCTAGTACCACGTTCTTGGAAGAAAAGCTATTTAAGGAACAGGTTTTAAAGCTGTTGATATAACCATAAATTTGCATGCACTCCGCTAGAGAGATAACTTTATTTATCCTCGGGTGGTGAGGCTGGTAAGGCATCCAGCAAGTAGCCTGCTGCTTATGGGTGTTTTTTTGCTAATTTGTTTTCGAATTGGGCTACCTGTGGCGCGCGGTCAAAGCGTCACAGGTAGCCCAATCCGAAAACAAATTAGCAAAAAACACCCATAAGAGCCGCTAGCAGGCTATTATCCAGCAAGTACATATGCTAATTAGCCGAGTAATGCTGCTTAATTGATTAGGCTGAAACAAATATCCAATCAGAGGCGTTCAGTTTTGATTTAAACAAAAGCCGGATATTTCCACACACGATACCACACACAATACACTCTTTTCAATTGGCGGCCATCTTGGATTCAAAGCGAGGCAATCCTTTGTTTTTGCCAGGTTAGCCTCGTTTTGACTATCCCTCACTGCGAGGCTAACCTGGCAAAAACAAAGGTTGCCTCGCTTTCGATCCAAGATGGCCACCAGGTGAGAAGAGTGAATTAAGGCGATGGATTCACTGAGTGAAATACTGATATGTCTATCAAGTTTACAGCTGTTTCTGTTGAGGGCACAGTCGGCATGCATGGGATCACTGAAAACACTGTTCAAGACTAGGGCGGTTTTCAGTTGAGTGTAGTAAAACCAAAACCAAAGTAGTTACATGGCCAATCACAGGAGCAAGTAAAAACACAATGAGCCAATCACGAACTGAAGTAATGCACGATTGGTTTTACTTGAACCAATCACGAGGCAAAGAAAACGCAATCGTCGATACTAGTCGCTAAAACAAAACCGGATTGCGTTATTGCGTTTGGTTTTAGTTTAGAACTTGATTAGCTGATAAATCGAAAACATTTTTCACTGCCAATAGAAAAGCAAAGTAACGCAAAACCAAAGCAATCACTTGTTATTTTCGACACTCAATCGAAAACCGCTCTATATAGGGCATTCCCATAATGAAGTGGATTGCAATCCCGTGTTTGCTTTTATACTGTCGTTCTGCGTGCAGAACCTTCTTCCCGCTAAAATATAAACAAGGGCTGCCTATGTACTTTTATACTGAAACCCCTCTATAGACATAGCTATGCGATCATAATACTGCTGCTATGGATAGACCCTTTGCACGTGACGTCATAGCCGCCATGTTGGTGTACCTTCTTCGTTAGCTTCTTTTGTTCTGTACACCAACATGGCCGCCATGCCCTTTGTCATTTGAATCTCTGGGGATTGAGTGCAACCCATCTATAGATGGTTTTCACGTGACGTCACGGCAGCCATGTTGGCGTACCTTTAACAATAGATTCTTCGTTAGTTTCTTTTGTTCTGTACACCAACATGGCCGCCATGCATGCCCTTTGTCATTTGAATCTCTGGGAATGGAGTGCAAACCATCTATATTAACTTTATTTAGACACGGTAAACGGCTCAGCAATGCTGCTTTTCAGACATGCCGTGTTTACAATATAATTTCTACTATTTAAGCTAATAATAACTAATAGTTAATTTAAAACTTTACTTATAACAATAATATTTAAGTATAATGATAAATATAGCACTTGTGATAAAAGTAATAATGCCACTTACTAATTTTAAAAGATCCCTTCATAAATTTACCTTTATTAGTAGGAATTTGAAAACGTGATTATGCCGAAAAGTGTAGTGTATAGCATTGTTGCATTGTGACAACATCCTATCTACAATCACTCTATTGCAGAGCATTGTCGATGTCAATGTTATTTAATACGAGTGTCATCGAAGTTTCTGTCTCCATAGCTTTCAGTAAACACAAAAAGTTATTTGAACACAAGCCTCTTGGTTCTTAGCCAATCATAGCGCGAGTTGCATCGTATGTATCTCACACAATAATAACAAGTTAATAAATGCAGACAAATAACTAACATCGATAAACGTTTATTTCTAGGGGGAGAAGAGTGAAGCTGTGATTTCAGTTTTTGACGATACGTCGCCTTTCTGTCAGCTTCTTCTGTATGTTCTCTCCATCCTTCTTGGGGTTTTGGTGGTTGGTGGACTGACTCACCAGCTCGTTATAACAACAAACAAATGCAGGATAAAGTTTATAAAGAAAGAAGAAGGTACTTAACAAGAACATCTACTCCTAGGAAACGTTTCGATATATATTTAAGTATATTTAAGTATATTTAAATAAATAAATATATATGCAATACATAGTTGTTTTTTGGCCGCATAAGGTATCTTTTTGGAAACATGAATGCAGATCAAAAATTAATAAAATAAGATTTGGAGTAAATATTTTGGGACAAAAACAAGTTTGGGAAATCTGATCGACTTAGAGCGAATTTCAATTGTGTATCGAAAAAAAATTAATTAAAACTATTTCCCCGTTTTTCCAAACTAAATTCTTGAAACTGCAAGAAAACGCTATTTCTCTGCCTTGTTTAAGTAAGAGTTAAATACCGAGAACGTTCGAGGTATTTAAGTGTCTTATTTCATACTTGACGGGTTTTTCGCAAAATTTTCATTGATGTAGCTCTTTTTGGGTAGATTTTGGGCGAGTACCAAGACGGAGAAAAGGTTCTAAATCATTATAGGGATATTTAGTAAGTTTTGCTGAAGCCAAGGTGATTGAATTGCTTGGAGAAAATAATAAGCTTGAAACAACAAAATATCGTTGAATTGTATTGAATTGCTCGTTATAAATGCAAGGGGTGTATGAGAAAAGTTTCCGGGATGTATCTGGATAGATGCCGGGAATTTTTCTCATACATCCCTTGCATTTATAATAAGGTATGTATGGAAAATAAAGCCTCATGAATAACAAAGAAAACCGTGTCAAGTATGAAATAAGCTGCAATAGACCCTTTGCACGTGACGTCATAGCCGCAGTTAACAATAGATTCTTCGTTAGCTTCTTTTGTTAGGGACATCAACATGGCCGCCATGCCCTTTGTCATTTGAATCTCTGTGGATTGAGTGCAACCCATCTATACGAAACAAATGGTTCAGTTGTTTTAAATATACTTACAACAAGGTTCCATTTGTCTCACTGGAGTGAGACGGACAGTCTGACTCGCATAAAATAGTTTCGAAAAACCGGGAAATAGCTTGGAAGAGGTTAAAAAGTAATTGCTTTCGAAATTGATTGGTTAGTTATCCATACATGATTGCGTTTACTTTGTCTCGTGATTGGTTGAGGTAAAACCAATCGTGAATTACTTCAGTTCGTGGTTGGTGTATTAATGTTTTTACTTTTTCTTGTGATTGGATCACTGGTTTCAGTTTTACGACACTCAATTGAAACCCGCTCTATTACATTTATCCTTGGTCTTGTTTCGAGTAACATCTACACTGAAAAAAAACAAACCAATTACATAGTATGGGAAACCATGGGGGAAAATGGAAAACCGATAGAAATTCTTCCATCTAATGGTATTTCTATACCAGTCTAAATAATTATTCAATAATCTTGGAAATTCCAATTTACAGCATATATGTTCATGTTTTTTTTCATGATTCTTTCATGATATTTCCATACTTCCCATTTTTCAAAAGTTTGGAAACTTAGCTGGGAAAATTATGGAAATACCATGAAAAAAAACCCTGTAGATTGGAATTTCCAAGATTATGATATCATACACGTAGTGTGGAAATACCACGGAATTCAGGGTCCCCCATACAGTATTTAGTTTGCTTTACATGCACTTATCAGCTCCATTGCCTCTCGCAACGAGCCGCGGCAACGAGCATATCCTCCGGTCGATTTTGCGTGAATATGACTTAAGTGCTGTATGCGATGTCTATACAGTCCAAACTATACACAGAAAATAAAGTAGTTTTTATGCTATGGGCAATTTATACTGCACGTGAAAACTCAATTGCAAATAAACCACCACCCAACCCAATCGGAAAGGGTGAAAACAACATCTTTCAATCGCAAATTTGAAAACTTTCCGCACGGTCGATATTCTTCGAAATTAAGCCGCCATAGTCATTTTGATCAATAATAAATTGAAACTTCAAAAATATTTTATTGAAATGTATTATTTCGATGGTTTTCTATTGAGTTTAAGAGTATCAACCAATGAAATTACGAGAGAGAAGAACAGAACATTAACACCTTTTTACATTCCTTGCCGTTCAGTGCTATCGTTCGTAGCCGGACCAATACTTCAAACAAATGCATCAAACAAATAATGAAAACTGAAAGGGCTTATAGTGGACATCAGGCAAATTTCTAGTAACTTCCTGCGAGCACTAATTAGTATGCTAGGTGTGGAGTAGCATTAGTAATAAAAACCAATTGCTATGATGGGAAAATCATGAACAATGTCATGGTTTCAGGCGGCTAACGTGACTTTCTTTTAACTATATGGATAGCGAGCAATGTAGCCTGCGAAATAAAGCAGCCGCATCTTTGTGTTCGCTCCTAACGGATCCATTCGGAACGAGCACAAAGATGCAGCTGCCGTTCGCAGGCTACGAGCAATGGCGTCACACATATGATGTCCAGGGAGTTTTCTTAATATAATCTAACTTTGTAAACCTTAGTTATTTTGTTACTTGAAGTTTTTGTTTATTATGGTTAGGCCTATTTTTATGGTTGTCGTTTTCCAACCCTCAAGTTAGAAAAAAAAGGTTATTTACGTAACTGCAGCCAGCAAATGTTAATTTTAACCTCAGATCTCCCTGTTTAATTATTAAACCCTTTTCAACTTTCAGTGAAAGACAAAGACAAGCCGACAGATGACAAGAATATCTTGCCTGATGTCCCGCTCACCTGCATCAACACAAGTAGCACAACTGAAAAGCAAGACAAATAAACTGCAAAACTTAGTAATACATTTGTTAGTTAATCAGTCTAATGTAGCTCGTACGAAAACTATAATTATAGTAAAGAATGAATTTGCTTTTCATGCCGTGATATCGCATTTCAGACAACTGGTAATAACATGGTTATGTGTATGGTATTACTGATGTCAGGATGATCGAATGTTTAAAATATTTCTGTACTTCACTGAAAGCTTGTGCTGGGAGAACAGTTTTGGCATCAGAACAGCAGAGCCACTACGTAGACGTTTTGTTTGCTGCTTAGGTATTTTGAAGAATATATTTTAAAGTACATAAAACAGAATGACCGACATAGAAAAACACTAACGTCTACCATTCTCATTTATTTAGGAATTATTTATTTGCGATATAATTTAAGTCAAAAGCCAATTCCAGTTCTTTTGCTCTATTTTTATGTCAGTTCCAGTTTTTAAAATATATTTCAATAAGATTGCAAGGATCAAATATCTGACGCCTGAAAAACAACTGAAAAATAAGCAAATTCAATGTTGACTCAATTCATATTCAAGTCATTAGCATATTGTTACTTAAATGACGTAATTTCAAGGATTTATTATGCATTTTAAATTGAAAACCCATAATAATTTAGTTTTTCAGCCAGACTCTGACAATTAAAAAATTTCGACCGGAACTTCTGCACTTCAGTTTTCGTGAGTGATCACGTGGAGCTGGTCATGTGAGAAAATCTGAGAAACTGAGTGAAATGTCGTCAGTATATACAACGAACTTCAAATATGTAGTTCAAATGCACCTTAAAGTGCCTATACGACCAAAAACGATATTATTAACATCGATTCATAGTGAATAGTTCAATGGTACAATATTTCTGGGTTTGAATGCCATGCATGACGATGAATTAGAGGTTTTAATTTCCAAAATGCTTATTACATGACGTCAGTGTAGGTATAATTATTTTATTATACAACAAGAGGCCCTGAGTGGCCTTAACTCGGGCCATCTACATGTAGGAATAGGCGAATACATGTAGTTCATTGAGTTGTTAGTAGCATGTGTGTGTGCCATTCATAGTCTGTGCTAGGGGAGCCAGATAATTGATTCACTATACTGATGCTCATGGTAATTTATAAAAATGGAATGACCTTTTGCAGGAATTCAATCATGTGGCTGTACTAGATGGCAAACAAATCTATTTCATATACCGGTGCGTATATTTAAATAAAGGCAATTGTATGAGATTGGTAGGTTCATTAGCAAAACCTGTTTATAATTGCTATTTTCCACGTCCAATCGATTGTCGATCTTTATAAAATAGCCTTTTTTAAAGATAGCTTGCCATCCAGCATCCATGGCAATGTCTTTCCCATGGAGATCACAAACTCAATTCATTCGTTAACAAAGTATTATACCAGCACATGACTGTTTACTGCAAAAGGCCTACTACAACTGCTCCCAGTAATTATAATAAATCAACTTCACATAACACTGACCTGGACTCTCTTTTGACCACTCTGTATACTGTTGCAGTTTCAGTTTATTAAGTATCAACAAATAATATAGGCAAGCGTAATCTCGATATTGGCATTTAGTACAGCGGTATGCTAAACAACTAAATAAACAAACAAAAAACATTCAAGCCACAAAAAGCTAATGTGAATATTAAATGAGTTCCTTGAACTGGTTAATAGACCGATCAAGCTTGTACATTTGATGCCAAATTCAGATCATGTGACAGCTCTCCAGAGGATTCAGTGCTTTGTTTTCTAATTAGAGGAATCTGTACATTTCCTCTTGGGATAGAGAAAAACAAGAAACATTTAATACTCAATGGCAAAGTTGGAACAACAAATATACAAGCTAAATCGGTATATTGAAGATGCCTGTACAGTGTAGCTGGGTAGAGCATTCCAAATTGGTATTGTAAACTAACAGAGAAAGAGTATATTTATAAGCGTTGACAGAGGCAGAAATATGTATGTCTATAATGAAAGTCGATCCGGAATGAAACCGGTATCATGTAAACACCCCCTAAGTCATATCCAGTTCTGTTTATGCAGGGTTATAAGTTCTGTTATGGTTTTAACGATTTCAACTTTTTCTTCTTGGTCTCTATTAAGTCACATACAGTTCAATTTACGATCGATTTCATTTCTGTAACGTTATCCTACGTGAAGAACCCGACACAAGTGTTCTGGGCCAGACCTATATTATGAAAACTAAACGACACGAGTGTGCTTACGAAAACTCCTGAATAATTTACATATGCAAATACCAAACATGTCATGCCAAACAAATACTTAATTAGCATGTCAATCCGTAGTTCTTCTCTACAAATGTCTCGACGAACATGGGCCACAATATATTGGAGACTTTTTTAAATTAGGAAATACACGCTATAATACTAGAGGTAGTGGTACCAAATTAGCTCAACCGAATTTTAGTTTAGAATGGATGCAAAGATCTTTTACCTATATAACTAGCAGGCTATGGAACAAATTACCTACGAAGGTACGAGAAGCTTCAAATGTCAACGAATTTAAACGCGCTTTAGCTAAGGTAGAACCTAATCACAAATTTAACTTGTAAATGTAAAGTATTGTATTGTAAATAAAGTATTGTATTGTAAAATAAGTATTGTATTGTATTGTATGTGACGCCAACTCGTCATACCTCCTTTCCTCTTATGCAAGATAATAAAGTTCAATGTTCAAGAGTTCAACCTGCACACTGTCAATAGATACTTAAAGTTCAATTATAGCAACTAAAGTTCAATGATAAGTAAAGTTCACTAACAACTAAAGTTCAATGAGGAACATAGTCCGTGAGTCGAGCTGGGGGTTTTCGCACTCGACTAGATCTGCGCAGAGCCGGTGTGGACGGTAGGATATCGGGCACAGCCTGCTCTGAACTGCGGGACACGGGGCTGTGCAGAACCGGTGTAGGGGGCTGCTCAATCAGAACTGGAATTGGCTCAGCTGGAACTTCTGTAGTCGGCATCTCATCTGGGACTTCTAAGAGCTCATCAGTCGGGATGAGTTGGCGGCGATTACGTCTATAGCTAGAGCTGCCAACTTTGACCTCATAACTTCTGATACCAATGAGACGAGTACAAATCACAGTACTCCAAGTCGTCTGACCAGTCAATTTCATGCGGACAGTATTACCCGCCTCAATAGGTTTGAGGGGTTTGACCTGCCGGTCATAGTAAAACTGCTGGCGCCTTTTCTGACCCACGAGAGCACGAGTGTCAAGTTCTGTTGGAAAACTTGGCTTGAGTAACGTGCCTGCCATGGGTAGGAGGGTCTTGTGACGTCGACCCAAGAAACGCTGTGCTAGACTTGTGCCGATACATTCAGTGGAGTGTTGTGCCAGTCCAAAACAGCAAGATACTCTGACTGCCCAGAGACTCGACATTCGTTAAACAAACGTTTTAACTGGTCTTAACTGGTCTTAACTGCGTTTTCTGCCTTCCCATTAGATTGAGGGTAATGGGGAGATGACGTCACATGTTGGAACCCCCATGTCTTTGCGAAGACAGCAAATTCGGCAGAGGCGAACTGTGAACCGTTGTCAGTCACCAACACATCGGGAGGACCATATATTGAACAGATGGCCTTTAGCTGCCTGATAACACTGCGGGACGTGACTTTATGTATGCGCTCCACTTCTATAAAGCCACTGTAGTAGTCAACTACAACTAACAATGTTCGTCCATTCATCTCGCATAGATCAGCACCAACTTTGGACCACGGACGTGCCACTATTTCGTGCTGAAGCAGTGGTTCCTTGCTAGGCGCTTGTCGGTGCGCCAGACAAATGTCACATTTGGAGACCCCACTCCTTTAACTCTGTGGATATGCGGGGCCCGAAGAGACTCTCGCGTGCTCTTCTAAGACAGCCTTCTACTCCAATATGAGTTGCATGTGTCACAGCCATCATCTCCTTGCGCATTACAGTTGGCACTAAGAGGCGAGATCCCTTGAATACTAACTCATCTTGTATGGTTAGCTCATCACGGAAATCGTAATATGCATGTAGACTCTCTGGCACCTTCGTCTTGCTGTCCGGCCAGCCACGTTGGATCATCGTGCACAGCTGTTGGAGCACTGGATCACTGGAAGACGCATGCGCAATCTGTTGTAGACGACTATCACTGACTGCGAGTGCCTTTCTGTGGTCCACTTCTTCTAGCTCACGGGATAAATCACACGCGTGTACCTCGGGAGGGTATGCACGACTTAGCGTATCTGCTAGGAACATGTCTTTACCCTTCTTGTATGAAACTTGTAAGCTGTACTTTTGCAGTTGAAGAAGCATTCTCTGAAGTCGTTTTGGAGCACTGTCCAGCGGTTTGAGTACAATCATCTCCAGTGGTTTGTGGTCTGTTTCCACACTGACTACGTCACGACCATAGATATACGCATCGAAATGTTTACATGCAAACACAATCGCGAGTAACTCTTTTTCGATCTGCGTCAACGCACGCGATGCATAAGCCACAGGTTGACCGTTCTGCATCAAAGCAGCTCCAAGACCAGACTGCGAAGCGTCACACTTTAGAGTTACCTCTTCTCCTAGATTATAGTAACGTAGTACTGGCGTATTTGAAACAGCTTTCTTCAGATCCTCAAACGCCGCTTGCTGTGCCTCATTCCATACCCACTCAGTGTCTTTCTGAGTAAGCACTCTAAGGGGCTTTGTGATGTCGGAAAGTCTTGGCAGGAACTTGCTCAGGTACTGCGTGAGCCCCAGCAAGAGCTGCACTGCGGCCACATCTGTGGGTTGAGGCATTTCCAAAATCGCCTTAACCTTGGATGGGTCTACACACAAACCCTTGCCAGTGGCCATATGACCAATAAACGGAACTTCTTCTTTTCTCAGCTTGGTCTTCTCTGGATTCAATTTCACATTTCGCTCCTCGCAACGCTGCAAGAACGCTTCCATGTTCTTGTCGTGGTCTAGAGTAGCATCTGCCAGTGTATCAACACAGCCAACAACAACAAAGTCGTCCGCAACAACTTCGATTCCATGCAGTCCCTCGACGAGCTCATGCATCCTGCGTGGATACACTTCTGGCGCAGAACATATACCAAACGGCATACGTTTCCAACGATACCTCGCGAAAGGTGTATTAAACGTCGTCAGATACGATGACTTTTCGTCCAACATTATATGCCAAAATTCACTGCGGACATCTAAGACGCGTTGCGATGTCTTCAATAGTTGGCAAAGGATAATTCTCACACTGTATTGCTCGATTAAGTTCCTTCGGATCTAAACAGATGCGCAATGAACCGTCTTTCTCAGGGACGGCCACCATAGAGCTTATCCATGCTGTGGGCTCAGTAACGGGAGCGATAATGTCCTGCTGCGCCATGCTCATCAAGGTGTCCTTGAGACGATCTCTCAAAGCTACAGGCACACGTCTTGGCGCATGTTGTACCTGATCCACCGTCTTGTTGAGCTTGATGTGGTACTCGCCTTCCAACGTACCGACTCCCTCACCGAAGACTTTGGTATTACTATTGACCAAACTCTCTTTCGTTAATGGTGCGCGTGTCGCTGTATTGTCAACAGCATACACTGGGGAACTACCAGTAGCAGGCTTGTTTAATTCGTCATTATCTTGGTACTTGACTATTTTCATGCCGATGCAGGCCTTTCTACCCAACAATGGACGAATACGCTCGTTGTCGACTAACTTACAATCCAAACCACACTTTAAATCACCACGAGAGACTCGGATGACCACTCTACCAAGAACAGGGAGTTTAATTGGTTCCACCATAGGCTATAATTGATGACTTGATCGGGGTCACTTCCGCTAAGTCGAAGTCTTGAGTTGTTTTCTTGTACAAATGTAATGGAATCACATTACACTGGGCTCTGCTGGCATCCACTTGAAAACGCATATAGTTTCCAGACTTCAATTTCAGTGTGACCAATTGTGCTTCGTCCAGGCTCACAGCTGAAACGTTAGCAGGGTACACCTCTATGTCACTATCATCATCGACGGGCATGGCTGCTTTTGGCTTGTTACTGGTCTTGGGTTGGTGCATACTGCGGCACATAACATCAAAATGATTTATCTTTTTTCACTTATAGCACTCTTTACCATAGGCTGTGCATTAACTCTCTCTTGCTGAACTCGTGTTTCTTTCCGCAGTTCCAGCATTCTTTGTCTTTATCTTTGTTCTTGTCGACGTCCGTATTTCTACGACGTTTGGGCTTCGTATTCTTACTATATAATGGCGTTTACAGTTGTACCGGATAAATCCCCCACGATTTTCATCGTTTCTAGCGTCGTTTCAGCTGCATGGCAGATTTCATCCGTTCTGGCGAGCGTTAATTTGGGCTCTCTCAGTAGTCGCTCTCTGACTTTATCGTCCTTGATGCCAAAGACTAGCCTGTCACGCAAAATCTCTTCGGGTGTTATCGTCAGAAAATCACAGCCCGCTTCTAATTTCCGTAAATCTGTTCTGTATTGGTCATATGTTTCACTTGACTCTTGTTTTCGGCAATTAAACTTGTATCTTTCAAAGGGAATATTCTTCAGCGGCTGACAGTACTGTGAGAATTTCAACAGCACCGGTTGAATTTTATCTTCATCGCCTTCTGCTCCCCAGTCGATGAATGTTGCAAACACATCCGCTGCTTCCTCGCCTATCACCGTCAGTAGAGTGGCGACTTGAATAGCTTCAGCTTTCTTGTTTAGCTCTGTAGCCCGAGAGTAATTGTTCCAAGCCCTTTCAAACTTCTTCCATTTCTCGGCTGCATTTGAATCATGAATTTTTCGAGCGCCTGTGGTGGCGGCAATGAATAGCCCGAAGCCATCTTGTTTCAAATATCGACTAATATCTCTTCTGAGACGCTAGGTTTCTTGTAAAACTACGTGTGGTTTCTCCAACACTATAGCTAACCCGGCTGCCACCATGTAACGTTATCCTACGTGAAGAACCCGACACAAGTGTTCTGGACCAGACCTATATCATGAAAACTAAACGACACGAGTGTGCTTACGAAACTGACCAACTCCTGAATAATTTACATATGCAAATACCAAACATGTCATGCCAAACAAACACTTAATTTGGGGTCATGACAAAGTGCGAGTCAGCGAGTCAGCGAGTCAGGGTGCGAGTGACAGCGCGTCAGGGTCAAATTAATCAAATTTACAGTTTTGATAGAATATTATATACACTTTAGCAATGTTTACGTAATTAAATTGATTGCAAAATAAACAATTGTTTATTATTTAAATCTGAAAAATGTATTCCCTCTTCCTATTCCCGGTGACTGAAACCGAACACGATCTTCCGTAACAGTTATTTATGGAGGGAGATTCTGGACAAAAATAGCATTAGATCGTACTGTAGTGGTGTATTCCATCGAGCCGCCATACCACTATGTCAAACCGTAGTCCATTATATCGAACCGTCATGCCATTATATCAAACCGTAGTCCCATTATATTGAACCGTCATGCCATTATGTCAAATCGTCATGCCATTATATCAAACCGTCCTGCCATTATATCAAACCGTCCTGCCATTATATCAAACCGTCATGCCATTATATCAAACCGTCATGCCATTATATCAAACCGTCATGCCATTATATCAAACCGTCATGCCATTATATCAAACCGTCATGCCATTATATCAAACCGTCATGCCATTATATCAAACCGTCATGCCATTATATCAAACCGTCATGCCATTATGTCAAACCGTCATGCCATTATGTCGAATCGTAGTACATTATGTAAAACCGTAGGCACAGGCAGCCCAAGCTCAAAGTTTGAAATTATTTGACAGTTGAAGTACGAAGGTTTAAACATCCAGAATATCTGGTATTTTATCGCACTAAATGGCAAACGAATAACACTTTGCTTTGATGAAGATGATGTTGTTGTGTCTTGAATTTAATTGGGGGTTTGGGGGCCGATTTAACGAGTTTCAGGCTAGGAAACCTGGATTCACTCTACCTATAAAAGAGAGACCCAACGAAGTTTTCGGTTAAAAAGCTGTTCGGGAGAGTAAGTTAGCCTAAAACTTTCGGATTTGAAAAAAATTGTCCTAGGAAATTGTTTTCTGAAATACTGGCTAGAAAATTTGTTTTCAATTCACAGAAAATTATAGAAGAAAAGGGACACCAAGAGGTTTCCCCTAAAATATTCGTACGCGTATTCGTCTGATCAATAGAGTCAGAACGATCCGGGAAAAAACAACGCATTATCACAAATCATTTAGTGAAGCGGCCACCTAAAGTTTTCGAGAACACATTTTCAATCCCTAAGAAATTCTGATATCTAAAAACCGAAAGAATAAACCTTTAGCAAATGGAGGTCACCGAAAAGAATTGCCAAAAGGAAAAAAAAGAACCCCTAAAAAATTCGTCCCTCCAAAACTTTGCAACATGAAATTACTTGGGCTAGAAAATTCTTGTTTATGTTCTAGACTACTAACAAATTCGTAGGCCGGGAATATTTTGCCATAGAATTTTCGGTTGACGCGATTTCCACCTAGAAAATCCGAACAGCTAATAGCTAATAGCTTTCAAAAGACATAGTAGGCGCCTTAAAATGGCTAGATAAGCTGCAGACAACTGGTTTCAAACGAATTTCAAAAAGTACTCGTTGGGTGCCCTTGATGGCGTGTCACATACCTGTCATCTCCACGGCAAAAATGACTCTTAAATCCATGCACTCAATGAACGTGATACTTCTGGATCCTCCAAGTTTCATGACCAAACATTCAACGAGTACCGGGAAATGATTTTTGTCACCTCGCATTTCGCCATCCAAAACACCTCTTCACAGTTTGACGAGACACCGGAAGTCCAACTAGCCTCAATTCCAGCCGTCTCCTCAGGCTAAAGTCCAACCGAAATGATACCTAGCTCCTTTGGAGTTGAAATTCACAGCATCGGATGGGGGCTTGGTATAATAAACATTACGATAAAAGAGTAATGTGATTTTATGTCAAGGAAGTGTCACATGATAGTATGCAGGATAGGGTAGGGATAGATAGATAGTGTAATTATGTTACCAATCAGAGTAAAGGGGCGTTACCATCTATAGGTTAAGAGCATGTTCCGCCATACAGGCGGCCCTTCCTACTCTGACCAGCTTTGCGCCAACATCATTTCTAGATATCTAAGGCGAATATTTTCAGGCAAGTTTTACTTTCCACTCCTTATTGTTAGTTTTACTTAATATTAGTAGTTTATTGTTCCTCTGTTGAGTTTGTGTGACATAGTCATGGCTGCACCGCGCGTTTTGATTCTCGGACATTCTTTTATACGCCGTCTGCATCAGTTCATTAGCCGCAATCCTACCGAGTACGATATAAATTTGCACATTTCAGAACCACATGTTATCAAATGGCATGGCGTCGGAGGGCGTACCGTGGATAAAACCATCCAGTACGATCTCTCCGTGGTGGAGAAGTTCTCCCCCGATATAGTTATCATCCAGCTTGGGACGAACGATCTTATGCAGCGCTCGCCTCAACCAAGCAGGGCTAAATGCTCCAGCAGGGCTAAGCTCCAGCAGGATGCCCTAATAGCTTGGAAAGAAGCAAAACAAGGCCAAACAATGCATACGACTACGAGCCTCGCAAAACCCGACAAGTTCAGACAGAGTGCCGAGTGGTCCACATCTGAACATAAAGAAGAATTGATCTGATTGATAGGAACCAGCCGAGAGAAGATTTGTTTCCAAGAAAGCTTAGATGGAAACATATTAAAACTCTGAATCGCTTGAAACCAACACCACGATCTCGCTATTTGCCGTGCTGTTTCAGGACCTTTCAGACTCCTTTGATCAGTTCTGTGCCCTTCCTTTGAAATATAGGTGTTCGCTTTGGCTTTGTCCCTCAAGGACCTTTCGTCTTTTCCATTTTCCAAGTCATAAGAAAACTAGAACCGGCTATAAAATATTCTCGGTGCGGCGCGTAGCTTTGATCAGAAAACAACATTGCATTTTCGGGAAATCTTGGGCTGTTTTCTACGCTTTCGATTTTCAACCAAAATAGAGTTTTTAAAAGGCTCTAACTCAAGAAGAGTTGATTCGATTTGTCTGAATATTTTACACAATGTCAATTGATAACTCTGCTGCGAAACAAAAATTTGTTGGGGAATTGGGAAATTCTAAAAAGAGAGCTCTTGACGGTGTTTCCCGCATATCTACCCTTATATCTAGTCGGATTTATGTTTTCGCCTTTTCACCGAAAGCATGATAACCAAATCGAATTTTGATATTCCCCTGCGCGGTTTTGTAATACGATTCCTCCGAAATGCGACAAAGCAACCATAACATTTTTGGAGTTGGAGCTTCTGAAAGCCATCTCACTAGATCGGAGAAACGGGATCGCGGAAAATTTTCAACCTCCCCCTCCCCACCCCACCACCCCCCCCCCCCCCAAATAACAAAAACAAAAAAAACGAGCAAGCCGAATTTGCGCAGAAAATAATCGAGCGAGCCAATTGCAATATCACCCAGAAAAAAAATCAAGCAAGGGCGAAACTTTAATAAAATCGTGCAAGGTTCTGATGCCAGAAAAAAAATATTGCAGCAACTGAGAAGTCGTAAAAAAATTTCGAGCAAAAAAAACCGGAGCCCCTCTCCATCAATTTTCAAATGGTGAAGCTTACAGCGTTAATTTCGTATTTGTGTTGCAAAAACCTTTCTTCGACAAGGGCAATAAAGTGGTTCAATGTTAAATGCGTAACGTTCAAAAGTTAAAATTAAATAACAAAATAGTCAGACAAAGCAGTCATGCTGAAATATAATACCGTTAAATTAGCGTCACGCCACGGCTGCAAGAGCTCAAGTGACCCATACAACAGTCCGTTTCATACAGAAACCTGTATTTAGCGGGTCCATTTCGCGTCCGCTTAAAAAAAAGGAAATTTGAGATATTCGTATCACTGTATCACTGTATCACCGTATCACCGTATCGCCGTATCGCCGTATCGCCGTATCGCCGTATCGCCGTATCGCCGTATCGCCGTATCGCCGTATCGCCGTATCGCCGTATCGCCGTATCGCCGTATCGCCGTATCGCCGTATCGCCGTATCGCCGTATCGCCGTATCGCCGTATCGCCGTATCGCCGTATCGCCGTATCGCCGTATCGCCGTATCGCCGTATCGCCGTATCGCCGTATCGCCGTATCGCCGTATCGCCGTATCGCCGTATCGCCGTATCGCCGTATCGCCGTATCGCCGTATCGCCGTATCGCCGTATCGCCGTATCGCCGTATCGCCGTATCGCCGTATCGCCGTATCGCCGTATCGCCGTATCGCCGTATCGCCGTATCGCCGTATCGCCGTATCGCCGTATCGCCGTATCGCCGTATCGCCGTATCGCCGTATCGCCGTATCGCCGTATCGCCGTATCGCCGTATCGCCGTATCGCCGTATCGCCGTATCGCCGTATCGCCGTATCGCCGTATCGCCGTATCGCCGTATCGCCGTATCGCCGTATCGCCGTATCGCCGTATCGCCGTATCGCCGTATCGCCGTATCGCCGTATCGCCGTATCGCCGTATCGCCGTATCGCCGTATCGCCGTATCGCCGTATCGCCGTATCGCCGTATCGCCGTATCGCCGTATCGCCGTATCGCCGTATCGCCGTATCGCCGTATCGCCGTATCGCCGTATCGCCGTATCGCCGTATCGCCGTATCGCCGTATCGCCGTATCGCCGTATCGCCGTATCGCCGTATCGCCGTATCGCCGTATCGCCGTATCGCCGTATCGCCGTATCGCCGTATCGCCGTATCGCCGTATCGCCGTATCGCCGTATCGCCGTATCGCCGTATCGCCGTATCGCCGTATCGCCGTATCGCCGTATCGCCGTATCGCCGTATCGCCGTATCGCCGTATCGCCGTATCGCCGTATCGCCGTATCGCCGTATCGCCGTATCGCCGTATCGCCGTATCGCCGTATCGCTGTATCGCTGTATCTCCGTATCATTGTATCTTGTAACACGTTATATACCAAGCCATTATAATATGGGTCAAACTATTAAGTAATGAAAAAAATAAAGAAAACATAATTTATATATACTAGCAGGGACCCGTGGGAACTCACATGAAATCAACAAATATGATAAATTATAGTAACATAGTCTAGCCGGCTAACTGACTCCTGGCACAATGTTTTTAGCGTGTTTATATTTTCAAAGTTGTATTTAGATATTTTTTTAAAGGAATAATATCTTACGGATCTCAGTTAATTTCTTAAACCGATGAGCACAAATTATTGTCGAAAAAGTGCCAAAACAGACGATCACAGGCAGCTCGAGACATGAATTCGTGTGACGAAAACAAATCTGGTCGCCGAAACAGTTGGTTTGATATCTAAGAACACAGGAAACTGGATACAGAAAACAGACATGGACAAAATATCTTACTATTAGACATAGAGTCGTAAGATAAAAAAATAACAGCCTTTTCCACGGACAACATTTCTAACTGTGTTTGAATACCTGGTCTTACCTCGTTCGGTCGTTTGACTTCGGTCGCTTCGCTTGGCGATAGGGTTTCCCTAAACTCTAAGTAAAACATTCCCGTAAGGGAGCGGTCATTAATTACTGGGGGGGGGGGGGGGGTACCTCAACTTGTGTATCCTACTGTGTTTTGAAAACAATTTAAAGAGGGGGCAATCAGTTTTTTTCCCCTCAAATAAGGGGGCAATCAGGGTTTTGGAGCTCGGATTGGGTCAAACAGGGTCAGTGTTTTATATACATACCCATCCCCCCCCCCCCCCCCCAGGGTCGAGCTGCAAATAGTCGAGACCTCGAGTTCTACAAATATTCGTTTAGTACCAGGCTTCGGCCAGTTGCATGGTCGAATTGGGAAACATTAAGTAAGTGTGACATATAGTACATCAAAATATGGACGTTTCCTTGCCGTGATGATGATCGAAATCATCTTTGAAGAATCGGGACGTCTAGCAACTGCGCATGCACTTCCCCACATGCTCATGTTCACATAACCAAATACACCAAGGAGAACAATTATCAATCGATTATTTTTATTAACAATTATTCTGAAACTTCGAAAAAGTATTTCCTGTGCTCGTCACTTTTATGACCACATCTAACTCATGCAAAAATACAACGCCACTACGAAAGGGACGGAGTGCAAGAATGCGAACTTGGTTCGTCGAAAAATATTTATGAACGTTTATTCGGCGTTTGTTCAATGCATAGGGTAGTGAAGAGCCCGGCGATGGCGATCACAAGTCACCGACAATTTGTCCGTAAATCCACGAATCACGGGTTTCTGTACCCATATTAGGTATCAGGGGCCCTTCAAGCGGCGCTTCCCGAAAACTTTTAATTGCGCGCGTTAAATTCAAGAAAACCCCTCAGTACAAAGTATATATTTTCTGAAAGCTTTAATAATAAACATAGATTGTAGAAAACAGCTTGATTTTCGTTATTATTAAATACTCTTTTATTTATTGTGATTTTAATCCAATTTCACCATACCTTATACCTGGACTCCTATCCCTCGGGAATTGGACGGAAATCCGCGCTGAAACGACCTTCATAAAGTGGAGAAATTGATCTAAAAAAGGGTGTCTCAGTTTTCCGATATCTTATTCCGTCGCGAAAATAATCACTGACTGTTGAAGAAAGAAACATGAAAGTATCTCGAGTACAGGAGCTTCGAACACATGCTACAAAACGTGCATTTATAACGCCGTGAAAAATGGTTTCAAAGTTTCCTGGCATCCCACTGAACTTTGTTGACACAATTAACTTATCTGTCATTAAGAATGTCATAGTTAGTACTTGTATTTTACTATTTCATTATTTTGTTACTGTTAACGTTGTTACATTGTAAATAGTTGTTGAAAAGCCCCTATGGGAACTTCTATTAAAGATATGTATGTATTTTTCCAGTATTTGATGTTGAGCAGTAGGTATGGTGAAACACGATGCCATGTTGTTCATGGATTTTGTGCGCTTCAGTGAAGGACTACGCAGACCACGATAGTTAACTCTTCAGTGCGATCAGTACTAGTTTGTTTACGGCCGCGTGATGTGAATGGTCTGTACCACGTGATCACTGTTTGGCATACCGCAGGTATATACTTTTGTGTGGCGGCGTGAGAAAAGCGATGTGTTGTTCTACATTGTAGACAAAGAATGCCTTGTTGTAGCACAGGCAGCCCAGACTCGACATATATTTCCCGCCTTTTGGGTTACCTGTGGTATGTTTCATAAGCGATCTCGGAAGAGTTTACATAATTGCTCCTTGTGAATTCTCTTTTCCGATTCCTACGAAATAAATCTTCAATAATAAAAGATTGATACTTAATGAAGTTTTGTGAGTGGTTTTGGGGTGATTTGGGGACTTCTAAAGCAGTTTATTAGGCCTCGAGGTTTTGACCGTTGGCCGCGTGTCTACCTCATAGCACAGGCAGCCCAAGCTCTGTATTTGCACTGTGTGACTATTATTTCACAAAATTCTCAGATAAAGAAAATAAACTTACCTTAAGAGTTTGTTGTTGTCCTGTTGTATCTCTGGGATCTAGAAATGGCGGTTATGGGGCATTTCTCTCACTTTGGGTTTTTCTCTCTTCTCTGTCTTAAATAAAGGAAAGGCTGCACACTCAAATTCAAACCACGAGGCACTTGAGGCCGATTTTTCGCACGAAAACCCATCCGATAGGCGTAATTTCCTCCGTCAGGTGAAAGGTAGATAGTTTTTCTTACCCCAGAAGTTTACAGACTTGAGAAATCATCATGTGTAAATAAATATAATGTGGTCCATTCGTTAGACCCCGTGGGGAGAGAGGAGAGTACCTTGCAATTTATTGACTGTCCCTCTGCCGGAAAGAGGAATTTTGTCAGCAGACCAGGCTACAAAGCCGAGTTTATTACGTCATGACCGAACAGCAGCAAACACGTAGTTTCTTACGAAGAATGAGAGGGCTTTTTCAAAGAAATGAGTTCATTTGGAAGAGTTAGGATAATGATTTCTCAAGTCTGTAAACTTCTGGGGTAAGAAAAACTATCTACCTTTCACCTGACGGAGGAAATGACGCCTATCGGATGGGTTTTCGTGCGAAAAATCGGCCTCAAGTGCCTCGTGGTTTGAATTTGAGTGTGCAGCCTTTCCTTTATTTAAGACAGAGAAGAGAGAAAAACACAAAGTGAGAGAAATGCCCCATAACCGCCATTTCTAGACCCCAGAGAAACAACAGGACAACAACAAACTCTTAAGGTAAGTTTATTTTCTTTATCTGAGAATTTTGTGAAATAATAGTCACACAGTGCAAATACAGAGCTTGGGCTGCCTGTGCTCATAGTAGCTACAAATATACACAAGGTATGCAGCTTCGAGGCGCTTTTCATCGATGTCACCTCACTCGCCGCCGAAATTCGACAAGAAATTCAAATCGATTTCGCCTCTGCTTTCGGCACACAAATCCAGACATGTGTAAGCACTTCTCATCCACGTTTCAGGCCAAACGACGTGAAAACGGCTTGGAAACTAAATTCCGAATTCAAAATATTTTTCTCCGTTTGTGATCTGCAGATTGATCGGTCCACAAATCAGCGGTAGACATCGCAGGCGGTGCTTTCAAGATGCGTGGGCATGGCAACTGCATCTTGAAAGCACCGCATAAATACAGCAAGTGATAAATATCACGTAAAAATCATGCTATTTTTGTTTATAATGACCTAAGAAATTTACTGAAAAAGACAATCACATGTTCTCATGAGTAGAATTTGTTTACTTTGAGTTTGAGCTCGTGCGTGGGCATGGCAACTGCATCTTGAAAGCACCGCCTGCGATGTCTACCGCTGATTTGTGGACCGATCAATCTGCAGATCACATACGGAGATAAATATTTTGAATTCGGAATTTATTTTCCAAGCCGTTTTCACGTCGTTTGGCCTGAAACGTGGATGAGAAGTGCTTACACATGTCTGGATTTGTGTGCCGAAAGCAGAGGCGAAATCGATTTGAATTTCTTGTCGAATTTCGGCGGCGAGTGAGGTGACATCGATGAAAAGCGCCTCGAAGCTGCATAAATACATATTGTGTATATTTGTGGCTATGAGGTACAGTAGACACGCGACCAACGGTCAAAACCTCGAGGCCTAATAAACTGCATTAGAAGTCCCCAAATCACCCCCAAACCACTAACAAAACTTCATTAAGTATCAATCTTTTATTATTGAAGATTTATTTCGTAGGAATCGGAAAAGAGAATTCACAAGGAGCAATTATGTAAACTCTTCCGAAATCGCTTATGAAACATACCACAGGTAACCCAAAAGGCGGGAAATATATGTCGAGTCTGGGCTGCCTGTGGTTGTAGACAGTAGAATGACACATTGTAGACAAGTTTGACATTTCGAAACCGCAGAACGACTGACTATGAGATCTTAAAATACGAACTACCATCTTAAATCTTAAAATATCTCAGATGAATGTTTCCTCCAGTTACCTTAAAAGTTAAGCCTCGTTATGTGAGGGTCTGAATGGGGGTCTACATGTCAGTTGTCAGTTAATTTTTTGGCCATTTGTCAGTTGTCAGTTAGCTCTAGTTAATCATTGCTAGAGAAAATTTACAATGTTTGACCACAAACACCAAATTTGTCAGTTGTCAGTTATTTTTCGGTTGTCAGTTGTCAGGAAAAAAGTCGTCATTTGTCGGTTGTCAGTTATTTTGAAGGCCGTTTGTCAGTAGTCAGTTAACCCCATTCAGACCCTCTGGTATGTGGTTCTTCAAATACGTTTAAGTAATAAACTCCAGAACTCAACGAAGAGAGAGAAGCAATTTTTTTCCAGCGACTTATAGACTTTGAAATCAACAACGCAGTCGAAACATCTACAGAATATTCATATCACGTGGGCCGTAAAAAAAAAGGGGTGAGTATATCACAGTAGACAAGTTCAATTTTAGCGTTACCATTGTCATGGTATTTCACAGAAAAGAAGGCAAAGACGAAGAAAGCGTAAAAGAAACAGACCAAAACAGTACAATAACTGTTACGGAAGATCGTGTTCGGTTTCAGTCGCCGGGAATAAGAAGAGGGAAGACATTTTTCAGATTTAAATAATAAACAATTGTTTATTTTGCAATCAATTTAATTACGTAAACATTGCTAAAGTGTATATAATATTCTATCAAAACTGTAAATTTGATTAATTTGACCCTGACGCGCTGTCACTCGCACCCTGACTCGCTGACTCGCTGACTCGCTGACTCGCACTTTGTCATGACCCCAAATTAAGTGTTTGTTTGGCATGACATGTTTGGTATTTGCATATGTAAATTATTCAGGAGTTGGTCAGTTTCGTAAGCACACTCGTGTCGTTTAGTTTACATAATATAGGTCTGGTCCAGAACACTTGTATCGGGTTCTTCACGTAGGATAACGTTACATGGTGGCAGCCGGGTTAGCTATAGTGTTGGAGAAACCACACGTAGTTTTACAAGAAACCTAGCGTCTCAGAAGAGATATTAGTCGATATTTGAAACAAGATGGCTTCGGGCTATTCATTGCCGCCACCACAGGCGCTCGAAATTCATGATTCAAATACAGCCGAGAAATGGAAGAAGTTTGAAAGGGCTTGGAACAATTACTCTCGGGCTACAGAGCTAAACCAGAAAGCTTAAGCTATTCAAGTCGCGCCACTCTACTGACGGTGATAGGCGAGGAAGCAGCGGATGTGTTTGCAACATTCATCGACTGGGGAGCAGAAGGCGATGAAGATAAAATTCAACCGGTGCTGTTGAAATTCTCACAGTACTGTCAGCCGCTGAAGAATATTCCCTTTGAAAGATACAAGTTTAATTGCCGAAAACAAGAGTCAAGTGAAACATATGACCAATACAGAACAGATTTACGGAAATTAGAAGCGGGCTGTGATTTTCTGACGATAACACCCGAAGAGATTTTGCGTGACAGGCTAGTCTTTGGCATCTGAAGGACGATAAAGTCAGAGAGCGACTACTGAGAGAGCCCAAATTAACGCTCGCCAGGACGGATGAAATCTGCCATGCAGCTGAAACGACGCTAGAAACGATGAAAATCGTGGGGGATTTATCCGGTACAACTGTAAACGCCATTATATAGTAAGAATACGAAGCCCAAACGTCGTAGAAATACGGACGTCGACAAGAACAAAGATAAAGACAAAGAATGCTGGAACTGCGGAAAGAAACACGAGTTCAGCAAGAGAGAGTAATGCACAGCCTATGGTAAAGAGTGCTATAAGTGCAAAAAGATAAATCATTTTGCTGTTATGTGCCGCAGTATGCACCAACCCAAGACCAGTAACAAGCCAAAAGCAGCCATGCCCGTCGATGATGATAGTGACATAGAGGTGTACCCTGCTAACGTTTCAGCTGTGAACCTGGACGAAGCACAATTGGTCACACTGAAATTGAAGTCTGGAAACTATATGCGTTTTCAAGTGGATGCCAGCAGAGCCCAGTGTAATGTGATTCCATTACATTTGTACAAGAAAACAACTCAAGACTTCGACTTAGCGGAAGTGACCCCGATCAAGTCATCAATTATAGCCTATGGTGGAACCAATTAAACTCCCTGTTCTTGGTAGAGTGGTCATCCGAGTCTCTCGTGGTGATTTAAAGTGTGGTTTGGATTGTAAGTTAGTCGACAAGGAGCGTATTCGTCCATTGTTGGGTAGAAAGGCCTGCATCGGCATGAAAATAGTCAAGTACCTAGATAATGACGAATTAAACAAGCCTGCTACTGGTAGTTCCCCAGTGTATGCTGTTGACAATACAGCGACACGCGCACCATTAACGAAAGAGAGTTTGGTCAATAGTAATCCCAAAGTCTTCGGTGAGGGAGTCGGTACGTTGGAAGGCGAGTACCACATCAAGCTCAACAAGACGGTGGATCAGGTACAACATGCGCCAAGACGTGTGCCTGTAGCTTTGAGAGATCGTCTCAAGGACACCTTGATGAGCATGGCGCAGCAGGACATTATCGCTCCCGTTACTGAGCCCACAGCATGGATAAGCTCTATGGTGGTCGTCCCTAAGAAAGACGGTTCATTGCGCATCTGTTGACCCTAATCGAGCAATACAGTGTGAGAATTATCCTTTGCCAACTATTGAAGACATCGCAACGCGTCTGCATAGAGCCAAGCTCTTCACTGTCTTAGATGTCCGCAGTGAATTTTGGCATATAATGTTGGACGAAACGTCATCGTATCTGACGACGTTTAATACACCTTTCGCGAGGTATCGTTGGAAACGTATGCCGTTTGGTATATGTTCTGCGCCAGAAGTGTTTCCACGCAGGATGCATGAGCTCGTCGAGGGACTGCATGGAATCGAAGTTGTTGCGGACGACTTTGTTGTTGTTGTTGCTGTGGTGATACACTGGCAGATGCTACTCTAGACCACGAGAAGAACATGGAAGCGTTCTTGCAGCGTTGCGAGGAGCGAAATGTGAAATTGAATCCAGAGAAGACCAAGCTGAGAAAAGAAGAAGTTCCGTTTATTGGTCATATGGCCACTGGCAAGGGTTTGTGTGTAGACCCATCCAAGGTTAAGGCGATTTTGGAAATGCCTCAACCCACAGATGTGGCCGCAGTGCAGCGCTTGCTGGGGCTCACGCAGTACCTGAGCAAGTTCCTGCCAAGACTTTCCGAGATCACAAAGCCCCTTAGAGTGCTTACTCAGAAAGACACTGAGTGGGTATGGAATGAGGCACAGCAAGCGGCGTTTGAGGATCTGAAGAAAGCTGTTTCAAATACGCCAGTACTACGTTACTATAATCTAGGAGAAGAGGTAACTCTAAAGTATGACGCTTCGCAGTCTGGTCTTGGAGCTGCTTTGATGCAGAACGGTCAACCTGTGGCTTATGCATCGCGTGCGTTGACGCAGATCGAAAAGGAGTTACTCGCGATTGTGTTTGCATGTAAACATTTCGATGCGTATATCTATGGTCGTGACGTAGTCAGTGTGGAAACAGACCACAAACCACTGGAGATGATTGTACTCAAACCGCTGGACAGTGCTCCAAAACGACTTCTTCAGAGAATGCTTCTTCAACTGCAAAAGTACAGCTTACAAGTTTCATACAAGAAGGGTAAAGACATGTTCCTAGCAGATACGCTAAGTCGTGCATACCCTCCCGAGGTACACGCGTGTGATTTATCCCGTGAGCTAGAAGAAGTGGACCACAGAAAGGCACTCGCAGTCAGTGATAGTCGTCTACAACAGATTGCGCATGCGTCTTCCAGTGATCCAGTGCTCCAACAGCTGTGCGCGATGATCCAACGTGGCTGGCCGGACAGCAAGACGAAGGTGCCAGAGAGTCTACATGCATATTACGATTTCCGTGATGAGCTAACCATACAAGATGAGTTAGTATTCAAGGGATCTCGCCTCTTAGTGCCAACTGTAATGCGCAAGGAGATGATGGCTGTGACACATGCAACTCTTAGAAAAGCACGCGAGAGTCTCTTCGGGCCCCGCATGTCTACAGAGTTAAAGGAGTGGCGTCTCCAAATGTGATATTTGTCTAGCGCACCGACAAGCGCCTAGCAAGGAACCACTGCTTCAGCACGAAATAGTGGCACGCCCGTGGTCCAAAGTCGGTGCTGATCTATGCGAGATGAATGGACGAACATTGTTAGTTGTAGTTGACTACTACAGTGGCTTTTAGAAGTGGAGCGCATACATAAAGTCACGTCCCGCAGTGTTATCAGGCAGCTAAAGGCCATCTGTTCAATATATGGTCCTCCCGATGTGTTGGTGACTGACAACGGTCCACAGTTCGCCTCTGCCGAATTTGCTGTCTTCGCTAAGACATGGGAGTTCCAACATGTGACGTCATCTCCCCATTACCCTCAATCTAATGGGAAGGCAGAAAACGCAGTTAAGACTATCAAACGTTTGTTTGACGAATGTCGAGTCTCTGGGCAGTCAGAGTATCTTGCTGTTTTGGACTGGCACAACACTCCACTGAATGTATCGGCACAAGTCCAGCACAGCGTTTCTTGGGTCGACGTCGCAAGACCCTCCTACCCATGGCAGGCACGTTACTCAAGCCAAGTTTTCCAACAGAACTTGACACTCGTGCTCTCGTGGGTCAGAAAAGGCGCCAGCAGTTTTACTATGACAGGCAGGTCAAACCCCTCAAACCTATTGAGGCGGGTAATACTGTCCGCATGAAATTGCCTGGTCAGACGACTTGGAGTACTGTAATTTGTACTCGTCTCATTGGTATCAGAAGTTATGAGGTCAAAGTTGGCAGCTCTAGCTATAGACGTAATCGCCGCCAACTCATCCGGACTGATGAGCTCTTAGAAGTCCCAGATGAGATGCCGACTACAGAAGTTCCAGCTGAGCCAATTCCAGTTCTGATTGAGCAGCCCCCTACACCGGTTCTGCACAGCCCTGTGTCCCGCAGTTCAGAGCAGGCTGTGCCCGATGTCCTACCGTCCACACCGGCTCTGCGCAGATCTAGTCGAGTGCGAAAACCCCCAGCTCGACTCACGGACTATGTTCCTCATTGAACTTTAGTTTTTAGTGAACTTTACTTATCATTGAACTTTAGTTGCTATAATTGAACTTTAAGTATCTGTTGACAGTGTGCAGGTTGAACTCTTGAACATTGAACTTTATTATCTTGCATAAGAGGAAAGGAGGTATGACGAGTTGGCGTCACATACAATACAATACAATACTTATTTTACAATACAATACTTTATTTATCCACGTTACACCTAAGAGCTTTTCACAAACTCGTTCTGATGTGAACGTGAAATTAAAAAAGTCTAAATTGAACAGAATATATATCTTAATTATCAACCCTATATACAGTCAATGCCAAAAAGGTTGTCCAGCAGAACATAATATAATACTATAATATCCATTGTTTTGGGCTATTGTCTAGACCAAGACAATAGGCCAAAACAATGGATATTAAAGTATTATATTATGTTCTGCTGGACAACCTTTTTGGCATTGACTGTATATATATATAATAATAATAATACCTTTAAAATATATCTAAAAACTATAATTTATATTAAAAATATGACGTGATAATAAAACTACTGAAACGAGTCAAAGGCTGTCGCAAATAATACATTTACAAGTTAAATTTGTGATTAGGTTCTACCTTAGCTAAAGCGCGTTTAAATTCGTTGACATTTGAAGCTTCTCGTACCTTCGTAGGTAATTTGTTCCATAGCCTGCTAGTTATATAGGTAAAAGATATGCATCCATTCTAAACTAAAATTCGGTTGAGCTAATTTGGTACCACTACCTCTAGTATTATAGCGTGTATTTCCTAATTTTAAAAAAGTCTCCAATATATTGTGGCCCATGTTCGTCAAGACATTTGTAGAGAAGAACTACGCATTGACATGCTAATTACTCGGGCTGCCTGTGGCAGCGCCGAGTCTTAAAATGCAAGTGTTTTTTTTTTTTTTTTTTAATCAGAGTCAGACGGCTTCTGCGCATGCGTTAAAGGTCAAATTCGAACCAATCAGATTGCACTATGCTGGTCACGCAAACAAAGGTTAGATTTCCTCAGGCGCGCTCAGATAAGAAAATTCAAAGCTCAGACTAGGCGAGACAAGGAGATATCAATTTCAAATAGTCATTGTCAGAAATCTATTCCATCGTGGGCAATGATGCAATACAACCTAAATTTGGGTCAGGTCCATGTTTTACGACAGAATAACCAGAGTCTTTCTACTGGATTCGGAGAGCTCGAGACATTATACAAGTCTGCTAATATGGGGAAAACTGAAACAAAAAATGAACTTTGACGGCAGAAACCCTCATATTTGAGCCAAGCGGAATATTTACATGATCCGCTAAGATTTTTACAAATCTAATTAGTTAAGCAGATGTACGCAGTGTATGCCAACTGAGGATCAAAATTCAAGTTTTGTAGCTTGAGACTGTCTTCTGCCGTGACTCGTGAGAGAAATTGGAAAAGATCTAGCTGTTTCATTCAGACACTGGCAAATTTATTGAAAGCTACGGGCTTACTTTATGAGATTATTATTCATTGTGGAATGAAAGGAAACAGGTTAGCTGAAAGTTAAGTTCGAGGTAGGCTTCGACTTTCATTCCGATTCAGTGCATATGTGCACGAAGGTGTCAGTTACGTAAGTACTGTAAATAAACTCTTTTTGATTTGAATAAATTTCCTCTCAGTTTGTCTGTTAATGTACTTTTCCTTCTAATTATCGCTTTATTTAACATCTGATTTAGAGTATGCGTACCTCAGAATAAATTATTTGAAAGGTCAACTGAATTCTTGTGTCGATAAGCGCAAATGTTTTTTGTGAAACAGTCTGTGTATATGAGAAGCGGCTTAATAGAAGAGCTTTCTCATTTATAGGAATTACAATTGTTTTTCTTGCTATGAAATTTATGTTTCATTTCACATTTATTCATACAGTTTTAGCCGGACATTTCCCCGAGTTTTTGATCTATTTTCAATCAAATTCAAAGTCTGAATATGTCATTGTATTGCATTTATACACTTGAATTTGCCAGTATTCTGTTGTTCGAATCCTGCGTTATCATAGTCATGCCATAAAAGCGATTAATAGACCAGTCTGTTTTTTTGACGTTCTCACTGGCGAATTAAAGCACGAAAAGTGTATTTCATCTTCAATCTCATGTGGCCCGAGTGAAAGCCCAGATGGGCTCTTGTTAAGTATTTGTTTGGCATGACATGTTTGGTATTTGCATATGTAAATTATTCAGGAATTTTCGTAAGCACACTCGTGTCGTTTAGTTTTCATAATATAGGTCTGGCCCAGAACACTTGTGTCGGGTTCTTCACGTAGGATAACGTTACAGAAATGAAATCGATCGTAAATTGAACTGTATGTGACTTCATAGAGACCAAGAAGAAAAAGTTGAAATCGTTAAAAGAATAACAGAAATTATAACCCTGCATAAACAGAACTGGATATGACTTAGGGGGTGTTTACATGATACCGGTTTCATTCTGGATCGACTTTCATTATAGACATACATATTTCTGCCTCTGTCAACGCTTATAAATATACTCTTTCTCTGTTAGTTTACAATACCAATTTGGAATGCTCTACCCAGCTACACTGTACAGGCATCTTCAATAGACCGATTTAGCTTGTATATTTGTTGTCCCAACTTTGCCATTTAGTATTAAATGTTTCTTGTTTTTCTCTATCCCAAGAGGAAATGTACAAAATCCTCTAATTAGAAAACAAAGCACTGAATCCTCTGGAGAGCTGTCACATGATCTGAATTTGGCATCAAATGTACAAGCTTGATCGGTCTATTAACCAGTTCAAGGAACTCATTTAATATTAACATTAGCTTTTTGTGGCGCGGCTTGAATGTTTTTTGTTTGTTTATTTAGTTGTTTAGCATACCGCTGTACTAAATGCCAATATCGAGATTACGCTTGCCTATATTATTTGTTGATACTTAATAAACTGAAACTGCAACAGTATACAGAGCGGTCAAAAGAGAGGCTAGGTCAGTGTTATGTGAAGTTGATTGATTATAATTACTGGGAGCAGTTGTAGTAGGCCTTTTGCAGTAAACAGTCATGTGCTGGTATAATACTTTGTTAACGAATGAATTGAGTTTGTGATCTCCATGGGAAAGACATTGCCATGGATGCTGGGTGGCAAGCTATCTTTATAAAGATCGACAATCGATTGGACGTGGAAAATAGCATTTATAAACAGGTGTTGCTAATTACCCTACCAATCTCATACAATTGTCTTTATTTAAATACACGTACCGGTATATGAAATAGATTTGTTTGCCATCTAGTACAGCCACATGATTGAATTCCTGCAAAAGGTCATTCCATTTTTATAAATTACCATGAGCATCAGTAGTGAATCAATTATCTGGCTCCCCTAGCACAGACTATGAATGGCACACACACATGCTACTGACAACTCAATGAACTACATGTATTCGCCTATTCCTACATGTAGGTGGCCCGAGTTAAGGCCACTCAGGGCCTCTTGTTGTATAATAAATTATACCTACACTGACGTCATGTAATTAGCATTTTGGAAATTAAAACCTATAATTCATCATCATGCATGGCATTCAAACCCAGAAATATTGTACCATTGAACTAGCTATTCACTATGAATCGATGTTAATAATATTGTTTTGGTCGTATAGGCACTTTAAGGTGCATTTGAACTACATATTTGAAGTTCGTTGTATATACTGACGACATTTCACTCAGTTTCTCAGATTTTCTCACATGACCAGCTCCACGTGATCACTCACGAAAACTGAAGTGCAGAAGTTCCGGTCGAAAATTTTAAATTTTAATCTGGCTGAAAAACTAAATTATTATGGGTTTTCAATTTTAAATGCATAATAAATCCTTGAAATTACGTCATTTAAGTAACAATATGCTAATGACTTGAATATGAATTGAGTCAACATTGAATTTGCTTATTTTTCAGTTGTTTTTCAGGCGTCAGATATTTGATCCTTGCAATCTTATTGAAATATATTTTAAAAACTGGAACTGACATAAAAATAGAGCAAAAGAACTGGAATTGGCTTTTGACTTAAATTATATCGCAAATAAATAATTCCTAAATAAATGAGAATGGTAGATGTTAATGTTTTTCTATGTCGGTCATTCTGTTTTATGTACTTTAAAATATATTCTTCAAAATACCTAAGGCAGCAAACCGAAACGTCTACGTAGTGGCTCTGCTGTTCTGATGCCAAAACTGTTCTAGCACGAGCTTTCAGTGAAGTACAGAAATATTTTAAACATTCGATCATCCTGACAACAGTAATACCATACACATAACCATGTTATTACCAGTTGTTTGAAATGCGATATGCATGAAAAGCGAATTCATTCTATACTATAATTATAGTTTTCGTACGAGCTACATTAGACTGATTAACTAACAAATGTATTACTAAGTTTTCAGTTTATTTGTCTTGCTCTTCAGTTGTGCTACTTGTGTTGATGCAGGTGAGCGGGACATCAGGCAAGATATTCTTGTCATCTGCCGGCTTGTCTTTGTCTTTCACTGAAAGTTGAAAAGGGTTTAATAATTAAACAGGGAGATGGGAGGTTAAAATTAACATTTGCTGGCTGCAGTTACGTAATTTTTTTTTTTCTAACTTGAGGGTTGGAAAACGACAACCATAAAAATAGGCCAAACCATAACAAACAAAAACTTCAAGTAACAAAATAACTAAGGTTTACAAAGTTAGATTATGTCAAGAAAACTCCCTGGACATCAGGGCCGGGTTGTTCAAAGCCCGATTAGTGCTAATCCAGGGTTAATTTCCATGACAACCAATAGGTTCTGTGCAGAGTTAATCCAGGATTAACACTAATCGGGCTTTGAACAACCCGGCCCAGATGTGTGACGCCATTGCTCGTAGCGTGCGAAAGCAGCTGCATCTTTGTGCTCGCTCCGAATGGATCCGTTAGGAACGAACACAAAGATGCGGCTGCTTTATTTCGCAGGCTACATTGCTCGCTATCCATATAGTTAAAAGAAAGAGATGTTAGCCGCCTGAAACCATGACATTGTTCATGATTTTTCCATCATAGCAATTGGTTGGTATTACTAATGCTACTCCACACCTAGCATACTAATTACTGCTCGCAGGAAGTTACTAGAAATTTGCCTGATGTCCACTATAAGCCCTTTCAGTTTTCATTATTTGTTTGATGCATTTGTTTGAAGTATTGGTCCGGCTACGAACGATAGCACTGAACGGCAAGGAATGTAAAAAGTGTTAATGTTCTGTTCTTCTCTCTCGTAATTTTATTGGTTGATACTCTTAAATTCAATAGAAAACCATCGAAATAATACATTTCAATAACATATTTTTGAAGTTTAAATATACTTTTGATCAAAATGACTATGGCTTAATTTCGAAGAATATCGACCGTGGGGAAAGTTATCAAATTTGCGATTGAAAGATGCTGAAGATGTTGTTTTCACCCTTTCCGATTGGGTTGAGTGGTGTTTTATTTGAGTTTTCACAGTATAAAATTGCCCATAGCATAAAAACTACTTCATTTTCTGGGTATAGTTTGGACTGTAGACATCGCATACAGCACTTATTTATAAGTCATAAGATCATATTCACGCAAAATCGACCGGAGGATATGCTCGTTGCCGCGGCTCTATTGTTTTTGCTATAGTTCTTACGCGGACCATTACTTAAAAGAATCGCGAGAGGCAATGGAGCTGATAAGTGCATGTAAAGCAAACTAAATACTGTAGGGGGGACCATGAATTCCGTGGTATTTCCACACTACGTGTATGATATCATAATCTTGGAAATTCCAATTTACAGCGTTTTTTGTTCATGGTATTTCCATAATTTTCCCATGATGTTTCCATACTTTTGAAAAATGGGAAGTATGGAAATATCATGAAAGAATCATGAAAAAAACATGAACATATATGCTGTAAATTGGAATTTCCAAGATTATTGTATAATTATTTAGACTGGTATAGAAATACCATTAGATGGAAGAATTTCTATCGGTTTTCCATTTTCCCCCATGGTTTCCCATACTATGTAATTGGTTGGTTTTTTCAGTGTAGATGTTACTCGAAACAAGACTAAGGATAAAAGTAATAGAGCGGGTTTCAATTGAGTGTCGTAAAACTGAAACCAGTGATCCAATCACAAGAAAAAGTAAAAACATTAATACACCAACCACGAACTGAAGTAATTCACGATTGGTTTTACCTCAACCAATCACGAGACAAAGTAAACGCAATCATGCATGGATAACTAACCAATCAATTTCGAAAGCAATTACTTTTTAACCTCTTCCAAGCTATTTCTCGGTTTTTCCAAACTATTTTATGCGAGTCAGACTCTCCGTCTCACTCCAGTGAGACAAATGGAACCTTGTTGTAAGTATATTTAAAACAACTGAACCATTTGTTTCGTATAGATGGGTTGCACTCAATCCCCAGAGATTCAAATGACAAAGGGCATGGCGGCCATGTTGATGTCCCTAACAAAAGAAGCTAACGAAGAATCTATTGTTAACTGCGGCTATGACGTCACGTGCAAAGGGTCTATTGCAGCTTATTTCATACTTGACACGGTTTTCTTTGTTATTCATGAGGCTTTATTTTCCATACATACCTTATTATAAATGCAAGGGATGTATGAGAAAAATTCCCGGTCCGGAAACTTTTCTCATACATCCCTTGCATTTATAACGAGCAATTCAATACAATTCAACGATATTTTGTTGTTTCAAGCTTATTATTTTCTCCAAGCAATTCAATCACCTTGGCTTCAGCAAAACTTACTAAATATCCCTATAATGATTTAGAACCTTTTCTCCGTCTTGGTACTCGCCCAAAATCTACCCAAAAAGAGCTACATCAATGAAAATTTTGCGAAAAACCCGTCAAGTATGAAATAAGACACTTAAATACCTCGAACGTCAGCAATACGCCATATATGGCTTATTGCCTCCGTTCTCGGTATTTAACTCTTACTTAAACAAGGCAGAGAAATAGCGTTTTCTTGCAGTTTCAAGAATTTAGTTTGGAAAAACGGGGAAATAGTTTTAATTAAGTTTTTTTCGATACACAATTGAAATTCGCTCTAAGTCGATCAGATTTCCCAAAATATTTACTCCAAATCTTATTTTATTAATTTTGGATCTGCATTCATGTTTCCAAAAAGATACCTTATGCGGCCAAAAAACAACTATGTATTGCATATATATTTATTTATTTAAATATACTTAAATATACTTAAATATATATCGAAACGTTTCCTAGGAGTAGATGTTCTTGTTAAGTACCTTCTTCTCTCTTTATAAACTTTATCCTGCATCTGTTTGTTGTTATAACGAGCTGGTGAGTCAGTCCACCAACCACCAAAACTCCAAGAAGGATGGAGAGAACATACAGAAGAAGCTGACAGAAAGGCGACGTATCGTCAAAAACTGAAATCACAGCTTCACTCTTCTCCCCCTAGAAATAAACGTTTATCGATGTTAGTTATTTGTCTGCATTTATTAACTTGTAATTATTGTGTGAGATACATACGATGCAACTCGCGCTGTGATTGGCTAAGAACCAAGAGGTTTGTGTTCAAATAACTTTTTGTGTTTAGTGAAAGCTATGGAGACAGAAACTTCGATGACACTCGTATTAAATAACATTGACATCGACAATGCTCTGCAATAGAGTGATTGTAGATAGGATGTTGTCACAATGCAACAATGCTATACACTACACTTTTCGGCATAATCACGTTTTCAAATTCCTACTAAGAAAGGTAAATTTATGAAGGGATCTTTTAAAATTAGTAAGTGGCATTATTACTTTTATCACAAGTGCTATATTTATCATTATACTTAAATATTATTGTTATAAGTAAAGTTTTAAATTAACTATTAGTTATTATTAGCTTAATTAGTAGAAATTATATTGTAAACACGGCATGTCTGAAAAGCAGCATTGCTGAGCCGTTTACCGTCTCTAAATAAAGTTAATATAGATGGTTTGCAGTCAATCCCCAGAGATTCAAATGACAAAGGGCATGGCGGCCATGTTGGTGTACAGAACAAAAGAAGCTAACGAAGAAGGTACACCAACATGGCGGCTATGACGTCACGTGCAAAGGGTATATTGATTAATTGATTGAATAAAATAAAAACGATTTCCATAGCAGCAGTATTATGATCGCATAGCTATGTCTATAGAGGGGTTTCAGTATAAAAGTACTTAGGCAGCCCTTGTTTATATTTTAGCGGGAAGAAGGTTCTGCACGCAGAACGACAGTATAAAAGCAAACACGGGATTGCAATCCACTTCATTATGGGAATGCCCTATATAGAGCGGTTTTCGATTGAGCGTCGAAAATAACAAGTGATTGCTTTGGTTTTGCGTTACTTTGCTTAGCTTTTCTATTGGCTGTGAAAAATGTTTTCTATTTATCAGCTAATCAAGTTCTAAACTAAAACCAAACGCAATAACGCAATCCGGTTTTGTTTTAGCGACTAGTATCGACGATTGCGTTTACTTTGCCTCGTGATTGGTTCAAGTAAAACTAATCGTGCATTACTTCAGTTCATGATTGGCTCATTGTGTTTTTACTTGCTCCTGTGATTGGCCATGTAACTACTTTGGTTTTGGTTTTACTACACTCAACTGAAAACCGCCCTAGTCTTGAACAGTGTTTTCAGTGATCCCATGCATGCTGACTGTGCCCTCAACAGAAACAGCTGTAAACTTGATAGACATATCAGTATTTCACTCAGTGAATCCATTGCCTTAATTCACTCTTCTCACCTGGTGGCCATCTTGGATCGAAAGCGAGGCAATCCTTTGTTTTTGCCAGGTTAGCCTCGCAGTGAGGGATAGTCAAAACGAGGCTAACCTGGCAAAAACAAAGGATTGCCTCGCTTTGAATCTAAGATGGCCGCCAATTGAAAAGAGTGAATTGTGTGTGGTATCGTGTGTGGAAATATCCGGCTTTTGTTTAAATCAAAACTGAACGCCTCTGATTGGCTATTTGTTTCAGCCTCATCAAGTAAGCAGCATTACTCGGCTAATTAGCATATGTACTTGCTGGATAGCCTGCTAGCGGCTCTTGTGGGTGTTTTTTGCTAATTTGTTTTCGGATTGGGCTACCTGTGACGCTTTGACCGCGCGCCACAGGTAGCCCAATCCGAAAACAAATTAGCAAAAAACACCCATAAGCAGCAGGCTACTTGCTGGATGCCTTACCAGCCTCACCACCCGAGGATAAATAAAGTTATCTATCTAGCGGAGTGCATGCAAATTTATGGTTATATCAACAGCTTTAAAACCTGTTCCCTTAAATAGCTTTTCTTCCAAGAACGTGGTACTAGGCATAGGACCAGACATATTCCCCCTGTGGTATGCCATCAATATTAACTTCAGCCCAGATCTTGCCAGACCCTCTTTAGCTCTGACGAAGGGCTAGCGCTCGAAACGTCAGCTGCTACTCGCTTCCCACGGCGGTTAGCATACCTCAATCGACTTTAGTGAATATATACCAGTGTTTATCTTCCCCGCCCACACAGACAAACACTAGTTTTTTACAGGAACTAGTTACCCATCGTACTTGCTGTGAGTGATTGAAATGTTATATCTTACCATCATCGTGACGTAGTAGTTCTCCAGGATATGTGTGATGTCATTCGTCCTGTACATAAACAGGTCCCTCAGACACTCGTGCTTCTCTGAGGGGAAATCTTTGTCAAGCGCGATTCCGTACGAGTATTCTCGCTCAAACACTCTTGACACGACCAAGCGGGTATCGTTAACCTCTTCCATGTTCGCGATACCGAATGGTATCTCCTCCAAGATTCCTTCTACTTCATGTTTGTTAACAAGAGCATCGTAGGCATTTTGGAACGACGTGTAGACTGGAATTGAAGAATCATAACTGAGTATACACAACAAATACAGTAAACACATGTATTATCTTTCATCAGCATTTTAAGTATTGATCTTTATATTTTCTTCAAAACCTCGTTAATAATTCACGAGATAACTGACTACTAACAATTAAAAGTGTAATTATTCACATGAGAAACCTATATAACACTAGGGCCTTTATATGATTTTAACTAGTAAGAGTGAGGGGTCTATATTTAACGAATAGATTCCATTCTGCCGTGCGTTTGTCCTCTTATAGATATACAGATGACGTCACAACGTGAAGAGAATAAAGAAGTGCGCCACGACACGTAGTCGAGTGACGTAACTGATGTTCTCTTCACGTTTTGGTGTAATCTGTGTATCTATAAGAGGACAGACGTGCGGCAGAATGCAATCTATTTGTTTTATATAATAATTGCAAAACTAAAAACTATGAAACTATCCAATCAAAACAAGTTCAGAAATTGGTTGCGCACGCTCGTGACGGCCATCCATGTGTGTGTCCTCTAATAACACACGGCTCTTGACCAATCAGAGCGCGCGTTTTGGATGAGCACGTGCACTTCCTCCTCCGGAATCTTCAGCAAAAGCCATATAATAAAAACCTTATTACCCAAGCTTGTTCGGCCAAGATGGGAGTACATTATGTTGGCCTCGTTCTTAATTATTTGCCTGTTTATTTTCATTTCGGTCCATAAACACACAAAAAGAGAACTTGGCCAATATATATATATCCCCCGTCTTGACTTCACGCTTGGTCAATAACCTAATATCGGATTTTTTGCGAATAAACGCCCCATCTCATTTAAACTCGCCTCTCAAATAAACGCACACCTCCCCTTAGCAGTCCTAAAAAGAATAGGCCCTTTGCAGCTAACACATCACGTGGTTGTACTGGAGAGCACAAAATATCTGACTTCATTTATTTAAAGGCCATGTACGAGATCAGTATTGCTATTAGCAAAACCTATTTGCAAATGCTATTTTCGACCTCCAATCGATTGTCGATCTTTCTAAAACATCGATTTTAAAGATAGCTTGCTCTCCAGAATCCATGGCAACGCCTTTCCCATAGGGATCATGAGCTCAATTCATTCGTTAATGAAGTATTATATCAACACGTGACTGTTAGCTGCAAAGGGCCTATTATATGCCCCAAAACACCATCTTGAATAAACACCCCTCTCAATAGCCCACTTCCGCGATATGCTTTACTTGTCACGCACAAAGGTTTCAATACGAGGCTCCGTGCTAAAAATAATTAATTTAATTTAATTTAGCACGGAGCCTCGTATTGAAACCTTTGTTCGTGACGAGTAAAGCATATCGCGGAAGTGGGCTATTAAACGCCCCCTCAAAAGAGTTCAGTTTGGGCGTTTATTCGCGAAAATATGGTACTTGGGCTTGTAATTAATGATGAACATCGACAGCACTTTTAATTCTATATTACCAATGATTGTTATGTAAATGTATATGATTGTCTTGCTTCCAGGAAGTCTAATAGCCCTTACACAGAATTAGATGTTATCTCTTGTAACCTTAAATTCCTTCCTTTTTAAAATAAATGATTTTTACTGCAGGAACGTTACATGTAAGCTAAGTCTGGAGATACAACATCCAGTATAATTTTATAGCCCAACCATGATGCTTAGCGGCCTTTTGTTTATTTCCGCTTTGTGAAACTATCAAACTAAACAGGACAACTACAAAATAAACTTTCCAATAACAGATTCATATTGAAACACAAACACAAAACAACAGGACTGTAGAGGTGTTCAAAGTATTGCGCGACATCTCATACAAAACAGACTTTTCAACTGTGATAAAATGGACGCCATAGCGCGCAAAGCATGACGGTTGGTCTATGTTCTTTACTGATGTTTCACCAACCAGCTTACCTTTTGTCCTTGCCCCTTGATTGACAGCTTCTATGTATCCTTGGTTGCCACTAATAACAGCAATCTAAACAATTTTATTTAAAACATTTTAAGTATCTGCATACATTTAATCTTTATGCTAGTGTACTAGATCTTTAAAGCTGGAATCTTAAAATGGATAATTTTTCATATCAAAGCAAAATACAACAAAACGCGGACAATAACTCTCAAGAAAACTGTTTTGTGGTTTTGTACTACTCCCATCCTCATCCATTTTTTCTATTTGTTAAGTTGATATCAAATGCGGATTCTTGGTCTAAATAACACATTGTACAAGAGCGGTTTTCGGTTGAGTGTCGAAACTAATAGATAAGTGATTGCTTTGGTTTTGCGTTTGCTTAGCTTTTCTATTGGCTGTGAAAAACCTTTTGTAATTAACATCCAATCAAGTTCTAAACTAAAACCAAACGCAATCAGTTTTTGTTTTAGCGACACTTATTGGCGATTGCGTTTACTTTTCCTCGTGATTGGTTCAACTAAAACCAATCATGAATTACTTTCATGAATTAGAAGTTCGTGATTGGCTCGTTGTGTTTCACTTGCTCCCGTGATTCGCTCTGTAATTACTTTGGTTTTGGTTTTAAACACTCAATCGAAAACCATTCTATTATCCAATCAGATGGGGCAGACTTCACCGTTTGCAACCTGAATTGCTTACCCAAACAATAGCCTACCCCTAAAACAATACAAACCCGGCATAACCCTAAAACAATGGGATTCTTTATAAGTGAAGTCCAATAGGATACGACCGACAGAACAGTGTCTAACCGAATAAGATTTATTCTCACCTTTTACCAAAGATTTCGATTCGTTTTTCCATGGAAGTGACGGTCATGGCGCTCTCTAGTGTAGCCACCATAAACGAGCAGATCACCAGACCAAAGATGATCCACACGATGCCGAACAAACGGCCAAGAAACGACTTGGGAGACTTGTCACCATACCTGCATGGGAACCACATTAATGGTATAAAACCTCTTCTTGTAATGAAAACAAGTGTTTCATTACATGTACAGAGAAAAGAGGTGTGTAAAACTATTTATAAAGTGTAGCTATAGGTAGGCCAATATATTACTGTATCGCAATATGCTCTATTTAATTTAACACTGGTATTATCAACTTGAAGTCGAGTGTTGAACTCGTATGCTAAGCGCCGTGGGAATCGAATTGACGTTTCGAGCGCTAGCCTTTCGCTCTGGACAGATTATTTATCAAAAGAAAACTTACCCAACAGTTGTCATGGAAACAATGGCCCACCAGACACCGTTAGCTGCACCCTTAACAAATTCTTGAGGGAACTCTTTATCGTTACGGTGATGCTCCTAGAAAGCAAAGAACAAGAACAGTTGGTGATTAAAAAATATACAACTGGGCAGTCTTTGGGAGCCAGGGTGGCGCATTGGTTAAGCGCTTCGCCTCTCACCTCTGTGGCCCAGGTTCGATTCCCGGACGCGACGCCATACGTGAGTTGAGCTTGTTGGTATCTCGCCCTTGCTCCGAGGGTTTTTCTCCGGTTTTCCTCCGGCTCCGCAAAAACCATCACGCTAAATTTCAATTCGATCTGAGGATTAGACGGGTCCTGGCTTTGATCAGCCCTGTAGTTGTTTCAGGTTCCGTTAGAAATTCAGAGTATTTTAATACGTAGTGATCATGATAGTAAAGAAAACGGTAGCTGATTACCACAGTAGTTTCAGTTATTAATCAGATCGGACTGCTTAATGTGATGCCTTTGGTTTGTTACTGCGCATGTCTACTGCGCTCGTTAATTGTTAACGTGATATTTATGTTGATGTATGAATGAGTCGTATCTGTTTGAACAAAATATAACGTCTCATTTTGTGTTTTAAAGAAAAATTCGCCCAGTGACCAGAAGCAAATGACCAATATCCAGTGAGTTACGCCTATTTCAAAAACGGCTGTCCTGTAAAGCGTACATGGGACAAACGGTAAGCCGCGACAAATGTCATAAGACATTCCCAATTGAAACCGGTTGGTTATAATCGATTCAGGTATACTAAATGGATAATTATAAAACATCTAGTTTTGGGACTGAAATTCCCAAATGCATGCTTAGTAAAGAAGGTTAAGAAGCACAATTTATATGACCGAAACGATCCTGCCTTTGAAAAGCTACTGCAACAAAAAATACTGTTTTCAAGCCAATAAATATTGGCCGGCTTTGCTTTCCTCTGAACACGACAGCTGATACACAAGTCTAAAACATGGACCTCATCATCTTTCGTTCCTTACACGGCCGCTTCTTATTCGGATCAAACTCGCGGTCTGGTTATACCGGCTTATTAAAAAGTCGTCAATCCTTTGTTGAATTAAAATCTAATGATATTCGAAAAAATACCTTGAACTTTACATATAGTCTGGTGATGTACTCAATATAATTTTGCACGAGGTATAGACTATTGTTCAAACAGGGAGTTTTGAATTCTAGAAGATGGTTTTCAATTTTCTTTAACAATAAATGTATGAGTGAAGGGACGGAACAATAAACTTTTATTTGCCATATTAAATTTTAACTTTAAAATTTAATCAAGCATGCAGAGCTTTGAAGATTAATGAAATATCTGGATGAAGCCGTCACAAAGCAGACAAAGTGATGTCAGAGAGAAATTAAGGTCGTGCCTATATTGTTTGCGACTGACTCGAGTTACTGATAAAGCCATTTTAATGCTGAAACTGTTTATGAAATAACTCGTGGCGTTTATTAGCTAATTTTTGACCACACGTACATTTGTTTTCAACCGTGCATCAAGTGATGTCCTGAGGCGTTCTCAGTTGCACGCTGTGTTATTATGCTATACGACCTTTTTGCAAAAGAGTGAAAGTTTTCAGTGAAATTGCTTATGTATTTTATTTTAATCTTTGCAAACCCTAGGTTTACCATACTCCCGTAGAAAACACTATCATTAAAACTGATTCATTCGCACTTTCTAGTTCCGATTTTTCTTACTCAGTAAAGTTTAGTTAAATATTCCGCCTTATAGTTTCCTTCAAACTCGTGCAATGCCGATTATATTACAAAACACCTTATGTAATGAAATATTAAAGGAAAATGCAATGAGGTAAATGGAGATTCGGGATATCCCGAGAACATGCATATGTGCGCGTGTGGGAATAAACATACTTGACTTGGGTGAAAGAGAGAATGGTCGACTCGTTGACCTAGCTAGTCAATAACACAACAGTAAATATGAGAGCTTCTATAAATGTTGTTGATAGAGGGACGAGAAAGACGACGGGCTGGTTTTAGTTTCCTTCATGGGAAACCATTAACGCCGAAATGTCATTAAAGTTTCTCAATGATTTTATTGGCATCACGCGAATAGAGAGATTAAGCACCGCATTCTACATCAAACCGGAAACGTCAGCCCGCTGCCAAAATTCGAAATAAATATATAAGAAAAGTGAAAAAGAATTCCAATTAACGTTCACAACAAACGCGGATCTACTCAATTTCACGTAAAAACTGAAAATGTCAAGCAGCAAACGCGCGAAAATTGTGGTTATTATTTCATTTCTGCCGTTCGCGGGAAGAAATAACGCGATGCTTAATCTCTCTATTATTGAATCAGTCGTCTGAAAGAAAGTTTACTATAATTATTCCTTTGTATAGCTCTTTATCTGGATTAGTCAGGTAAACAAAAATACACACACACAAAGTAACACAAAACAGTAAGTATTCAGTCTAACAAAAAAAAAATCAGATCTTACCATCTATCGAACGTTAAACTGTAATCCCTTTTTAAAATAATTCGCTTCAATTCACCAGCTGTTGTTTCTGCTAAAACTCATTCAAACATTGGCTTCAGGAATGACAAATATCACGATTGGTAGGAATATTAGACTAGTAGTAATGAATAGATGAATAAACAAATTCGGATGAAGCGCTTGCAATTTACGTTGTTACTTACCACCAAATACTCAAAACTACATATCAATAAAATAGCAAGCAAAGTGTCGTTTTGAACTTCCCGCGGCCTCTTCCATATTAGGAAAATTCCATATTCCATATTTGGAAGAGCTGTCAGGATATTCAAAATGGCGGTTTCTAGGTCCCAGACCTCTATATCGATACTCGTTGTTTGATATGGTACCTTAAAGTTCTGCAACATTTTTGCTTGATCGAATCACCAAAATTATTGCAGCGAATTATGCTGTAAAAAATAAAGTTTGTTTCATTTTATTCCTTGTCGATGTACAAGTGTTCAACTATGTTTCTCAACTGAACACGTTTCAGTTGCGTATACATGTATGTCGACGTCGGCTCTTCAAAGACTACATCGGCAGATACTGATTATTGACCGGCGGAAATTGCAACTAAGTACTGTGATATTTGACGGATAGAATGTTTTAGATAAGTCATGCAAGAAAATAAAAGTACAGATAACACTTGATAAACAGCGATTGTTTCTTACCAAAGCCCACACGCAAATCCCTGCAATAATCACCAAGATAATACTTGGTAGCAGCACTGGCCACGTTCCCGCGAGAGCATTCCACACTTGTAAACGTCCATCTCGCTTGAAATCATCCTTATTCATAATCAACATCAGTCCTGGAGACTTCATTATCTCCACATATGGAAACTCGCCACCGTATATTTTGGATTTGAAGGAAGGGTTATGGACGGGAAGAATACCGTTTGCTTTCTTGTTGTACAAGTCTTCGTGAAGGGATATGGAGCTGGAAACTCCTGTCAAGTATTTTATCTCAATCTGGCAAGGGTAGCAACAAATACGGAAGGCGTGTCTCAAGACATCATGGAAGATTCCTGTTATTTGAGGTTCAGTCGTTGTTTGGTTGGTACTGTTCCGTAGGATTTCAATAATAAAGGGAGGTTTGGGACGCCAAGAGAGTTTTATAGGAAGCAAACAACTTTTCGGAGTTGTCAAGCCGCGGACGTTATTTGCATTTTTGCTGTACTTTTTCAGTACTTGCTCCGTTGTTTCTCTATCGTTCTCCAATAAGCTTAACATCAGGAATTTGTTGGTAGTACCAAAATGTTTTATTGCGGATGGATATGAAGACACTGAATGGTGGATAAAGCAGAAAAGCAAGACAAGATGTAGAGGTACCATATTTCTCTGTTTGAATAGTGACGTCCACGTCGTAAAAGACTCCCTTCAAACGGAACCTTCCTAAAAAATACGAGCTTAGAGAAAACAGTCGACTCCTGCTTACTTTCACTCTTTAGCTTGTAGTTTTTTGGGAAATGGTAAGCTCTTGAGGATTTCGGAAAGAAATTAAAACAATTCTGAATGACAATTTGTCGAGCGGCTTTCATATAACCACGTACTCCCCTTCCGGCGTCAAGACCACATTAGATCAATGACAAAATCAACATAATGAGTAGACATCCAGTTTATTAGCCGCGAGGCATTAAGTATTAAAGATCACCATATGACCTTCGAAAGTTCCGTTTACAACTTGAACACCTTTCAGCCCCTCCATTATGATAACTCACTTCTTACTCTCTGAAACCTACATTATACTCTTTATTGAGTTGTACGAAATTAGCAGAAATACAGTTTAGATCAATGATGTGTTAACGTATTTTCAAACTGCTGTATGCCGAATAGGAATAATAAATATATTTGAGAGGCGGAAATTCAATTCCTTTATTGCAAGAAATGGCAAATGGGTCATAAGGATCTAGTGCTGTAGAACATTGTGTGTTATTTGGGTAGATTCTGTTTAACAAATAAAGACGCCTAAGCCATGTATTATTATTTACTGTAATATTATTTTCTGTAATGCATTGTTGTTCGAGATCAAAGTTCTTTCAACGTGTCTCGAGTGTTCTTAAATGACCAGGGTGTTTATCCCGAGCAGGTGATTGGCTAATGACAGTGCTTTATTGGTGACCACAGCACGATGTGCGTTCAGTTGGTGTCAGTATTGACAAATAGAGGCACGTAAAGACTGTACGCCGATGAACTCGACATTTCTTCATACTTTCTGCCTCATGCAGTATTCATCATTTTTCGTTCATCGTACAGTTAGAGTGCCTGTACTAGTCTCTAATAATACATAGCTCAGGATTCTTTGTATATTTATGATAAAGAGTTGGACGCGCGAAGAGAGCAAAAAAAGCGCGATCGTAGACATACCCGAGAAAGCAATTTTTTTCTGCCTAAAAGCAGGAGTATATTACAGAGGAGTGTTCCTCTTCCCACACTATATTGTCACACAACACAGTAGACGGTAGAGTTATTGCTGCCGCAGCGAGCGAGCCTGAAGCGAGCGAGCGAGCAAGGCAACAGTTCTAATCTGTAAGCGGGTCCAAATCTCGATTTTTTTTAACACAATGCATCACTTCTATTGTCTTTTTTTACCACGGCTGCTTTGCACGGATCTGATCGTCACGTCAGACATTACACGAATCTGCATTGTTTGAGCTAACTACGTTCAACCGTTCTTTAATGCATTTCTGTGTATACAAACCTTGTGTAATCATGAATTTGTTGAAGTGTAGACGTGTAGGCGAACTCTTTCTAACTCTGTGTGAACTATCAGTTTCCAAAGAACAAGATCTCTCCTGTTATCAAGATGGTGAGCAGCAAATAATTTTCTTCTATTGGCTTCGATAAACTGCCGTCAAGCAGCCGGTTCAAAATACAACTAGCATTTACAATTAAATCCTCAATTACAGTTTATTTCCGGTGTTTAAACTTCACCGGGGAGAACAGCAGTTTGTTGTGCCGTGAATCTTAAGAAAATGTCGAAAATTGGTAGGCTCAGGGAATTTACAACGCATCCTCGCTCTACAATTACCAATAATCAGTAAATGGCAAACACGCTTGAAATACCGATTATTGGTAATACTACGACAAATCCTAACCCGAACCATAAACCGAACCCTAACCATCGGACGAGTTCACGGGTAAACGACGGGTTCTCACTCACCTAGAGCTAGGGTTCACAGGTAAACAAGAAGAGAAGGTAAACGAGAGAAAATTTTTTTTTGAGCGCTCCTACTCAGGCTCGAACTCGTAATCGTTTGCGTGTTGTGCTTGGCAGTGCAGGCGCCACGACCACTACACTAAGCGCGTCTACCGCCGTCCGGAGTTTGACAATTGTTTATCTTTATCCTTGACTGGTTTTAAGAATGTCATTGTTTAATTTGTGTTCCAGAATTTTAGCGATTATTGATAATTGAAGAGCAAAAGCCAATTACTAATTATTGGTAATTCTAGAGCGAGGATATATTGGAATTTACCGGGAGATCGTTGATATCTCGGGACAAAATGAAAACACACCACAGCTCCGTCAAACTCCGTCGATTCAGTCGCACGATAGCCCCAAAACTACAAAATATATTCATCTAACACCTTGGCATTTTTTCACCCAGTAATCTATTTTTCCTGCCAAAGTGCTACTGTAGGTTCTCTTCCAATACACTTCCTTAACTGAGCGGAGCAGCATTCACTACCTGTTTATACTAGTTTTTAGCATAGTTTTCCGCGAGAAGAAACAAAGGCCGTCACTTTTAACCAATCAGGATGCATTGAAAAATTGTAATTAACACGGTTCAAACTGCTAAAAAATAACTGTGTTAGGGGCCAACACAAGGACAAGGGATGTGTAATATATATACTCCTGCTAAAAGTTAAAACAGGCCGGACATTTTCAAAATAGTATAAAGCGCCAGGAGGAGAAATCTACACGGGTCCTTAGAGCGGATTTCGTATAAGTGGGCTTGTCAAGCTTGTTAAAACCGGTTTATCAGCGCACAGCAAAATGTTTGTTTTAAACTGATGACCAAACCTGAGCCCACTGCAACAATGGCAGACAAAGGTGACGCGACTGAGTGACCGAGTGAGTCTGGTACGAGACAACACCGTTGGCGCATGTTCGATACGAAAACAACACGACTGCTGCACAGCCTTATCGCTTTTCGTGTAGTTGAAGAAGGCTCTAGTCGCAGGGTAGTCATGGTTACTGTACAGCATGCCGTTACATTCAAATAGTTTCCCTGTCGTTTTTGTCTTTCTGATCCAATTAAATTATAGAATTACGGCGCAGTAAATTACAGTGCCGCCACGGTTACGATAAGCTTAGGCCTACGGCGTAATGCATGCTCTTAAAGTGCATATGAAGCTTATTTTTTATTTTAGATGTCAATTCTACATCAAGTGAATAGTCAGGAATGGTACAATATATCTTGCTTTGAATGTTGTGCCGCTGAGTTAAGGAGGTTTTAATATCAAAAATGCTAATTACATGACGTCAGGGGAGGCATCGATTATTATACAAAATGTTTTGTTACAATTAAACAATTTTTTCAAATTATCAGTGGTTGAAATAAAATGATGTTAGAAATTTGTTTTCCTATATCAGTAGAAACGCCCAACCATTAAGAAGTGATTGCAGATACCTCCCCTGACGTCATTTAATTAGCATTTTGGATATTAAAACCTCGTTAACTCAGCGGCACAGCATTCAAACCAAATATATTTTACCCCCCCCCCCCCCCCCCATCCCCCCTCGCGGAACTCCTGGCTACGCCCCTGATGGATACCCTGTACTGGAAGTAATACGAACAATCGAGAAGGCTAGACCTGTTAGGCCTGACTTATAACTGACAACGCATTCTCAAACATTTTGTCATATTCTCAAACTTGCTATTTCTGAAAAATCCTCACAATTCGGGTACTGTTTTGGGGGAGTTGGGACTTATTTATGGCAATATCAACCAAAATTAAAATATTCTTCATAATCAGAGGAACATCCATATCTTTTTCTCTGTAAAATGTCAAATTTAGACTTTTCCAATGAATGATAAGACTGCAGAGCTCCTCTAAAACCTCAAAAGGAAAGAGAAAAAATATGTTGATTTACAGAAGGTTACTTATGTGCAAAATCTAAATATCCCACAGAAGATAAAAGCTGCTATTAGAAGGTAAGATTAAAGGGGTAGAAAATTTGTTAATTGTTGAATGTTAATCCAACTTGCCTGCTCTGAAGTTCAGAGTACCCAACTAGCCTGCTCTGATTTTCAGAGTACCCAACTTGCAAATTGCCTGCTCTGAAGTTCAGAGTGTCCAAGTTCCCTTCTCTGAAGTTCAGAGTATTCAAGTCCCCTACTCTGAAGTTCAGAGCACCCAACTGCCTTGCTCTGAACTTCAGGGCACCCTACTTCCAAATTGCCTGCTCTGAAGTTCAGAGTATCCAAGTTCCCTGCTCTGACGTTCAGAGCACCCTACTTGCCTGCTCTGAAGTTCAGAGCACCCAACTCAGTTGCTTGCATGCTCTAAAGTCTAAAGAGAATATTCAAAACACAATACGTTCGATAATCTCAAAAGTTTTTTTCGGAAATTACAAGGAAACTGATAATTTACCAAATCATTAATCAAACGCACTAGTGAACACATCAAGGTTAAGCAAATTTGTGACGAAGCGTAAGCAAAATGCTACAGACATTTCGGACACTTTTCAAGTCACAGACAACTGCAATTAAACAGTATACACAATCTATCAGATCAATCAGTAACACATATAGATTTAGATTATTATTTTAATAATAACTTCATATGCATGTATTAAATTTTCACTGTTACAAATTGATCGTCGGCACCCGTGAATCTGACTTTTCTGCATGATGGACTTTTGGCTTATCCCTTTTCTATAGATGTGCTCTGCACTCAGACCATAGTTAATAGAGTGGAATGGTTAGGAAAGTCAGGGATCTTCTTTGTTATATGTCTTTGTTAGCTTTTTTCAACCACTACCGTGCACAAAACACAATAGAAATTCCAACATGTTAATCAATCAGCCAATAGAAACGTGTGAGTTCAGTCGTTCAGGGAACGCTAATGAACTATGATCGTGCACAATCTTTTGTCTTACCCCTTCCAACATAAATCGCAGCGCCTTTGTTAGCCCCTTTGAAGTTTGCCGGGTTTCCTAACCATTCCACTCTATTAACTATGCTCAGACTACAGTAACACTTTTCTGAAAAAGGAAACATATCAGGTAGTTAATAGTGACGGGAAGAAAATCAATGTTAGTGACACTACGCCGGGACAGTTTCTTAAACTGCAGTGCTTGCCAACTACATAGACTCTAAATACATAGGCGGAAGAGACCGGTTCAAGGTTCTACATTCTAGTGTTCAGTGAAGTGGAGCTTTGATAAACCGCGATAGGGGAATTATAATTAAAACTAACATTTCAATTATTCAGAGTGAAGGCTTTGGCTTTAACACGTCCGAAGCCGTCGACACGGGGGAGGTTCAAGGGTTAAAAAAAACGAACTACGATAATTTGCATCTTCCTCTTCATTACTGATGTTAAAGGCATCAAAACACCACTGAGTTTGAACACTCTTGTACTGTATTTTACGTATACATGCAGAGGCGCCTACGTATATACGTGGTCAGGCCCTATTTGAACGGATGATAACTGGTCAATAAATTGTTGTTTATATATACAAGCAGGCAATTTCGGCATTGAGAATCGTTGAATGAATTTTGAACTGACTATAAAACCTGAGTTCCAGTTCAGTTAATTTACTTGTTTCGTTTGACTTATACGCAATAATATTATCAGTTGTGGAAACCTTGGTTTGCTTTGGATTAGTTTGTACTGAGAAACTGCGACAAACTGCAGTGATAGTAACAAACTGATCGGTCGAGGTACAAATAAAAGGCACCTTACACCGGAGGCCGCGGTACTGGTGAAAGAAATCTTGATCTAAAGTTACACGCCCTCTAGAGCTCTCTAGTAATTTGCAGCTTGCATGTATATTTATCAGTTGTGGAAACCTTGGTTTGCTTTGGATTAGTTTGTACTGAGAAACTGCGACAAACTGCAGTGATAGTAACAAACTGACCGGTCGAGGTACAAATAAAAGGCACCTTACACCGGAGGCCGCGGTACTGGTGAAAGAAATCTTGATCTAAAGTTACGTACACGCCCTCTAGAGCTCTCTAGTAATTTGCAGCTTGCATGTATATTGTAAATACTGTGGTTTTCCTCATCATATTGCTAATGCTTCGTAAACTTACCTTCAGTCTTTACGTCTTGAGATTCCTATGACGACCCAGTAGAACAAGGCTATAAAGACAAATGACGCTACAACGGAGCTGCTACATTACGCCGCGGTGTATCTGAACTTTTAAAATGTGACAGTTATTATAATTTGGTTTGTGTCGGTATTCAAACTTTGCGCGCCGACCATGCTGAAACTAATGCGTGATCCAATTTGTTAAAGTTGACACTTTACAGTTCACACTGAGCGAAATCATGATGAATATAAATGAATTCATTGTGCACAGGTACGTGTCTCACGTGTTGGCTGGAAAATTGGCCATCTGATAGTTGTTGGCCTCAGCTAACACTTGAACAGAATCGAAAGTAAAATTTATAACGGCTAGTATGGATTCTATTTTGAACAATTTGAAATCACGGCTTGCATTTTTTGCTTGCTACACAGGCTTACAATGGAATTTAATATCCCGCTAGGGCGAGGTGTCAACTTCATAACCAGCACGGAAGCGCAACTGATTAGAATTACCGGCACAAGCCAAATTATAATTAACTGTTACTTCAGTTTCACTCAAGTGACGTTTTAGCCCCATAATAAGCATAAGCCTTGTTCTTCTGGTTCTTCATAGGAATATTAAGGATAAATACACGAACGTTGAAGGTAAGTATACTAAGCATTTGCCATATATATAATATTAGGGTAAAAACCACATCATTTATTTTTAAGCTGCCAGTATCCGCGGACTGTGTAAGCTGTATGCATGTATAAACTCGACCGGTCAGTTTCTCTCAGAAACCCAGCCAAAGCAAACCAAGGTCATGACATATTTCGAGCTAGTTGTTCTGAAAATAGCAGTCAATCGAGCCGGCAAATTATCGAGTCAGTGAACTGAACAAGTTCAAAATTTATTCAACAAATCAGTCAGTCAACCACAATTAATTTACTGACTTTATGAGTGCAAAATAGTCTACTCGCCCCGGTTGATTCTGAATAAGGAGGTTCGTTTATCACAAGCATGAGTTGTGTCCAAAGTGATGTATTTAATGGCAGTAGTATAGTTCGATCATCCTAGTATTAAACCTCTAGAACATTCCCCGTGGCGTCACGGGTCTCGGCCGTATTAAGGTTACCGTATACCTTCGCGGCACGTTTTCTTCAAAAAAACTTTTTTAAAATTCTTTTGAAGTTGATGGATTGATCTTCAATTTTCCGAAAAAATATATTTAAAACATGCAATAGTTTGAGAGATATTAGAAAAAAACGTATTTTGAAGGAAAGTAAATAAATAGCTTAGGCGTTATAAATCCCTCTAATCCCATTACATGTACGTACCACAGGCATTCGCTTATCTGCGAATAAGTCGCCATCAAATATGTAACAATTATTCCGTTAGCCGTTTATAAGAACATCAACACGGGAAGATATGTGCTTGAGTAGAAACTAAAAGCTATACATACCCAAGAGATCTCATCGCCGCTAACATAGCAGGTTTAGGGTCAACGTTAAAGTGCATATAAGCCCTGGCCAATTATGCTTTTTTTTTAAAGCTTAGACCTTAAAAGGTAGAGAAAAAATTCCGAAATTTCTAAATAAAAATGTTTTCATTATTTTTTTAGCGACTAAACTTCCAAATGTAGAATAATTTCCGCGCACCTTCGGAGACTGGGACGAGAATAAAACGTGACGTCATCAACAGAACTCGTCTCTTCGCCGCTTTAAAACGTTGGCTTATTTGCAAAATAATTGAATAGATAACCGAGAAAGGTGATAATATCGCGCTAAACGTTTCGAAGAGCTTTATTCGACAAGGCCTTTCGTGCAATAGCGCATCGACCGTGTTCTGTTGATGACGTCAAACTAGACCCAGTGCCAATTTTGTAAAGCGCTCTGAGCGCGCTTGATTTTCGTCCACAGGCAACCCAATACACGTTTTTGGGCAACTTTGAACGGCCAGTACACCATGACAAATAAATCAAATCAACTTTTTATTCCGGAATACTTTGTCTATGGCCTCTCGTCTCTTCGTAAAAAATATAATTAGCCAGGGCTTATATGCACTTTAACGTTCGGAGCACGAGGTTACTTACAACTCGCTTTTCAATTGCCTTTCGACGCGGTTTTATTTTCGCTATCCGGCCCTCTCCCTTATTGGTACAACCCGTTGATCTACCGTTATTTTTCTTTTTGTGTGCATTATCTCCAGTTTTGGCCATAACACAATGCTCTGTCGAATATTTGTGAAACTATACTAGTACGCGAGAGCGGAATGCAGGTTTCTTATGCAATTTGAGCTACTTACTAATTTCCCGCGAATTTCTGGCCTATTCATAAGCTCCGGGTGTCCTTACATATAATTGGCTAGTTGGTTTTAGTGTTGACGTTTGCTTTGATGAGGTGTGATGTGTTTACTAACTCTTCAGAGCCAAAAACTCCGATAGATTTTTATGAGTACTCGCTGTCTTTGGATGAATTTATAGGGTATGAAGACTTGTGAGATCTTGATGAAACTTGGCCTGAAGTTAGAGGAGCTACTTACGAACCAAAGTGTGTGAGCGTTTAGCGTTATTTTAATTAGTTTTCTTATACGAGTACTTTTCGCGATGAAACACAGAAATTATTTCGATTGAAACTTTGAAGATGAATTGCATTTGAACAAAGTAAAATATAAAAAAACGCTCACACACTTTGACAGGCTATCATGTGCTGATTGACATTATGCAGCTGAATCGTTCGTAGGCGCAAACGCAGAGGCACATAAATTCACTTATTTGAGACTCGTCCTTTTTGCGTTTGTTGCCTTAGCATTTTCTGAAAATGTAATATTTGTGCGAAGAAACCATTTCAGCGCATTCTACATTGTATAATCTTTCCAGTGATATATAGGTTTCTATAGTTTCCTTAGAAACGATGCGCGTACGATTTTATTTGCGAGACACATCCGCGAAGGTATACGGTAACCTTAAAGAAAGCAGGGAACTGTTGAAAAGATGCCGAAACCGTTTGACCGCGGGGATTTAGAGACTTATATACATGTATATATAGCTAGAAATTTCTTTCCCTAGCGGTAGGGCGGATTATCAGTTTATGCTTGGCTGCGTGGAAGTTAATGTTTATAAAACATATACCGAAGCACAACTTCAACACAATAATTAGAACCTTCGAACTCTTGTTTTAATATGTAGTTGTCGAATACTGTAGTTTCTGCCGTTCCGGTGTCACTTAAGTTTGAGTTTTAATCCTGTCACTTGCTCCTAACTAGTACCAGTTAACATGAACATATATTATGTTCTCTTTCCAGAGAATTGTTGATGTAGCCAGAGCAGATTTACCGCAGAAGAAGACAAAAGTAATATGTTAAGAAAGAGCTTTAAAATCATTTACATCGGGACAGAAATAGGAGCAATTCCAGACAGGGGCTGATTCCTCGTATTTCTCGTCCCGGGTACAATTTAGTTTTAGATCTTGAAGACGTTTGTCCTGCTCTCACTAGCTATATAGCGGGTGAGCGAAAGACGGATGTCTTTAGTGTCTCGGGGTTTTCAAGCTAGTGCTTTGCGTGCCCGCGGCTTCGGGTGGGGCTGTCACAAAGTGTGACTTGTGGCGGTTGTCTGTTCCCACCTTTGTTGAATGACATTTATCTCTCAACACCTCATTGAGATAAACGGATTAGTGATTATCGCGATACTTGAATAAATGGCCACGCTCGTGGCAAATTAATCCCAAGCTGGGTGGTGTCGCGTAGTTGATGTCTTCATTCACCAAACTGAGCTTGACGCTGGCATACAAAGCACATTTCACATATCGAGGCTGTGATTACACAGTAGCTTTTCTGGGCGCAACATAAATTATGTTCTCTTTCCAGAGAATTGTTGATGTAGCTAGAGCAGATTTACCGCAGAAGAAGACAAAAGTAATATGTTAAGAAAGAGCTTTAAAATCATTTACATCGCCGTCCATTTGAGACATTGATGTAAACCATGCAGAAAAGATAAGTCGATCAATATATTTTCAGGTTCACAGGCGGAGCGAAACCCGACTCGATCAATTTGTAAAAACATGCCACAAAATGTAGTCATACTGAATAAAATCTGGAAGTAACCGGCTATCTTTGATTTGATGCATTAGGTGCACCGATTAATTACGGTTTACAGTTCTTTGAATGATAGTCCGAAAAAAGTGCCAGAAATGCTGAAGCACTTTATAGTAATATCTATATTTTATCAAAATATTTACCTCGATCTTTTCTGACAAATTCAAAAATCCATTGTCAGAAGATAATTTATTTGTCTTAATCCTTGATGTGTTCACCAGTTTAGATTTAACTTAAGGTTTTGGCCAATTATTATCAGTTTTCCTTGTAATTTTGGAATAATCTTCAGTTCAGAATATCCCTCGTTTACTTCGAAAGTATTGTGTTTTGAATACTCTACACTTTATATCCAGCAATTTCAATCCTCTGAACTTCAGAGTAGGGAACTTGGATACTCTGAACTTCAGAGCAGGCAAGTTGGAATTTGGGTGCTCTGAACTTCAGAGCAGGCACGTTTGGTGCTCTGAACTTCAGAGTAGGGAACTTGGATACTCTGAACTTGGATACTCTGAACTTTAGAGCAGTCAATTTGGAAGTTGGGTGCTCTGAACTTCAGAGCAGGCAAGTTCAGTGGTTACTCTGAACTTCAGAGTAGGGAACTTGGATAATCTGAACTTCACAGGCTATTTGGAAGTTGTGTGCTCTGAAATTCAGAGCAGGCAATTTGCAAGTTGGGTACTCTGAACTACATATTAGGGAAGTTGGATACTCGGAACTGCAGAGAAGGCAATTTGGCTTTCTGGGCATTATTTCAGCTCAAGTTAAAAGTTTGTTTTGCAGAGATTAATAAAGTTCCCTAAAATGGAGTGTATTTTAATGCGATTTTGCAGAAAAAAAATAGATGAGAATATGACAAAATGTTACTAAAACGAGATTTTGTAAGACTTTATTTCATTTATCATGTAAGTTTAGTTATATCTTCATGAGCATATTGTTTTTACGTGCACATTTTAACGAGTCGTTATGTATAAGAAATCATATGGTTTCGAGTGCAATTTAGGATAAATTCGAACGAGTGAATTTTCAAAGAGTATCAAAATTGCACGAGCCCTCAGGGCGAGTGAAATTTGAGCTCTTTGAAAACGCACGAGTTCGAATTTACCCAGAATTACATGACAAAACCGTATGATTTCTTGTTAATTATATACTCAGCAAATTTACTTGAATCTTCGGACAATATTCGGAAATGCCGAATAAAATAAGTAATGCTGCAGCATCTGAAATGTTTAGTACTCTAAAATGAATTTACAGGGTTAGACGTGTTTTTGCTGTAACCACAGCGCAGCATAGTCAGTTTTAACCATTTGGACATTTTCGGCAGCACTTCGAAGTTCCTTTACCAAAACATGACTGTGAACAACTTTATGTACTTCGATTTCAATCTGGAGCTTTTGTTTTCGGTGTATAGATGGTCAACTTCCTGATTTTGAGTACGATTACAACCAAACAGTGCAATCTGGGATAAATTGCACTCCTCTCAGCCAATCAGAATCGAGAAATTTTGTTGAGTATTTAATTAGTGCGTAAATAAACTGATAAACATGGCTGATGAAACAATAATATTATGACATGCAGTAGATAATAATAATAATAATAATAAGCTTCTATAGCGCAAATACGATACCGTTCTTTGCGCTTTACAATATTATGAATAAATATAATAATTTACACTAATAATTAAAAATTTGTGACTAAGCTAAGTAAAAATCTAATAATAAGAAAGGTAATGAGTAATATGTACATATTTTTGTAACTAATTTATAAATAAATGGTACTTTAGTTTCGACTTAAATTGATTGAGACTAGTACTTGATCTGACGTTGAAAGGAAGACTGTTCCATAGTTCCGGTGCAGCAACTGAAAAGGCTCGTTGTCCATACGTTTTAAGTTTCGAAGGTCGACGAACAAGGAGAAATGGATCGGATGATGACCGTAGTGTACGTTTAGGTGTATATATGTAGGTAAGACGGAGCTAAATTATTTAAAGATTTGTATGTCAGTAAGAGAATTTTAAATGTAATACGTTTTTCTACAGGAAGCCAATGAAGGTCTTTAAGAACAGGAGAAATGTGATCGTATTTTTTCTTACAGGTTAAGACTTTTGCTGCTGAATTCTGTACATATTGTAACTTTTTAGTTAATTGTTTAGAGGCACCATATAATAGGGAGTTGCAGTTGTCTAATTTAGACGTGACAAAGGTGTGAATTAGTATTTCTGCTACATTAAAAGATAAGTGTTTTCTAATTTTGGCAATGTTCCTCAGCTGAAAAAAGGCGGATTTACAGATAGCATTAATTTGTTTGTCCATGGAGAGTGTTTTATCAATGATGACTCCAATATTGCGTGCATGCATTGATGGTTGTATTTTGTCTTTACCTACAGCAAGTGGGGCCATATAGTCACATGAGCGGTAGCGAGAGTGGAGAAACATAACTTCAGTTTTATCATTGTTTAACTAGAGCTTATTTTTACCCATCCAATGTTCTATATCCAGTAAACAATTTTCAACTTTCAGTTTAGCAGAGGCAAGATCTTGATCACTGTTAATCATCGCCAGAAATAAGTGACATTCAGCAATGGCCAGCGGCTGCACTTTTGAATCCTGCGACCTGAGTTCGACTCCTACAATGGACATAAAAAAAAAAATACTTCTTTTTCTCCTTTCTCAGTTTTATTTATACTTTTCCTCTATGTTTACGCTATTAGAGCCGCCTTCAATACTAAAAACATTGTTGTTTACTGGCTCCGACACGGTCGTGAATGGAGATACCGCTGACCACAATTGGTATCGCAGACTCTTCAGTAGTGGGAGAGGCACCGAATTACCCCCTTTTTTAAGGCGTATGCTAATTTTTAAGGCGTATGCATTAATTAGGGTGACGTCACAGTCTTATTGTCTTAGGTCATGCATAAATTAATTAGGGCGTACGGCCCTTTTTTAAGGCGCTATGCTAATTTTTAAGGCGCTCTCATGAATAAAGTGGAATCTCATTAACTCAGAGGATTATCTATTATTTCTGTGAATGAGGTCATCGATCTATTCGGGCATGTTTGGGCAAAGCTTGAGCGGCTATAAAACCAGAACATGTGTACAACCCAAAGTGTAACTCCGAGTCAGTACAACCCAAAGTATAAAACCAGAAAACTCCAACTACAAGATGGCAAGGAAACCTATTTCAGAAGATACTATTTGCATCGATGAAGTTGAAGTTCTCGAAAGAAACAGAGCATTTCACAGGATATCAAGTACAATACATTTGGTGTATGCTGCACGTGCACTCTGTGAAAAACCAATCTATGCCGAGAAAGAAAGACAATGTGAAACAAATCACCCAAGCCAAAGACAGCACGATTGCTTGATGTTATCCGAAGAGGAAGCGTGGAATTTGTTCTACAACAATGCAAAAGACGAAGTCAAACCAGAGAGAGTGTGGGAGATTGTGAACGCTGTTTGCTACATGTTGAACATTGAAATTCATCGCTCATGGAAAGTTTATCTATCTGAACTTTACAAGTTACACTGGACCACAGTGTATCTCTTACATCTTCAGTTCAGTAACAACGGATCTTCTATCATTGATCAAGTGCTTGAAGTAGCGAGACGTGAAATACATCCACTGAATGACATTGAACAACACGGCTTTGCCTCAAGTTATTCTGTGTCTGTTCCAGAACAATTTTTTTAGAAAAGATGAAGAGTTTATGGAGATTGATTGACTTTGTAATTACTTTAACTTTTAAATCAATAAAGTTCACTTGTTTAGTTGAATAGGTTTGGGCAAGTCTTTGTTATGAATAACAATACACTATTGTTTTGGTAATCTGCGAGCTGCTCTATAGTAACCCAACGATATTTTTTTATATCATTCACAACTCACTCGTAACGTAATTCTGAGATCAGATTATTCGTAAACCTTTACAGTAAATCCACAGTGACTCATTAGATCAACTCTGCTATTGTTCTTAGGGATTGGCGATAACTGAAGAGCCTATTGTTTTGAGGAAAACTCTTGTGATGCAAATTATTCTCTAAAACTAAACTAGAATTACCATACGAATAAAAACAAACTACTCGGAACAGGATTTTATTGATCCAAAACACCAATTTACAGTTCGTATTCCTTATCGTCGCGGAGTTGATAACTTTCTTATTTCTCAGTTCTTGGGTTGATATAATGTACCGTGTTACGAGATTACACTGATTTATGTTTCATTGATTTTTTTTCTTGTTGACAAATGATGCTTAACTTGGATAAAACTTATTTCTAAAAGGTACATATGTATTGTTCATTACGGGAACACTCTGTTCCGGAATAGGTTGTTTTTGGAATTGTTTATTCAACAAGAATTTTCGGTGGTGAATTGCAGCCTCGGTTGCTTCTTGCCATCCATAATCTTCCGTGTTCATCAAGTTTTGCTTCGTTTCCAAGATTTTTCGGAAATCAGGATCTTTTCTTAATCTGTGAATCCATTTCATATCTTCGAACAACACTTCTCTTAGGTCTTTTCTATAGGTAGGAACCAAAGCGTTACTGGCTTTGATTTCAGCAACTTCATGACTATCCCCATCGTGTTCATACTTTTGAACCAACGCTTCCCATTCTTCCTGGTGCCGTTCTTTAGCTTCGTTTCGAATTCTTTCCCAAACATCCGCTTCTCCGTCATAACTATCATCAGTGGAGTCCGTGCTCTCCTGAGATTCAGAGCTTTGATAAGAATCTTCAGTCATTTCATCATCTGAGTTGGAACGATTAGCAGCCATCGTTTATATCTTTACTCTTCAAGGATCGGGAGTATAATGTCAGACCCTTAAAAGTTTCCAACTTTATAGAAAACAAATTGGTGTGGTCACTAAGTTTAACAAATGTCGATTAGCTGATTTAGCTACGGTCTCTCAGTTAGACCAACATTGTAAGCAGGATTCCTAACCAACATATTTTCCATTATCAACAACTGGATTTACAGTCCTCGACAAAAACTTTCTTTTTTGAAGTTTCGCTTCTTGTAAATATGGTTTACGTTCTTGAGTTGATAACCTATGGACTTGTGCCAAGTGGTTGGATAATTTAACAAGATACTTTGATCCACAATTAGGTACAGGGCAGTTTTTCAAAGTCCGATTTTCCATGTTCACTCGTTGAAAGTTAGTATCAAATAGCACAAATCTACTTGATCGTCCCTTTTATCTCCTTTCATCCCTTTTGTCGCCTTTCGTCCCGCCTTTTTCCGTTTTGAAATAAAAAAAGAGAGTTTAAAAAAAGAAAAAGGCGGGACAAGAGGCGACAAAAGGGATGAAAAGGACGAACGGAGATAACTATATACGAACGTGGACACGTCTCTTGTCAGTAGGCCCTTTCATCCCGTTTGTCGCCTCTTGTCCCGCTTTTTTCCGTTTATTATCCCTCTTTTTTTTATTTCAAAACGGAAAAAAGCGGGACAAGAGGCGACAAACGGGATGAAAGGGCCTACTGACAAGAGACGTGTTCACATTCGGATATAGCTATCTCCGTTCGTCCTTTTCATCCCTTTTATCACAGCTTAAGAAAAGATCCTGATTTCCGAAAAATCTTGGAAACGAAGCAAAACTTGATGAACACGGAAGATTATGGATGGCAAGAAGCAACCGAGGCTGCAATTCACCACCGAAAATTCTTGTTGAATAAACAATTCCAAAAACAACCTATTCCGGAACAGAGTGTTCCCGTAATGAACAATACATATGTACCTTTTAGAAATAAGTTTTATCCAAGTTAAGCATCATTTGTCAACAAGAAAAAAAATCAATGAAACATAAATCAGTGTAATCTCGTAACACGGTACATTATATCAACCCAAGAACTGAGAAATAAGAAAGTTATCAACTCCGCGACGATAAGGAAAACGAACTCTAAATTGGTGTTTTGGATCAATAAAATCCTGTTCCGAGTAGTTTGTTTTTATTCGTATGGTAATTCTAGTTTAGTTTTAGAGAATAATTTGCATCACAATAGTTTTCCTCAAAACAATAGTCTCTTCAGTTATCGCCAATCCCTAAGAACAATAGCAGAGTTGATCTAATGAGTCACTGTGGATTTACTGTAAAGGTTTACAAATAATCTGATCTCAGAATTACGTTACGAGTGAGTTGTGAATGATATAAAAAAATATCGTTGGGTTACTATAGAGCAGCTCGCAGATTACCAAAACAATAGTGTATTGTTATTCATAACAAAGACTTGCCCAAACCTATTCAACTAAACAAGTGAACTTTATTGATTTAAAAGTTAAAGTAATTACAAAGTCAATCAATCTCCATAAACTCTTCATCTTTTCTAAAAAAAATGTTCTGGAACAGACACAGAATATCTTGAGGCAAAGCCGTGTTGTTCAATGTCATTCAGTGGATGTATTTCACGTCTCGCTACTTCAAGCACTTGATCAATGATAGAAGATCCGTTGTTACTGAACTGAAGATGTAAGAGATACACTGTGGTCCAGTGTAACTTGTAAAGTTCAGATAGATAAACTTTCCATGAGCGATGAATTTCAATGTTCAACATGTAGCAAACAGCGTTCACAATCTCCCACACTCTCTCTGGTTTGACTTCGTCTTTTGCATTGTTGTAGAACAAATTCCACGCTTCCTCTTCGGATAACATCAAGCAATCGTGCTGTCTTTGGCTTGGGTGATTTGTTTCACATTGTCTTTCTTTCTCGGCATAGATTGGTTTTTCACAGAGTGCACGTGCAGCATACACCAAATGTATTGTACTTGATATCCTGTGAAATGCTCTGTTTCTTTCGAGAACTTCAACTTCATCGATGCAAATAGTATCTTCTGAAATAGGTTTCCTTGCCATCTTGTAGTTGGAGTTTTCTGGTTTTATACTTTGGGTTGTACTGACTCGGAGTTACACTTTGGGTTGTACACATGTTCTGGTTTTATAGCCGCTCAAGCTTTGCCCAAACATGCCCGAATAGATCGATGACCTCATTCACAGAAATAATAGATAATCCTCTGAGTTAATGAGATTCCACTTTATTCATGAGAGCGCCTTAAAAATTAGCATAGCGCCTTAAAAAAGGGCCGTACGCCCTAATTAATTTATGCATGACCTAAGACAATAAGACTGTGACGTCACCCTAATTAATGCATACGCCTTAAAAATTAGCATACGCCTTAAAAAAGGGGGTAATTCGGTGCCTCTCCCACTACTCTCTTCTCTATAGGTCCGGTTAGGTCCTATGTTAGAAAAGGAACAATTCATTTGAATAACTGCTGGTCAGTTACAAATACATTGCAGTTTCACAAGGAGATAACAAGCTGTCCATAGGTATGTTTTCATGGCGTTTTAGACGCTCGTGGGCAGAGATATTATGGTCTCAAGACAGTCAATTTTACGGGATTTAGCGTACAAAGATGGAGGATTCTGATGGCTCACTTCTAGATCCTTTATTCAACTGCAAAATATTAATATGAAAGAACTTTGCAGCCACTTTGGAGGATGCTTAATGCGAAGATCGAGTCTTCGTTCGAGAGGTGAGGAGTAGACATTTTGCCAAACGGCGTAAATTCTTACTCAATATCCAAACTATAAACTTGTAGTATGGTGTTTTTTCGCTTATTCGCACTGCAGCTTCTGTAAATTAATTGAAACTTCAATGCTTGTACTTCGTTCGTAAAATATTAATACGAATTTCACGAGCAGATTGCTAACTATTAGGCAGCTGTATGTACTATAGATTGTAGAATCATACCCTGCATAGACATTTTGAATTTTGTATGTAGGGAAGTGAGAAATTGTAATTTAGCGATTTCACCCCTTAGTTCGCTTGTAATGTTATCAACTCATTCAGTCACGTCTGAGCCGGAACTTGGTTATTGCGCAACCGCTCGTGTCACTTATTTCTGGCGATGTGGAGAAGGTGGTGTATAATTGGATGTCATCTGCATACAGATGATAAGACACTTTGTGCTTCCTCAGGATATCTCCCAGAGGGGACGTGTAGAGAAGATAGAGGATGGGTCCCAGTACAGAACCTTGTGGGACGCCGGAGGTCAAATCATGGTTAACGGAGTAGGAGTTCTCAATCATAACAAACTGTTGTCGATTAGACAGATAGGACTGAAGCCATCTTAAGGCTTTGCCTTTGATGTTAAACCTGGAGGACAACCTTGATAGCAGTATATGGTGGTCAACCGTGTCGAATGCAGCAGAGAGATCTAACAGGACCAGAATAATACCATGCTGCTCATCAATTGACATTAGTATGTCGTTTTGCACACGAACGAGCGCAGTCTCGCAGCTGTGATATTGTTTGTACGCTGACTGCAGCTCATCATAGAGGTCGTTCTGGTTAAGGTAATTAGTGAGGCGGGTGGCAGCAACCTTTTCTACGGCCTTAGAAACAAATTTCAGGTTAGATATTGGTCTAAAATTGTGGAATTCTTCATGGTCCAATGAGGGTTTCTTCAGTTTAGGGGCTAGAACAGCATTCTTCATTGAGGCTGGCATGTCACCACTTTCGATATGGACATAGGTACTGCACGGGGAGTTGATAGTAGAATTAAACCAGTACTGAGGCTTTAAAGCCGTGCCTATGAAGTACAATATCGACTTTGGTGACTCGTTTCATAAACAAAACAATGGCTCCTAAGGGAGGGGCATGCTTTCTCAGAGTAAGGCGCGATATCGATGGAATATCGAATATCGGATAATTATATATTCAGGGCGTAGCTGCCTTTAAGCCCGGGCTTAACAGGAATTTTGGTGATTTTTGTTTTTGCTGTATATTATAGTAGTGAATGATTTCTGTGTTGTATAACTTTTATTAGAAACTCAACTCTAACCCTTGAGTGAGCACGGAAATATTGCATCGAAAGCGTTTCAGATCGTGTAAATTTCAAAACTTTCAGACCCAGACCCCCCCCCCCCCCCCCCAGGAGCTCGCGCGCCCTTGTTAGAAGACTGGGAAGCGAAATGACCAAAGTTGGTGGATGGCATGCTCGTACACGTAGCGTGTTGACTGAACATCGATCATTGAATGTGCTACGAATCATGTGAGATACCGCTGTTTGCGTTTTTATTGTACGGGAATTACTAGCCTGAGCACCAGAGGTTAGGCGAATCTCTTTCCTTTCCCTCCCCTAGCTTGCATATTTTAGTCGTCAAATAGTCAAATGCTTGAACCTCCTATCTTGACTAAGGACTGGGGTATGTAATTTTGTTTCAATGTCAACTGATTCGTCTTCCCAGAAGGGTATCTGAGTGCAATCTCTGGTGCCTGGGACCGCGCTGAGTCAACCTTTAACTAAAGCCTCATCCGCAAAGCCGTAATATACTTGAAAACTTCGTCCAAAACAATCGCTTCTTATGATATTCGACTCATATTTTCCGCTACGAAGGTAGTTTGGTCATTGGTTTATCTTTGTGTTTGAGTTTTATTTAGTTTTCGATATTGACGATTTCCTCTACTGTTCTGTCACAAGAATGACGAGGAGTTGCCGACGTTTCACTCCCATGTATATTTAAACAAGAGCCCATCTGGGCTTTCACTCGGGCCACATGAGATTGAAGATGAAATTACACTTTCATTTGAAATCCTCTAGTAATAACCGAAGGGAAGAATTATTAGCTGAATTTAGCAGTCTTTAGGAGTGGCTGGTAGCGCGGTGACATTCATTCTCTGCTCCCCTAGTATATATATATGTAATTTAATATTTTTGTTTTTCTCGTGTATGTAAATTAAAGAAGTTGACCTCTACTTTAATATTCATGTTCATGTTACGCACGCTTATAGCAGAGCGCGGTAATTACGTCACAAGTCTAGACCCCCCGCCAAGACTCAGACAAACAAACCGCTTTTCTTGTATCAACTTACAAGAATTGACTAGCACTTCAGTTCGTCCGGACGTTACTAAAACCAGGAATGGGGAATGGGGAATGAAGAATGGGGAATGAAGGAATGGGGGATTGGGGCGAGCGGTCAGCGGTGATACCATTTAAAAGTGTCATGGCGGCTGATATTTGTCGGTCAGCGGTCAGCAAGAACGTCATATCCACGTTTCTTTGCACGTTTCTCCGACCGATCAAGGACAAGATGTCAGGTTGGTGATTCAATATTAGAGAGCTAAAGCAACCACGACAGCAACGTCTAGGACGACGGCATGAAACAATAGCCTTAATTGCAAAATAAAATAACTGCACGTGGGAATGCACGCAGTCACCTACATTTCAACCGTTGTCTGGAAAAACAGAACGTGAAAACCCCACATTTTACGTTTACAAGAGAACGCCAACGTATAAAGTAAGTCACTCCGTTTTTCTTTCGGCGTGAACGGAACTCTATGCTTGTCATATTTTTCGAAGATATGAATGTGAAAAGTAATTAAAGGCGAATGAAGGAAATAGTAAGCATCACATTTCGGTAGAAAACATTTTTCTAGGTCCCGTCCTCGCTGCCGTCACCGTCGTTTATTTTTTATTTTTTTTTATTTTTTTTTATTATTATTTTATTTTATAACACTAATACATATACATTAATAACAAGGAATGAAACATCACTTACAAAAAACTCTTCAAACATAAAAAAAAAAAAAAAAAAAACTACACTAAATCCACTTGTGTTTTGAGCCATTCACTTAATATTTCCCATTTCATCCAGAATTGTTTTACATTTTGTTTATACATTGCACTCTCATTTTCAAACTTAGCTTTTTCACTCAAGAGCATAAGGAAGCCTTCGAAAGAAAAATGTGTGCTTTTCAAAAAAACAGTATACATGTAATATTTAGCTATGATTAGGATATGGTTAAAGAGCTTGTAATTTTTCATTGGTTGAAAGCGGCCATACATAATACATGCTGTGCTTAATGTTATTCTGTCTGAAGTGTGTTTATACCAGCAATTTAACAGGCTATCCCAGAAAAAGATAGCTTGATCGCATTTAACGAGGAAATGTTCTATCGTGTGTTTCTCGTCACAGAAGGGGCATTTATCGCTACTTTTTATTTTAGCTTTGAAGAGTAGAACGTTCGTAGCTAGGATGTTGTGGTTAATCTTGTATTGAAACATAGTGAGTTTAATCTCTTTCGTGACAGTAAAAGGAAGTGTGTAGATTTGTTTGAGATTTTCCTCACGGACACCACGATCTCTAATTGTTGATTCGGCTGTCGGGGCTACGAATTGGAGCTCTACAAGGGCGCTTCGTACCTTTTTCGCCGTTATTTTTTGTGCGCTAGTAAACCATTTTGGTTTGATGCTTAAGCTCTCTAATTGCTCGTTTTGACCAACCTCGTCCCCAGGGTCTTCTCGGTCAGATCCAAGATGGATCCAGAAGACCTTCTCTCTGAGTAGACGCCATCTTGGATCTGACCGAGAAGACCCTGGGTACGAGGTTGCGTTTTGACCCATTTTTTAAACTATTCTATTCGATACTGATTACTGCACTATTAATTTGCAGAAACGGTAGAGATAGCGTCAACGACAACAGATAGGTATGTCTCTATGTAAACCTTTTAATAGCTCAGCTGTTTTATTATTCTATAAACTCTGCCTTGCTTTAATATGTTGAGTTGCGATATTTCAAAAATAGCTACACTTGGTTTTAAACTTTAATAGTTGAAGAGATAAAGCATTTAATTAGTGCAATTTTCAGAAGTACATGTAAGCTTATACAGTTGTTTCTTTAGTGTTTTAAGCTTAAATATAGTCTTATTCAATTCTTAGCTTTAATATCTGTCATTGTGTAGCTGTAGGTGCTAAGAAGCCATGTGAATAAGGACTTATATTTCATAATCTTTTTATTTACAGTTCAGACTCGGACCTTCTTGAACCAGTGTGGTTCAAATCTGCATCAAAGAATGACAAGGTAAGTGAAACAATTTTTATGAAGATTTACTCCACGTACACAAAAATACATGGCAGTTATTCTTTTATTATTACTTTCAGGATATAAATGAAATCATTGAAGTACTGAGCTCTTCCTCCCTGGAAAACACTCCAGTCAAGAACACTCCAGTCAAGAACACTCTAAAAAGGACAAATCAAATCCCAGGGAGGTAAGCTAATACATACATGTAGCAATGAACCGGCTAAATAATTGATTTTAGTTCTGCATTGTTAAGTTAAAACATCTGGCCCCGGTTGCACGAAAGGTGAATAGCGCTATCCACCAGATAAGTCCTATCCAACGGATAAAATTTATTGGATAACTGCATTATTTTATCCGTTGGATAGGACTTATCTGGTGGATAGCGCTATTCACCTTTCGTGCAACCGGGGCCAGATGTTTTAACTTAACAATGCAGAACTAAAATCAATTATTTAGCCGGTTCATTGCTACATGTATGTATTAGCTTACCTCCCTGGGATTTGATTTGTCCTTTTTAGAGTGTTCTTGACTGGAGTGTTCTTGACTGGAGTGTTTTCCAGGGAGGAAGAGCTCAGTACTTCAATGATTTCATTTATATCCTGAAAGTAATAATAAAAGAATAACTGCCATGTATTTTTGTGTACGTGGAGTAAATCTTCATAAAAATTGTTTCACTTACCTTGTCATTCTTTGATGCAGATTTGAACCACACTGGTTCAAGAAGGTCCGAGTCTGAACTGTAAATAAAAAGATTATGAAATATAAGTCCTTATTCACATGGCTTCTTAGCACCTACACAATGACAGATATTAAAGCTAAGAATTGAATAAGACTATATTTAAGCTTAAAACACTAAAGAAACAACTGTATAAGCTTCTGGTTTATTAACTAACAAAGCGGCATATCCGCATCACGTCAGTATCAAGCTAAAGTATAATAATTACAATATGAATCTAATAGGTCTGATATGTAAATGCAGTATAAGTCTGCTTAAACTATAAATATAATAATAATCTTAGATAATAAATGAATATAAAATAATAACAATAATAAGGTCTAATATGTAAATGCAGTAAGTCTGCTTAAGTTAAAAATAAGAGAAATAATTGGTATTAAAACCACTCGCCAGAGGCAATAAGGTGTTCCTTTAGAGCTATCTTAAACTTAAGATGATCTGTTATACTTACAATATAAAAAGGCAAATTATTCCATTGTTTAATAGTCCAGGGAAAGAAACTAAACTCATGGACTTTACAATTTGAGTGAGGTCTATTTAAAGAATTTGCATGGCAGCCTCTTGTAACTCTCTTTATAGGAGTTAAATATAATGTCTTATCTAGATCAATTGAGTTGAAGTATATACGATGAAACATACATAGACGAGCTACTTTGTTTTGGCTTATGATTGAAGGCCATTTTAGTTCACCTAACATTTGGGTTACGCATTGTACTTGTAGCTTACATGTAGCTTACATGTACTTCTGAAAATTGCACTAATTAAATGCTTTATCTCTTCAACCATTAAAGTTTAAAACCAAGTGTAGCTATTTTTGAAATATCGCAACTCAACATATTAAAGCAAGGCAGCTCCCAGGTTGAGGATCTTGGAAAGATCTTGGAAAGATCTTACAAGAACTTGCCAAGATCTTACTAAGATCCTGGAAAGATCTTGGCAAGATCTTATCACAAAACTTGCAAGAACTTGCAAAGAACTTTCAAGATCCTGTAAGATCTTACAATATCTTTCTAGAAATCTTGGCAAGATCCTACATGATTTTATAGGATCTTAGCAAGATCCTATAAGATCTTGGCAAGATCTTACATTATCCTGCCAAATCTTGGCAAGATCTTACATTATCCTGGCAAATCTTGTAGGATCTTGGCAAGATCTTACATTATCCTGCCAAATCTTGTAGGATCTTGCCAAGATCTTACATTATCCTGCCAAATCTTGTAGGATCTTGGCAAGATCTTACATTATCCTGCCAAATCTTGTAGGATCTTGCCAAGATCTTACATTATCCTGCCAAATCTTGTAGGATCTTGCCAAGATCTTACATTATCCTGCCAAATCTTGTAGGATCTTGCCAAGATCTTACATTATCCTGCCAAATCTTGTAGAATCTTGCCAAGATCTTACATTATCCTGCCAAATCTTGTAGGATCTTGCCAAATCTTGTAGGATCTTGCCAAGATCTTACATTATCCTGCCAAATCTTAAGATCCCACAAGATACCGGTATATTGCATTGACATCAGACATGCCTAATCATAAAGTCTTGTAAAGAATGATATGAATTTCATAAAGAGAAAAATGTCAGAACAGATTCATTATGATGACAGTTTATTTAAAAGTATTACTATAAAAATAATGGATAAAATTACATTTGATTATTTTACTCATTTACTTAGATTGGATTTAAGCAATCATATACATTGTCCTTAATTCTTGTAAAAAATATTTTCACAATAAACTATCAAGAGACATTTATGGGAATTTTAACTTATCGATTTCAAGAATTCACCCTTTAGCCCCAAGGGTGATCAAAGGGAAGCAGCATAACATAAGATTGGCTCTCCGCTATATGCAAAATAAGTACATACAATGAAAATGACGTCACTCGCAAGCCGTGGTAGCTTTGCAAAGTGCTTTTCACGGCGAGGTTTGTGAATTCAAATGGATGTTAACTTCGCTTCCAAAAACAAGAAAGTGAGGATTTCACAAGCATTTTATTACTAGGAGAAGTTAATTGGTGAGTCAAACTTCTTTGTAGTGTGCCATTTGGCAAAATGAGAGTTTTCTCTTGAGTGGAGAAAGTTTCGGCGAATTTGTAGTCAGACAGTCAGAGCTCAAAAGTTTTGAATTATATAACAATAACTTTTCTGATCCAGAAAAAAAACAAGAAAGGATTTCACATGCATTCCATCAATTACAGAAGTTAATCGGTGACCCAAATTGCCATTTGTCTAAGAAAGCTTTCTCTCGGCAACGGTAATTAGAAGTGTTTACGTTTTGACTTTCAATGGCCTTTTTCGACTCGAAAGCAGTTTATTACGCACTCATTTGAAGCTATAAGTGCTTCGTCGTTGTAAAAAACAAATCGCACACATTTTGCCATTGTCTGTACTCGTATTGATCATAGAAATGACGCCATAAAATGTCCAAAACTCGCTACGCTCGTTGTTCCACTTGAGTTTTGAACATTTTATGGCGTCATTTCTATGATCAATACGAGTACAGACAATGGCAAAATGTGTGCGATTTGTTAATTATACATGTACATGTATAAAAACATACAGTGTACTTGGAGTTGATCAAAATTTATCCAAATGTATAGAGAATTTGGATGACTTGTGGGGCTGAAAGCGTTAAAAACTTTGGTCCTGCATCTTTCATTCAAACCTGTAAAAAACAATTTTAAAACCAAAATAAGAATTGCAATGTTAGACAAGTACTGTGCTGTATAAGCTAGGTCTTGTGCAGTTTGCCAATCAGAAACTGGAGAGCGACAAATATTTTTCTACATCCCAATTCCGTTTCTACCAAAATGACTTCGGTTTTGTGGCTGATTGTGTTGATCAGAGTTCGATAATTTACATTTTAAATTTTTAGAATGATAATTACAGGGCTCCACACTAACAGTTTAATACCCCATCACCAGTGGAAAGTAGAATTTTCATGTGGCAAGTAAAGTTTGGTTTGGAAGTATATTTTTAATATATCTTCTATATTTACTCAGTTTACCTTTCCACAGTCTTAAAAGTTAGTGTCGAGCCCTGGATTAACAAGACCCAGGACAAGATCATGTGAGCTTTGTTTGATCTATTGCCTTCTTGGGAGGGAGAGCAAATTATTGCAAGTATTTGACCGGTTTCATTTGACCACATTACAATTATTACACACATATATGAGCTTTCATAAATAGTTTCTTCAAATATATCTTGGAATATATTCAAGTACATGCACTGATCACAGGACTCCAACTACACTAATTAGGCTGTATTATTAGGAACTTTTAGTGGTGTTCCTTTTAGTGTGACGTGAGCAATATGAACAAATTAACGAACCGAACATCAACTTCGAATTTTCTGCTCACCTACTTCACGGATATCTTCAGGAATTCATCTCTTTCCAGAACTGAAACTGCCTCTCACTTGGAGCAGTTATTATTATCTTTCATCTAATGAATATTGGCATTGAAATGCTGTTTAAATGACCTTCTAAGCGGGCTGTTAAAACTCCAAGCACGCACAACGAACCAAAGATGGCGCCTATATAATTTGAAAAGTGCAAGTGCTACCATATATGGATAGACTTGGTTCTAGGCCACTCGGTTAAAGCACAGGCAGCCCAAACTAAAACAATTGTAAAATTGCCTCAAACCCGAAATAAACACATCAGTGATGAACAGGAACAACTTCTCAACACACATGTAAGATTTTATGACTTTATTTACCATTTTAGTGCAGTGGTTAAAGTGGACCTTGTGTCTTCCATGTTATTTGAATTTCTCAACAAAAGCAGACATTTTTAAAGGGCTGGATGGCAATATTTTGCTTAATTAAACAATGGCAAAAGTGTGAGGCTAATGGTAGGTGTGGATCTCGTTCGATTTTAACATAATCGCATCAAGATATCAGCAAGATCATTTAAGATCTTAATAACATCTTACAAAAAAGGTTTCAAGATATTGCAAGATCTTGATAAGATCTTGGTACATGTACATGTAAGATCTTACAAAACATGATTTCAAGATCTTATACAATCTTTCCAAGATCTTGTTAGATCTTGATAATTAAGATCTTACAAGAAAATATTTCAAGATCTTTAGAGGATCTTTCCAAGATCCTGTAAGATCTTGATAAGATCTTGCTAAGATATTACAAAACATGATTTCAAGATCTTGTAAGATTGTTTATAAGATCTTTCCAAGATCTTGATAAGATCTTACAATAAAATATTTCAATATCTTGTAACATCTTTAGAGAATCTTTCCAAGATCTTGTAAGATCTTGATAAAATCTTGCAAGATCTTTAGAGAATCTTTCCAAGATCCTGTAAGATCTTGATAAGATCGTGCAAGAAAATATTTCAAGATCTTGTAAGATCTTTAGAGGATCTTTCCAAATCTTGAGAAGATCTTGATAAGATCTTGCAAGATCTTTAGAGAATCTTTCCAAGATCTTGTAAGATCTTGAGAAGATCTTGGTAAGATCTTGATAAGATATTGGTAAGATCTTACAAAACATGATTTCAAGATCTTGTAAGATCTTTATAAGATCTTTCCATGATCTTGTAAGATCTTGATAAGATCTTACAAGAAAATATTTCAAGATCTTATAAGATCTTTAGAGGATCTTTCCAAGATCTTGTAAGATCTTTATAAGATCTTTCCATGATCTTGTAAGATCTTGATAAGATCTTACAAGAAAATATGTCAAGATCTTATAAGATCTTTAGAGGATCTTTCCAAGTTCTTGTAAGATCTTTATAAGATCTTTCCATGATCTTGTAAGATCTTGATAAGATCTTACAAGAAAATATTTCAAGATCTTATAAGATCTTTAGAGGATCTTTCCAAGATCTTGTAAGATCTTATAAGTTCTTATAAGATCTTTGTAAGATCTTGTCAAGATTAATTCTTTTTAGGAAAACATGTTTTTGTAAGATTATGCAAGATCTTGGCAAGATCTTTGCAAGATTTAGTAAGATCTTACCGAGATTTAGTAAGATCTTGGCAAGATTCTTTCCAGGTAAGATCTTTGTAAGATCTTACAAGATCTTACAAGATCTTACAAGATCTTGACAAGATTCTCAACCTGGGAGAGTTTATAGAATAATAAAACAGCTGAGCTATTAAAGGTTTACATAGAGACATACCTATCCGTTGTCGTTGACGCTATCTCTACCGTTTCTGCAAATTAATAGTGCAGTAATCAGTATCGAATAGAATAGTTTAAAAAATGGGTCAAAACGAGCAATTATTGAATCACCAACCTGACATCTTGTCCTTGATCGGTCGGAGAAACGTGCAAAGAAACGTGGATATGACGTTCTTACTGACCGCTGACCGACAAATATCAGCCGCCATGACACTTTTAAATGGTATCACCGCTGACCGCTCGCCCCAATCCCCCATTCCTTCATTCCCCATTCCCCATTCCTGGCTTTAGTAACGTCCAGTTCGTCCTCTGTCTATTCTACCAGAAATGACTGCTTTCCTGGACCATATTTTTTAAGGGAACCTGATGATTATACTGTCGAACAGCTTAAACTTTGGCTGAAATACAGAGGATTGAAACAAAGCGACAAACGTTGATCTTGTCAAGCGAGTTTTGCATCTTCGCTGGCCAACCAACAAGACATGCTTACTATATAGACTGTCAAGTCCTATTTAAACTGTATCCCAAACTCATCTTTTCCCATGCAATATCGTTGTAAGACTTCACCTAAACATTGAAAAGTTACAAAGGTCAGGTTTTCCTGTATTAAGGCAAAAACAAAAGAATGTAGCCTCATGCCGAGTGCAATCATCTTCTTCAATAAAACTCATCGGAGACCAAAGCTGTTATGGCTGGAAGAGCATATACATTAAAACTATGAACTGATAGCATCCTAAAATTCGGCAATCTTGCTTATGTTGGTGTGCTCTTTCAAACCATTATGTTATTGTTTGCATTTATCGAGTTTTCAAATTTAATACCTGCAGCTCCGAAAGAAATTAACTTCATTTGTGCTCAGAAAATAAATCAAAGCATTGTAGATGTAGGCTTTGCTTCCAAAATTTATTTAGAATCCACTAATAAATTCAAGTAAACTTAATGGTTGAACAGTAGTTCCTTCTCATTGTTTACTGGTGGATACATAGTCAGGGTTTCAGTAATTTATAGCCACTTACGTTTCATTGCCAGACCTAGTCTCGTTGTTCTGTGCTTTTAAGGTCTCTTGTACAAACATTTATCCAATGCTGACATTTCTCACTGAATTTGCTGTAAAGGTTTTGGAACAGAAAAGCTCCTCCTGTGAGTGATCAAAAAGGCCGAGAAAAGATGAGAAACCTGATCTACTTAATTGCGGTGTACAGTCTGAACGATGCTTCATTCTCCGAGACATATCTCGTTGAGCGCCGGATTCACTCTTATATCTCCCCAAGCAACAATGCTTGGTATAGTCACCATTACTGATATGACTAGGAATCTTACTGAAGCAGCTGAAGGCATTGATTTTTTTTTTTTATCGAAAAAAATACGAATTCGGCCCTAATTTAGTCTGCTGTTCTGCAGGTTCAGAGTACTAATAGATGAGTGTCTCAAATTTATGTTCAAATTTGTCCCATATTATAAGTTGTATCCTGTCCACCTATGATGGAGCTATCACTGTATTTCTCTACTGTTCTTTCTACCCTGCGGCTCTTTGATCGCGTCCATATCGGTATTTGTTGGACTAAGGATTTTTAACTGAAATGCCCGTTTTGTTTATCTCTATTTAAAAGCTTTTACCCTCCTTCCCAAAACTGCAGTCTGCTCATTATATTACAGAACTATAAAGGGAACTGTTGGAAGCCTTTAATTTCTCGAACCAAAATCTCGGCCGTGAGAGGAGTCTTTTTTAGCGTGAGAGTTGAATAACTGCTTCGGTCATCATATTCTGTGCCGAGTGAGTGTTTATTACCTACGAAACGTACCTTCAACAAGAGCGCCAGTTGAAATATCCTGAGCCTGTTGGGAGTGTTGGAAGGCTTTCGCACGAGTGAACTTAAATAAAACATTAAACTGCTTACATTTGAGAGATGAGACTCCAAATTTGAGAGAAATTTGCTCGCGGATCCACCATTTCGATTTACTGTATTTAATTATGTAAATACATTAACCTGGCGATTGTTGCGTGACCAGCACAGTGCGATCTGATTGGTTTGAATTTGACCTTTAACGCATGCGCAGAAGCCGTCTGACATGAAATAAAAAAATAAAAAATAATAACGACTTGCATTTTAAGACTCGGTGCTGCCACAGGCAGCCCGAGTAATTAATGTGACTTGAGCAGTATTAAAAGAAGGGAGAGGGGAGGGAGAGTAAATAATGATAAATTCACAAAGAGTATAGGTAAAACACGTTTTATTCTTGTTTTCACTTCACAAGCAATATGTAAACACATTTTATTCTAGTTTTCACTTCATTGTTGTGGTTTACCTATGATCAGATAATAGCAGATAATATGATCATATGATCAGATAATAATTTTCGATGAAATACCAGTGTATATCTCTTTCTAAAAAGTGATATCTTCACGTGTGAAGATATATATAAATGGTATCTTCACACGTGAAGATATCACTTTTGAAAATATGACTTGCTTTCAAGGATTTCTAGCCTTTTTAGTAGGTGATTGAAAATGGTATTTCATCGATAATTATATATTAAACAGAACATTACATGGCCGCTTGGAGATACGAATTTTATCTTCTCGTGTTGATGAAATATCTTACTCGTTCGCTGCGCTCACTCGTAAGATATTTCATCAACACTATCTAATAGATGTCTAATGTGATAATACCAGATAATCTACTTTAATTCCGAGCGTGTTAAAATCAAGTCATCATTAGTAGCCGCGAGTCTCCGATACGACAAAATGACGTAAAAAAACGTCACAGGAAGTAAATGTAAACAAGATGGCGGCGCCCAGGTCTTCGCGGGGCCGACTTTGAGGTGCTCGTTCTCAACACTAAAAAAGGTTTTATCAAATTGCAATACATTTTCTGAACCAAGGACATGTTAAAGATTCTTTTGAGCCCAAATGTGTTTTTCACTCGGGTATCCCTTAAGTTTCTTTCATTGATTGAACTCTGAAATCATACTAAAACGTCAATTATTCACCTCAGTCTTGTTGCATATTGGCATAGTTCGTGAGATCTAACGCGCGCTGTCATTGGATGATCCGGGGTCACGTGGCAGTTGTCAAAATATATGAATGTCACGTTACAAGGATTTGGTGAGATCCTACGTGCTCTCTTATTGGTTTATTTAGCGGATCACGCGGCAGTTGTCAAAATCAAATGTATCCCGGCCCGCCACGCGATCGCATCGTGACAGAAGGTGGCATGATGTCTCGCGCGGGTCACTGCCCAGCTATAGGTGGGGGAAAACGTTTCTTTATCAATATAAATCAATAGTTTATTTTACGTCGAGATACAGGAGCCGTTACCGGGTCTTCTAAGCCACTGAATTGTAATTAAGTGTTCGACGAAGTTATAGGTTGGTTTGTGAGGAGGGAGGAAAATGAACCGGACAACCCGGAAAGAACCTTCGGAGCAAGGGCGAGATACCAACAAAGTCAACTCACATATGGTGCCGCGATCGGGAATCGAACCCGGGTCATAGAGGTGAGAGGTGAAGCGATTAACCACTGCGCCAACCCGCGGCCCTTCGTAAATGAATCTGATTTTTTTCTTTAGCAAGAAAATACGTTCAAAATGGAACCTACTCCAAAGCAGCGTTTTATTCTTTTGTCGAGTGAGAAAATAAACCAAATGGTTGCTGATAAAGACACCAAAAGCACTTAGCTAATTTGTCTTAGCAAAACTGCTCTTCGTGACGAAAAAGGCACTCGAAAAAGGTCTATAGATCTTGACAAAATCCTCACTATACCTAACCGATTCGTCACTCAAGCTCCATCTACATGCACGACATTCATTTTGGGACAGGTGTCACAGTGATATGGGTATCCCCGTGTTTTTGGTATCCCCGTACGCAGATCCCTAGTGATATGAGTATCCCCTACCCATACCACAGTAAAATCACTGGACTTTTCCATACATATTAAGCTCTTCCTATGCAAAACAGTCTACTAAATATTAACTGTTCCATAGAAATGGAGCTGCTTCGTGGAAATATAATTTATCAGTAGAAATAGAGCTACTCCGTTGAAATTATAATTAGAGCCATACATAACTCCTATTCGTAGAAATCGAGCTGCTCCGTAGAAAAATCTATTATAGATCTGCTCCGTAGAAGTACATATATCAAGACATATTCAGCTGCTTCGTGGAAGTGCATGGAACTGTACTTCTGGACTCCGTAGAAACATTACCGAGCTGCTCCGTAGACGATTATTACAGCTTCTCCATTGAAATAGATCTGCTCCGTAAAGTACAGTTGCATCGTATAAGTAGAACGTCTCCGTATAAATCGAGCTTAATTATCTGTAGAAGTATTAAAGTCTTATATAGTGCTCCGAAAAATGTATACTGTAATCCTTGCTCCTTCGAAGAATATCCGGAAAATCCAAATATAATATAACTCGCTTCTCTCTCATTCACGTTTTATAATTATAAGTGTTAGATAAAGAATGAGCGGCCGATCTTTATCTTACTTATCAAACGTCTAGATGTAGTCATGTTTTCAGTTATTTTGGCGATACGACTTATTTTGGCCGAGAAAATCGAAGCCAAAGTTTATGTAAATCAGGACGAAATCTGTATCAGACTGAGATTTACAGATCCCTCCACGCTCATTGATTTCCTTAGTTTTTGCTTCATGAATTATTAATGAGTTTGATAATGGTCGATTATGAGTTCCTTTACGGCTTTAGCGATCTTTATTGTTTTGAGTATCCTCATTCACCCTACCAGTGTTTTGTGTATCCCACCGGGGATACTCATATCACTAGGGATCTGGGTACGGGGATACCAAAAACACAGGGATACGGCCATATCACTGTGATACCGGCACTAGGCTTAGAAACAAGTTGCTCGGCAAGTTTTTGGCAACTTTTGACATTTCGGGCAACTTTTGACATTTCGGGCAACTTTTGACATTTCGGGCAACTTTTGACATTTTGGGCAACTTTTCAAAAGTGATATTTTCGGCAACTTTTCTTAGTTCTGGCAACTTTAGTTTAACATACAGCGAAATATTTATAGATATACGATACAAGGGCGTACTTTTAATTAATATGACATATTTTATTTCCTTAATGAGTGCATAAATTATTTATAAAGTGCGTGAATTCCTCTCAGTCTAGTACTTGACCAGTCCTTCTCTTTCGAGTTTCGGTTCCTTAATTGGGCTGCCTGTGGTTTTTGAGGTCAGCAGTATCACCAATAAGAGCACGTTTTTCAAAATGGCGGCTAATGTGGAAAGTTCAGAGGAAGAAATTAATTCCAACTCTGACCTTTCCGACCTCTCTTCGAATGAAAATTATCCTATTGCATGGAGAAGCCCAAAGGCTCGGAGCAAACCTGAGCTGTTATTTCAAGAAAGCGGAAAATCCAGACGAATCCAGCTGGAAAGTCGTTCTACTTGTGGCAAAAAAAAAGACCCAAAAGTGAGTGCGTGGCGAAAAGTCCAATAACACAAAAATGAACGTCTTACTGTCACAGAAGGTAATCGGTTAAGATGTGATACTTGTAAGGAAACTATAAGCAAGAAGAAAAGCACTGTTAAAAAGCACATTACATCTGGAAAACACGAAGCAAGAAGAAAGACCAGTCACTTCTGCAATTTCTTGCGAAGAATGATAAAGCGAACAACCCAACAGGTGAGACATTGCCTCACGATATAAGAGTTTATCGCTTCGACTTGGTTGAAAGTTTTCTAGCAGCCGGAATCCCTCTGACAAAAATTCGGATTGCTTGCGTTCGTTCCGGCTAGAGAAGTACGGACATAGACTGACTTCACAGACTCACCTAAGACAGTTGATCCCCTCTGTCCACGAGAAAGAAAAGGAAACGCTGAAGACGGAACTTTCTGTGGCACAGGCATGCTCCGTTATTTTTGATGGAAGCACACGTCTGGGTGAGGGACTGGCTATAATAGTGCGATTCGTGGACAGTGAGTAGAATGTTTAACAAAGATTAGCAAAGCTTCAAACATCGGCTTAAAAGCAAATGAGCTCGCCCAGTGTCTGATTAAGGCCTTAGCCGCGTATTTCGCTATTCATCCCGATGATTTACTTGCTGCCATGAAAGATGGAGCAGCTGTCAACCAGGCAGTATTACAGCAAGTGAGATTCTATTTTCAACAGCTGCTCGATGTAACCTGCTTTTCGCACACTATCGATAATGTTGGGAAGCACTTCGAGTTCCGTGTCCTTGATACATTTGCACATTACTGGGTGAGCATGTTTTCACATAACCCTGCTGTATTCCTTGCCTGGAAGGCTAGAACTGGGACAGCAATGCGGTCCTATAGCCCAACTCGATGGTGGAACAAATGGGAAGTGTTGAAGCAAGTGATGGAGTACTTCGCAGATGTAGAGCCCTTTTTGAGGGAGAATGAGCATCTTGCTTCTGCTACTAGAATGCACCTTGTGGAGATCTTTGACAATCCAAATGACGCTTTGGTAGATGGAGGAGCCCACTTTGTTTCGGCTACTTACTATTTGGAAGACGTTTGATAAGTACGATAAAGAATTCGCGTCCGATCTTTATGGGATTTACTCGCTTTCAGCTCGAGTTTGTAAATCCCATAAAGATCGTCCGATCATTCTTTATCTAGTACTCAGGTCATCTAAGTGTTGGCATATCCCTTTAGAGATTAAAAATAAGTCTGGCGGTTAAAAAATAAGTCCGGCACCGAGTAGTGCCTCTCCCGAGATCCTCGATGGTCCCCGGGACGGATCCGAGGGGAAACAAACCTCACTGTCCCCCTCAAGGATATGGAAAGTGTTAAATTTATATTTACCTCGACTTCGACTTGGTAAACAATATGCACTTGGACTTCGAATTAAAGATTATCGTAACCCTTGTGCACATCTTACCCCTATGGTTATTACCTCGGTGTAATAACTGAACTATAATTATTATTAAATCGGTACAGCGGAGTATATGAACATGTGGTATGTGTACTATGGCTTAGTTATTATTAGTTGCGTATCTCTTCGCGGTCTTTGTTTCTGTAAGTTGGTTACAAGTGGTAAATTCCCGTCAACAGTCGTCGAGCTCTTTCTTCTTTTGTACATCAAACGCATCTCATTCACGCGTAAACCCAAAGGATCACGCAACGCAAAAGTACCCTCTATCCTATACTGTTGGTTAAAGATCAGGCAAACAACAGGATTAATGGCGCAGTTCGTGTACAACATTAATGTACTGATGTACTTGTACACCGGGTTGCATATTGCCTGAGGCATTGGCTTGATATAGGAACACGAAATCCAACCAATCCAATAAGGGACGAAACAGACATAAAACGCGGTTACTATAACTGCAATCATTCGAGCCATACGTCGCTTTGCTCTATCCACCAGCTTGTTTGTCATTATTGTTTGGTTCCCAGGGATTCTCCGCAGCCAAAGCTTGCAGGTGATGAGGAAATATAAGACAAGAATGACTAACATATTGAAAAGTAGAAGGACAATGTAGGGAAGATACCAATACTGCCAGTTAGGGGTAAATTTCCTCACTTCACAACGTAAAACATCTTTCTTTGTTCGAAGTCCACCAAAGTAAAGAATGGGAGCCCAGTAAGACATGGTGAAAACCCAGATGAAGGCAATGGTTATTTTGGAGGATTTTGTCGATACCATGGCTCTACATGGGTAAAACACGACTAGGAATCGATCAAGGGACAGAACGCCAAGGTGGAGAAATGATACCATGATGGAGGTTTTCTCGGCAAAGTTAACAACTTTACATAGGGTGACACCTGGAAAACAACGCATAAAATAACCATCAGCATATACAGTTGAACTCTCACATTCAATAATTACCGCTGGATGCGATTACTACAGACGCATTTACTAAACGTTAGTCTCATTCTGATGTTAAATATTCATAATTACCAGCAGCAAGATGAGTTATTCACAACTCTATATATGTATTGTTGTAGTTTGAACTTCTGCACCTTCTCGCTGGTATATATATCACTGAATAAGACTAACGTTGAGTACATGCGTCTGTAGTCATCGCATCCAGCGGTAATTCTTGAATGCGAAACGGGTCTATTGCTGTAAATTAGAACATAATTCGTATGACGAGTGGATCAACTATGCAACATGTGTCAGGCAAAACTTGGTAAATAAGAGGACATTCCACGGTAAATTATCGTAAATTTGTTTTTTACAACAACAAACTAAAAATAGTGAAGAGAGCAGCCCAAGAAGATAAGGGAAATCGCGGGGGAAACTGATTCTAGCGCGCTACCACGCAATCAATCTTGCGCGAGAGGTCATGTAAAATAATCTACAGTGGCGTGTCCTCTTATTTTCAATGGCAATCAGCCAATCAGAAAACAAGAAACTGGGTAGTTGTTGTAAAAAACCTTATTAGAGCGGATTTCGTGTAAGTGGAGCGTCAACTGAATTACAGCACGGTTGACATTGAAATGGTTTTCCCATCGATTTTGTCCTTCTGATCCAATAAAATTACAGTTTAGATACGGCAAAGTTGCGGTACAGTTACGTTACAGCTTGATTTCTTTCCCACCTATTCGAAACCTGCTCTATTCCCGTGCCATAAGGACTAAAACAACGAGGAAGCCATTTCAATATTACAGCATGTCGCACCATGATTGTATTGTAGCGGAGAAGGTCCATGCTAGCGGAGCACCATTCATTCATGAGAGCAACAATTGAACGACGTCCGGTTTCCCTCGCATCCTAACCGCGACGCGCGCAACTCGACGCACGATGCAGACGGACGCCCGACGGCGTGCCTGAAAATGTGCTGCACATGCGCGCGCACTGCTAAAACCAGCCTGCCGGGATTGAAACCTTGGCCCCAGGAGGATTGGAAGGCCTTTCGAAATGCCACTTGACCAGATAATTCTGCGTCAGCTTGATTTTACGTTGAATCTCTTGGAGATCGTACCTCGGCAGCACAACCGTTTTCACAAAGTGTCTCAAAACTCATGTTTTTTCCAGAGACTCATTTTTTTGACGTAAATTATCGCTAGCTTAGCTAGTGTCTGGCTAATATTTGATAACGAAAGCCTTAGAAAAATGAGAAAATGCAGATCATTATCTGTGACTTGAGTGAAAAATTTTCAATGTTAGCATGGATCACGATCCATGATGTTAGTTTCCGCGTGCTGTTGACGCAATCTGAGCACGTCATTTCGAACAACGTCAGCGCGCGCTCAAAGTTTCGATTTGTTTTTCATTTTCCCATCTTCTGAACCTTTTGCGTTGATTTTCCTTTATTCTGCCAGTTATTTTATTTTTTACATTTGTCTTCTTTATATATTTTATCGTTATTTTCTGGTCGTTACATTGGGAGCTCCGCTTTTAGGCTTGCCTAAATATATATATTATTTATGGTGGGCGTTTATGCAAAGAACAAAGCATTGTTGCAGACTGACGTTCTTTTTCCTTTCTCGTCCCTTCCCCTAGAATGCTTGGCTACGCTGGAGGACAGATGGCAAAACGGTGACCTTACCCACACCGCGGCAAAACGTTACGCGCATGCGTATTTGCTATTTCTTGTCGGCGCGCAGCCGCCCCCCAGTTTCCCGCGAAAACTGAAATGAAACAACAGGCACATACCCGTGATTTTAAAATTTCTGCTTAAAAGTATCCATTTGTGAACTGTTTTGTCAAAAAATAAGAAAATTACTTAAAAGCTAAGCCTAAGACTTTAACAGGTTGAAGTTTTCTTAATTTGTAAATCACTGTGAGTTTACTAAGTTATAAAATATATACTAAAAAAGTTGAAACACTCGGTAATTTGTATTTGATAGCAGAGCCTTCGTTCTTTTGGCCAGCGGAGCATACCGTTTTGCCGCGGTGTGGACCTTACCTCGCCCGTTTAACAAATTTACGATAGTTTACCGTGGTATGTTCTCTTATTTACCACGTGTTGGCGTCGTCGCATGCATGCATATGCGCATGGGCAAAATGGTTGTGGATCTTACAACAACTCAGCTTTGCCAGCTTATCAAAACGAACCAATCAAAATACCAAGGAAACCAGTAGTGTCGTTTTTATGGAAATAAAATCGATAGTCGTCTTGACAGTTTTCTAGACAGCGCGATGCGTAAACTATATAACGCTGATGTATATCTGATTTGATTTAAAATGTTTGCAGGTTACACGATTCCAGCCAATTGGAATTTAGCTGATTTTTATTTTTCCTCTCGCCCCATTCTCCCTAGAACGTCTAGGCTAACTCGTACGATATTGACATATCGCAAGGTACGTCACGCCGCATCTCCTTCATTGACATTTTCATACCTAGAGGTGGAAAATAGCATTTACAAACAGGTTTTACTAATAACACTACCGATCTCGTACAAGTGCTTTGAATATATGAATTAAGATTGTTCTGCCTTCCAGTACAACCACGAGATTGCATTCCTGCAAAAGGTCCATTCCCACATGAAATGATAGACAATAATATGTGCTAATTTCATTGTTTTGTGTATGCAAGAACAATATAGAAAGCGTGGCTTTAAGTAGTAGATAAAATATGAGCGGGAGATCTGTACAACGCATCCTCGCTCTACAATTACCAATAATCAGTAAATGGCAAACACGCTTGAAATACCGATTATTGGTAATACTACGACAAGTCCTAACCCGAACCATAAACCGAACCCTAACCATCGGACGAGTTCGCGGGTAAACGACGGGTTCTCGCTCACCTAGAGCTAGGGTTCACAGGTGACAAGAAGAGAAGGTAAACGAGAGAAATATTTTTTTTGAGCGCTCCTACTCGGGCTTGAACTCGTAATCGTTTGCGTGTTGTGCTTGGCAGTGCAGGCGTCACGACCACTACACTAAGCGCGTCTACCGCCGTTCGGATTTGGACAATTGTTTATCTTTATCCTTGACTGGTTTTAAGAATGTCATTGTTTAATTTGTGTTCCAGGATTAGCGATTATTGATAATTGAAGAGCAAAAACCATTTACTGATTATTGATAATTCTAGAACGAGGATATGTTGATCTGTATGGGCATTTACCCATGATGGCGAGCCATTGTAAAGCCCATACAGATCGGACGCGAATATTTTATCTTACTTGTGAAATGAATAGATAACTAAAAGCTGTAGATATGCACGACATAAAATTTTAACCTTTGATTTCTCCCACCTTGCTATCGATGTGGGATGAATTAGTTTCTCACAAAAACATATCCCACATCGAAGAAAAAATGTGTATGCAATAAGAGCAGAGCGTAGCGTGCAGAAAAACAGGTCCCACATGGAATAGATGGTGTGTACATAATAAGAGAGCAGATGTACTTTGTCATTTCACCCGTCACGGGATAGGAGTAGTCAGTGATCGGTCGTGAGACTTCCCTCACTAGCTTAGCTAGTATTCTGTACCTGATACAAAGTACTATATACTAGAGCTATAACGGACCATGGGGTCTGTATCTCGATACCCCCATACAAACCTGATTAATAAAACATCAGGTTCTGTATCGAGATACAGACCCTGATGTTTTATTAATCAGGTTTGTAGGGGGGTATACAGAGGCGATCATGTGGTGTGATTCAGTACATGGGATTAGCTAGTACGCTTATGAATTATTAATGAATTTCACAATCTCCGATATAGTGCTAGACTAGCAACAACAACAACAACGATTTATTGTACCCACAATAAGGAAAATATAATTATTACAATCATAAATTTAAAATATTTAAATGGCACAGGGTTCCCAAAATAACCAGAAAAGCTAAAAATGCCAGGAATCCAGTTACATGCAGTAATTTACAATACTAGGTCAGAGGTACTCAAATACATACACACACACACGTAAGCACAAACACACAAATACTAAATCTACCAAAGCTTATTAATATATTACATAATACAGTTTACAGAAGATAAATGTGTTAATAATTACAGCTTAGTATTTTGAGAATGAAAGAAGCAGAAATCAGTCTTATTAGCTTTTCAATGAAACTTAATGAACAACAGAATGATACTAGGAGACTAATATTTGCATAGGAATTCTGTTTTTAGGTTTTCTTTAAATTTCTTGAGGGAGGTGGATTTGACATGTAAATCAAATGAATTCCACACTTTGGGCCCTTGAAACCTTATATTGAATTTGCCATAATTTGTTCTTGCTCTAGGAAGATAACAAGACTGTCTAGCTGCAGATCTTTTGTTATAATTGTGAATTCTTCCAACTGAGGTAAAAAATGTATTAAAGACTGAAGGTAGCATTTGATTGTGGAAGTTGAACATAAAAACTGCAATATGTAGTGTAACAAGATCACGCAGCTTAATAATATTTTGTGACTTAAATAAAGGGCTTGAGTGTTCATCGAATTTTGAAAAGGTCATAATACGCAAGGCCTTTTTTTGAAGAACAAAGAGAGGTTGAATAGTTGTCGGGTATGTGTTACCCCAAACGATTATCTCATATATCAAAAATGGGTAAATGAGGGCATAATAAAGGTTGTTTAGGATAGTAATGTCAACATAACGAAGTTTAGATAGTATCACGATTCACTGATCACTTTGTTTACTTTTGAGACGCCAATATAACATGGTATTGCGTCCCAGAATACCAGCCTCTGATTGGCTCTTGCGCGAGCCCTTGCAGTTACATGGGTTCCAGGTCAAGGTCAAAAGTCGTTTGTTCAACAGCAAGATTTCTACAATTTCACCTTCAAAACACTGTAAATTACAAGATAAGCATCATTCAATCCTAAAGGTAAGGTTGGCATTGTAGTTTCCGTCAGAAATCTAACACTCTTATTCGCTAAAAGTACAATTTTCATAATTTTTGAAGAGATTTCAAAACACGTCGCGAAAGTTTTCGCCACTCAAGCCGTGAAACCGTTGCCATAGATATACTAGGCGCCTTTTGAGAATTGAAATTACGATCAGAATAAGTTTGGTGCTTCATTCTCTTCTTTCTTTTAACAATTCCCGACTTAACTGTTGAATCGCGATACAAAACTAATTGAGATTTTGAGACGCGATACCGAATTATATTGCGCGACTCCGCCCAATACGGAATATATTTTCTCCCAACTGGCCGGCAATATAATTCGGTATCGCGTCTCAAAATCTCAATTAGTTTATAATATTCCAACACTTCTTTTTATCTTTTTGGCAATGTATTCAACCTGTAATTTCCAACTAAGATTTGAATCAATTAATGTGCCAAGATATTTAATGCATTTCTCTTGTCGTATTTGCTCATTATTCAAGGTTAATGCAAAATTGGACATTAATTTCCTTTGAAGAGGATGAAACAGAACAAAATTATATTTTTCTATATTTAGTGAAAGCTTATTAGCACAAAGCCAGATGTGAATATTGGCTAAATCATTATTAATACTAGATTGTAGTATATCAAGATTCTTATGTTTACAAAATAAATTAGCAAGGTGAAAGTCAAAGAGGGATGAACAAAGATGAAAATCATTAATATAAATTAAGAATAATATTGGACCCAGGACAGATCCTTGGGGAATACCGCAGGAAATGGTTGATTGGGTTGAAGTTACGTTATTAACTGTTACAGTTTGCTGCCGGTTACTAAGATATGAGGTAAACCACTTTTTAGCTACACCTCTTATACCATAGTACTCCATTTTTGTTTATTGAGATTTCATGATTAACCGTATCAAAGGCCTTGCTAAAATCTAAAAAAAATCCACACGAAAAATCACGCTCATCAATTGCTGTTTGTATTTTTTCAACTGCATGGTCAGTGGAATGTTTAGTACGAAAGCCAAATTGCTTGTCAAATAAAACGTTTTTTCTTTTAAGAAAATCTAGCAGTCTGCTACATACAAGCTTCTCTAAGAGTTTATTGAAAACAGAGAGGAGAGAAATTGGACGATAGTTGCAAAAGCAGGTTTGAGAATCCTTTTTATATATAGGTATTACGTTGGCTATTTTAAGACTGGTCGGCACTATCCCAACTGAAAAAGAAACATTAAACAGGGTTTCTAGAGGCTTTGAAATTGCGGTTTTAAGAATCTTAAGAACAGAAACAGGTATACTAAAAGGGCCAGCAGCCTTACAAATTCTCTATCTCAATTCCATTAGTAGTAACAGGGAACATGTAAAAACTATTACATGATGGATGCTTTAAGTAATCTAATGGTGATTTCTGAACATCTGGTATTAAATCAGCGAGATTATTTCCTACATTTGCAAAATATGCATTAAAAGCATTGGCAATCATTTTGGGGTCAGCTTTTCTTAATTATTTTCAACAATTTTAACAGCCTTCAAACTAGCCTTCGGCTTAAAATGTATTATTTCTTTAATTCCATTCCAAACTCTTTTGCTATCATTGATATTTAAAAAAATAAAAATATTATAGTATTGTCTTTTACTAATCTTTAAAAGGTGATTTACTTTGTTTCTATAGTATTTAAATTTAGAGTGGTAATAAATAGATTTTGTCTTTAAATATTTCTTATATAATTTATTTTTTACTTGTATAGACACTTTAATTGCAGGTGTTATCCAGGGTTTAGACTTAAATTTCAATTCTCTTCTAGATATTTGCTTTATGGGGATATGTTTATCTATTATTCCAGATATTTCATCATAGAAGGAATCAAACATACCAGATGGTTCACAATCAGATGTAAAAACAGTTTCCCAGTTAATGGATTGTATTTCATTAATCAAGGTTGTTTCCTCGAATTTAGAGTAATCTCTCTTATAGATTTTTACACTAGGTGGGAGAGTGGAAAATTTATTGAAGATAATAAAATTAGGCAAATGATCTGTTAAATCATATACTAAATTGCCAATTATAATAAAATGTACAATTGAATTAAAGAATATATTATCAATCAACGTAGATGAGTGGTCAGTAATTCTGGTAGGCTGTAAGATTTGTGGTTGAAAAAAAAAAGAGCCAAGAGTATTAATATAATTTTCAGAGCCAGCATGGGAATCATATTTTAGAAGGTCAATAGTAAAATCTCCCATAATCAAACAAAGTTTATTTTCCCGGTGGATTTGATCAATGGTCAAGTTGATATAGTCCATAAAATTATTTAAATTTCCATTTGGATGCCTATAGATTACTCCACATATTAGGTTAGGTTGGTCTTTAAAATTAATTTCTATCCAGAGAGTTTCAAAATCAAGATTAGAAGTAGTAAATTTTGATCGAATAGTGAAATTAAAATTATTTTTAACATAGAAAGCAACACCTCCTGCATTTGAAAGATTGGGTTCGAAAATAAAATTATATCCTGGTATGTTGGTATTTGTCAAGGCCTGCTTATCAGCTCTAAGTTTAATTTCTGATAGTCCAATCAAGGAAAATGGAAAATTTAGTTCAGATAACATATGTATTAAGTTATCATGGTTAGCTGCTAAGCTTCTTATATTGCAGTTTAGAACAGAAAATGCTTTAAAGTCTAATGAGCATTCAGTAATATCGTGATTACTGTTAAACTCATGAGTGCTATAGTAGTTACAATTATGATCATCTGGCATATTCAAATCAATATCTGAATTCGTAAGGTGAGGAATGTTTGAGGCTAAAGAAGTTATATTAAGGAAAGGCAAATTATCAAGTTGCGAGATCCTGTCAGAGATATTATTTGTCATTATTACCATAGTTAATAGAGTGGAATGGTTAGGAAACTCAGGGACCTTCTTTGTTGTAGGTCTTTGTTAGCTTTTTTCGACCACTACCGTGCACAAAACACAATAGAAATTCCAACATGTTAGTCAATCAGCCAATAGAAACGTGTGAGTTCAGTCGTTCAGGGAACGCTAATGAACTATGATCGTGCACAATCTTTTGTCTTACCCCCTTCCAACCTAAATCGCAGCGCCTTTGTTAGCCCTTTTGAAGTTTGCCGGGTTTCCTAACCATTCCACTCTATTAACTATGTTATTACAAACAGCCCCTAAACAAGGGGAATATAAAACTAAAATTGGATCGTCTATAGTTAGCGTAACTTACGAGAGTTTGATCGCATAACTATACTTATCTTGATAGTAATTTGACAAGACAGTCCCTGTTCTTGATGCTGATCACAGGGACGTCTTGGTCTTTGCGAATAAAGCTTTTCCCATTTAGTGTCCACGCGAAAGCATACTTGAGGTTCTTCTTTAAGCTTTCAAACAGTGACCAAATAGCTCTTAATTTGTTCCTTTCCGTTAGGCTTTCATTAACATAGATGTGATTCGAAATGCCAGTATATAACCAAGATCTTCAACGGTGTAGTTTTTCAGCTCCTTACGTGCTCGATATAATTTTTCTTTGATGATGAGGAATAATAACTATAATAGATAGTTATTTATATAAGTAGTATAGTCGGAGTCAGTTAAATACCACTTTTTCTTGTACAACAAAACTCAAAAGGTTGTGAATGTTATGGACGCCTTGTTTTCTTGCACAAGGGGCGTCATAAAGTGAATTCAGAAATCCACTTCATAACGCCCCTTGTGCAAGAAAAAAGGCGTCCATAACATTCACAACCTTTTGAGTTTTGTTGTACAAGAAAAAGTTGTATTTAACTGACTCCGACTATACTACTATGGGGTAACTAAGGGTCATTCAAAGTGTCACTAGACATTCTTGTACGTAAAATCCAACTTGATAATCCTATTAGAGATATGATTACATATAGTTATATCGCTGCAACGTCCTTACACATAAAAGCCAAATTCGAGTGCCTGTTAAAGCTATCCTAACACATAGTTATATCGAAGGGAGAATGGTGAGACCACGTAGTGAACCACTTCCACGGAGTCTAGCTCGAGAGGCAGGTGCTATTCTAGAGGAGAGAGATGGAATGCTCGAGGGGATGGAGATAGGTCGCCGTACTATCCGATGGCGCTTCTTCCAAGGTGTGGCAGGAGATTTGACTCCTAGGATCATGGAAAAGTTAGTTGCAAAGGTAACCACCAGCTTTTACCTGCGATACAGCTACACCTATCGCATTCGAAATGTCAATGACGGACGCGTGATTCTATTCTCCAAGACTGTCCCAGGCTCTCCATGGGTGAACATCCTAGAAGATGCAGAAGAGTGGATCAATAGCAAGGAGACAGCTCGATTGAATCCCGACAACATCACTCGACCAAATACCCAATGGGCCTTCGTTCGTTGGATCTACGTAGATGTCAAAGTCGTGATCGATCGTCAGCTTTTGTTGGGAACAGGTCCACTGCCCCAATGGCTTCGCCTTAAGAAAGGAATGCTTGCCCTTGATCGATATGGCGACAACCTATGTCTTTGGCGCTGCCTTGCCATGCATGAAGGAGCAAGAGTAGATAGGTGTTGCGTCAAAGCTCGAAAACTTGCCCAGAACTTCTATCGCCTGACAGCACCCACACAAGACGTTCCCAGAACTTCCTTAGACCAGCTGGAGGAAGTCGAGTTGCACTTTGGAATCGGTATTCGGGTGTACGAACCTACGGAGGATGGCGCTTGGCATCTGACGCGACATGCACCCCACTACAAGCATACGATGACGATTGGGCTGTATGAAGAACATGCCTTCTACATCAAGAACATCGACAAGATAGGGAGTGTCTACGTATGCAACGATTGTAAGCAACGGTTCACAAAAGCCTCGAACCTTCACCGCCATGCAGATCGTTGCAGGCGTGGCGAAACAAAGATCGTTTGCCCCGGAAAAGTAATCACAGTACCCCAGTCGGCATACGAAAAAGCCTTCTGGCCAGAGAGCACAGCCAGCAAAGTCGCTTTATGCTGGTTAGAACGCGAAACCAAAAGGATTGGGCAACACATTCATCATGCAGCTTGTGGGCATGGTGGAGAGCATTGGATAGAAGGAGCGCCGGTTGACGGCTACGAACCTCTTTCGAAAACCATCTTCCAATTTCATGGATGCTATTTCCATGGCTGCCCGAAATGCTTCCCTAGGGAAAGGAGGCTCTATCTCAAGACCTGTGAAAGAACGGCAAAGCTACAAGGAGCTGGTTATACAGTAGTGGAAGCTTGGGGCTGCTCCACAAAGAAGAAAAACAAACCGGTCCCCACACCAACACAAACTGTCTACCCACACTTCATAGTTTACGATTTCGAAGCCTATCTCGACATGACAAAAGGAAGACAACCAACAGACCACCTGACCATCGAAAACGTCCATGTCCCAATATCAGTATCAATTGCCGACACATACAATCGAAAGTCAACCCACATCTGTCGACGCAATCCAAAAGAACTCATCGAAGCCTTTGTCGAAGAACTCCAGCTAAGAGCGAAAGTGATCCAAGAAGTCATTGCAGAACAGTTCTGCCCCAAGACACTTGAATTCTCTTTTGACACCCTACCAAAGGAACAACAAGCGAAGATCGACGAATGGATCCGTCAAGTTCCAGTAGTGGGATTCAACTCTGGCAGGTACGATCTCAATCTGATCAGAGAGCACTTCGTAGGAATCATTGCTGACACCTGTTCAAAGATCCTGGTAGCAAAGAAAGCCAATTCCACTATGTTCCTATTGACCCCAGATTTCCGTTTCCTTGATGTGATCAACTACCTTGGACCTGGAACTTCTTATGAACGTTGGATCAAGGCATATGGCTGTGAGTTGCAAAAGAGTTTCTTCCCATATGAGTGGTTTGATTCTCCAGACAAGTTGGATCACATTGGATTACCAGACTATCCAGAGTGGGGTTCGAAGTTGAAAAGAGAACATCTACTATCTATGTCAGAGTTCGAAGACTGTGAGTGCACCTTTCTCGACAAAGGAATGGAAACCTTTGCAGACTGGCTACGATACTACAACGACCTAGATGTAGTTCCATTCTTAGAGGCACTCGAAAAGATGCGAGATTTCTATCACGAGAAAGGAGTAGACATGCTGAAAGATGCAGTGTCCATTCCAGGAGTCTCACTACAGTTCCTGCTTCGAGGTAGTGTAGAAAGGGGAGCTGAGCTGTACGCTCCAAGTAAGGAAGCCTACCGCATGCTGAAAGACGCTGTCGTGGGAGGTCCAAGCATAGTGTTCACCAGACTCCACGAATCAGGAGTGACTAAGATTCGTAGTCATCAGGGAGGAACTAAGACTTGTCGTAAGATTCTTGGATACGATGCCAACGCCCTATATCTTTCTACCATGGAATTCGAAATGCCTTGTGGAAAAGAAAAGGTTGTGCACTACGATGATCCAGGTCCAGCCACCAAAGGATTCGTTGAATGTCTACTTGGTGGAACGTGGTTTGGATATGCAGAAGTAGACATCGAGATACCAAAGAAATTGTGGAAGGAATTTGAGGAGATGCCACCCTTCTTCTACAACAAGAAAATCCCCAAAGAAGCAATCCCTCCAGAAATGTTGGCCTACCTCACAAAGACAGGTAGAAAGCTCAGCGAGGAAAAGAAGTTAGTTGGAAGTCTCTCTGGAAAGAAGTTGCTACTCTATGCTCCTCTTCTACTTTGGTATGTAGATCACGGCGCAGTGATCACTGCTGTCTACCGCACGATAGATTACGAACCCAAAGAAATCTTCGGATGGTTCGTGGACCAAGTCACTGAGGCAAGTCGTATGGGAGATGAAGATAAAGGTGAGGCTTTGCTGGCAGATGTGTTCAAGCTACTAGGAAACAGCGCCTATGGAAAGTTGCTCGAAGACTTGGGACGTCAAACAAAGGTCACCTATACAAAAGATGAGAAGGTTGTGGACAAAGCATTGCGAAGTGTTTGGTTCGAAGACCTGGAAGAGATTGGTGATGCATACGAACTCGAGAGTAGGAAAGACCAGATCCGAATCAAACGGCCTTTCCAAGTAGGTATCGCTGTGTACCAGCTCGCAAAGCTGCGTATGCTTGAGTTCTACTATGACTTCATCGACAAGTACATCGATCGCAATGATTTCGAATATATACAGATGGACACAGACAGTGCCTACATTGCCATCTCGGGAAATAGCCTCGATGAGGTTGTAAGACCGGAACTGCGAGAAGATTTCGAAGCCGAAAGGAATGAATGGCTAGCTTGGGACGAATGGAGCAGTCGTACACCAGGACTCTTCAAACTCGAATTCGAAGGACAGCGCGCCATTGCCCTATGCTCGAAAGCCTACTACGTCGATACAGGTGGCAGCAAGAAGTATTCCGCTAAAGGTATGTCTAGACGGCACAACGACATTTCGTGGGAACGATTCAAAGCAGCCCTCCAGGGTAGTATCGACATGGCGGAAAACCGAGGCTTCCGACTATCGCCAGAAGGCATAGCAACCTACAAACAACGGAAGCTGGGGCTATCGGCTTACTACGACAAAAGACGTGTTCTTCCCGATGGAATCCACACCGAGCCAATAGAGTACGCTGTTTAGCGTCTAGGTACAAACAGAATTCCTTTTGGTGGTAGTTCTGTATCCCTAGGAACGACTTGTAGCTCTTCACGAACGAATCCACGTTTGGGTGCATCCTTCTCCTTCGCAAGGTAGTAAAGCACAGGCTGTCCCGAAGATACTACACTTCGCGAAATGGTGTATATTTGCAAACTCCACACAGGATCAGTAGCTCTACGTTTTTCACCTCCTTCCAATTCTCCTGGTGCATAGAGATATCGAACTAGGACGTCGAATGGTAGACGCTCTTCTCTCAATCCAACGGTGCGCGAATACGTAGGAGTCTTCAGATCTACTTGTTGCGCCACTACAGAATTCGAAGGCTCTTTACCAGTCAACCGAGTCACCTCACTGTTCATGGCTTTGATAACCATTGGTAAACGAATTACCCATTCTCTACTACGTTCATCTGATCCTTCCGAAGTAAGCACCATCTCTTGTGCATATTGATATCCAAACAATCTCTCGGCTAGAGTTCTATTTGCTCTTTCAACAAAACTTTGCGCTCTATGATTACCAGCCTCACCTCGTTGAACTTTCGTACCATGTAGTTCTAGCGTTTCAGACATACGTCCCATGAATTCTCTACCAGGATCTACTTGCAAAGTCTTTGGCCATTCTAGTGGACTACGTTTATAGATTCGTTCGAATGCCGCAGCAACTTCACCACTATCTTTAGATGCCAAAGGTTCGGCTTCTTTGTATCGAGAAGCTACGTCGATTACTACCAATGCGTACTTGTATAGCTTCCGTCCACGCCCAGGTCGATCGTGTGGTAGAAATATCAAATCAGCTTGGTGGACTTCATTTGGTTTCGATACAGTCCAATGTGGTCGTGGAATGTGTTTTGGTGGTGGTAGATATATTTGCCACATAGATTGCTTTTCCAACCAACTCCTAGCTACGTCTTCTGATGCTTTCGCTGCTACCGATAGCTTGCCAATTGCAGTGTGACCTTTCCAATAGCCCATAGGCCCATAGAAGATATTCCCAAGTTTAGAATCCATCATACATCTATACATTCTAACCTTCAACAGATGAAAAAAAAAAAAAAAAAGGAAGAATAAAGAAAGTCGTTGCGTGACCCTCTTCATTCTTCCTTTTTTTTTTTAGTAGTAGCTTAGTAGTAGCTTAAGTAGCTTACTAGTAGCTTAGGTAACTTACTAGTAGCTTGCTAGTAGCTTAGGGCAACTCACCAGTAGCTTAGGGTAACTTACTAGTAGCTTACTAGTAGCTTAGGGCAACTCACCAGTAGCTTAGGGTAACTTACTAGTAGCTTAGGTAACTTACTAGTAGCTAGTAGTAGTATCTATATCCATTTACTAATAGCGTATCCAACACCTAGCATTCCACCACCAACGTAGAGCAACTCACCAGTCTTCTGATTGTTTGAGGGTTTGTAGTAGTCAGATAAGCGGGGTTCTTTCATCTCTTTGAGCCGTCTTAGCTCTTTACGTAACTTATCGGATCGCACTAAGGCTTCGTTGGTATCTCTTTGATCGTTGTGTGCTTTGCGTTCAAGGGCTCCCTGCTCTTGTGCATAGTCATATAAGCTTTGACGTTTGATTCTATACGCTTTCATTTCACGTTCTAGTTTTTCGGTGGCCCTATCGTGTCTCTCTCGTTCTGCATCTACATCACCATCCTTTCCAAGCATTCTAGCTAGTATGCCACCACCAGTAAATGCCGTTGCATTCAATATAGCCCCGAGGAGGGCCATTCCAATTGCTGCCGCCATTATGGTATGATCTTTTGTTTCTCAAGATTTAGGTTTGGGCTTTTCTTTCTTTCTCAAGTTGTTTCTCAAGATATTCCTTTGCGTATAAGCTACCAAGTATCACGACAGTCCACTTTGCGTAATTCGCTAGGGAAGAAGAAGGATCGCTAAGCATAGATTCCTTTGTAGTCTTTTTTACGATCCACCCAATACCAGCAGCGAGTCCAACGATTTTGACTGCATCGGTTGCCGTCTTCGTCAATTCCTTCTCCATCTAGATATATACTACTATGATCTCGAGTCTTTAAGTGTTACTCCATGTCTAGTGCCGTTGGCTTTGCCGGAGCTGCAGGTTGTGTCGTGCTAACGGTGGCAACACGCTTATTACCATCTACATACTTCTTGTACGCAAAGTACGTGCCAAACAATGTAGCGCCAGTACCAATGACTGCGAGGATAGTCAGGCTTTCGAACCGACCTTTCTCTACGTCGACTTCTTTACATGATTCGCTTTCGCGCATCAACTCTCTCTTTTGAGCTTCTTTAGCGAGTTTGTTGCTTAACGCTAGTGCTTTTCCAGCTGCGACGCGCTTTGGGTTTTTTATCTTAGTTGGTGCAGTCGTCGGAGGATTCGCAGTTATCTGATCCGTCTGTCCTTCCATCTTGCTTCGATATAGTAGGTATATGTGAAGGTTCAACAGTTGTACCAGGAATGACTACGTGACCAGATATGTGGAATAGGACGCTAGCTAGAGCTACAAGGCGACCGGCTTTGAGCGATAGTAGGCCAGTCGCAGCACTGATTTCGTTGCGGACTAGAGGGTCTTCTTGTAGGTCCTTGATCAGGGCTTCTTGAGAATCTATTGGTACTAGGTAGGCAACTAGGCGGGTAGCTAGACGTGTCACACCGTCGACTAAGCCTTTCGTTACTTGCTTAGCTAGAACGGCCTGATACCTCCTATGCAACTTGTCTACTTCTTTCTCAGGAAGTCTAGAGATGTCTCCTAGAGAAAAGTTCTTACCTAAGTATTCTTTCGTTACGCCTGTTGCGGCTAAGATCGAAAGTGATTCACGATTGTCTGATGTGACGTCTAGGTTGGTTGGTGGGCCTGTTACATCCTCACCGAATATCTCGAGTATTTCTTTATCCATGATAATATGTTGTAGGTGCTGGGAGCTCTAACACTACCTCGAAAGGATGGCGTAGACAGAAGCACATGCGAGCGAACTTATGGGATCCAAGTATCGTTCGTAACTCTTTACATTCTTGTGAGCCTCCATAATCCTCAAATATCTTTTTACCATCTACGGCCGATGCTGTATGGAATGCTACTACGATAGCTACGTTCTCACGGAAGGGCTTACATATGCTCGTTAATTGTTGGGACAGCACCCAAACGGAAATCCCTATATGTCGTGCAGAAAAGGCTAAGTCCACTAGCTTGTCAGTTCGTTTCTTGACGTCCTTCGATGCGGCGCAATCATCGAGAATCAATAGAGTATTGGTACCTGACCAAAATGTTGCGCAAATACTCAAAGTAGCATCGATGGCATCTTGTGGTGGCGATATGACGAAGAAATGAGGATCTCGATTTGCGAATCCACGATAAGTTTTGTTGTGGGCATACGTAGGACAAATCAGTACTATGTAATCGAACTTACCACGAAATGCTCCACGAAGTTGTTCTATGAGAAACGCAGTCTTCCCACAATTCGTTGGACCGACTATGAGTGCGTTGAACGGCACGTGCTCTACGAGAGAATCCATCAGTATAATATACTTTGCAGAGATCTGTTCAATATCGTGACCTGAGCATCCGCAAGGACATAGATGTGCATTTTCACATTTCCACTTCCCTTTGCAGTTCTATGTATGCGAATGTCGATGTCCTTTCCACTGCCGGTTTGTGCCAAGCCATCACCATGAACGGTGGAATCCTTTGCTGTGCGACAATCGATTAGAATAGAGAATCTATTTTCAAAGAACTTCTTTGGAGTCATAGAAGTATTGGGTGTACCAAACCAGCTTCTTGCAGCCTCCCAGAAATCTAGAGGAAGCATGCCGCTTGGAAAGAGTCTGTTGGGAATCCCATTGACATCTACTTCTACCTTCAATATATCTGGATTCGAGAATGCTTCACTATCTCGCGTGCCAATGGTAGGTGGATCTATGAATAGTAGAAGTAGTCCAGCAAAGGATCGTCGTGGAACATTAACGTTTTGAGATATCAAAGTATCAGAGGTTTTAGCGATATCTACTGTCTTGAAGTGAACAGCGTAGTTGTATAGGAATGCAGCACCTATTTCATATTTGTGAAGTGCATTACTAGCCAGCGTTTCGTTCCTGATTGCTTCGTATTCTAGTTGGATGTTGGTAAGTTGGTACGTACCTATCTTCGTCGTATCCGATCCAATTACAACCTCGTTGGCAGACGCTAGAGTCAACTCGAATGTAATCGTACTTTCTAAGGCATGTGGATATAGAACTCCATGTTGTGTCAGAATGTCAACATCTAATGGAATCCTATACTTTGAACCACATGCAGTTAGGAGTGCGTTGTCTGCAGCAGATGAAGTACTTGCGTCACCAGCTTTCGAGCGTAGCTTATTCAAGTTCTCTGATTGAATGCCTTGTTGTATTCTAGACTCTCTCTCCTGCGTAGATAGGTATATATCGGAGTATGTTTGTAGGAGGTCTGGCCTGACAAGGTCTTCTACTGTTTCAGCTCCCATCCTACAGATTCTACGCATGACCAAACAGCGTCCAACGTTCGAAACGACTCTGTTATTCGCATGTCCACCAGATAGTACGATGTCGCCCAATAGCGCTAAGCTGCCCGGTACTAGTACTACATCTTCTGCTAGCTTTGGAACTTCTACGTATAGAGTCTCACCTGGATTGGCAGATGATCGAGTGAAAGTTTTCCTATACAAGTCTCGTGGAGCCTTGAGTGCATGAGGCTCTCTTCGTACTTGTGTGGGATCCAACTTCGATGAGATCATGTTGAATATAACTATATATATAATTATGTTTAACATGGCCTCTGAGGGTAGGTATGATGAAAGAACTGATGAAGCTGAAAGAGGAAGAGACTACGACAACGATGATACTGTCAATGAAGAAACACGGAAATTGGCGTCAGACTCTACGAATGTGGATCCTAGTGAATCACTCAACCTGAAAACTAGACGCAATTATAATGAAGAAGGTGCTCGACCGAAGTATCAGGAAACGTCATTGACAGATGGAGAGCTTAGTGAATTGCTGGATGAGGATAGAATCGAACGGCCTAAATTTAGCGATCGCCACGTATTCTTCGAAACAGGCATATCGGATAGAACGAAACAAATGTTATTCGATGCTGTATGGGAACACTATGCGGATGTAGGGATTCGTGGAGACCTTGAGATAACTAAAGTATGGGATGCCGATAAGGAACGGGGTAGAATCTACCTTCACGCACTTGGAAGTAAAGAGAAGCCCATACCTTTGACCACAGTGAAGGGTGAAAGATACCAAAGTATGGGTAAGGATCTCAAATTTGCCCTAGGCCCTACGGATGCAGAAAGAGCAGAACAAGTCCTCCAAGGTCAAGAAAAGGCCATTGAACATCTCGAAATGGAAGATAGTATACTTCAAGATCTAACGTCAACTGAGGACCAGAAGGAAGCGGCTAAGGAAGAGAAAATACACATCCATAACGAAATAGAATTACTCGAACGTCAAGAAGAAGCCATACTAAAACGTATGTCGCTACGTGAAAGGATCAAATACATTTTCAGAAAGCATGGAATGACTGTTCTTGCAGTGGTAACTTCTATTGGCGCTATCGTTAGTACGATAGTTTCCCTGTTGTCGAAATCCGTACCGAAACCAATAAAGACTGGTATTGATAAAGCAGCAGATGCAGTAAAGAAGGGATTGCAAACGACTGGGGGGTTGTTGAAAGAAATGGGAAAGAAACTTGGACAGATCCTACCTGGAATGATTGGATCGATTGCGAGTTTCATATTTACTATGGCTGGTAAAGCTCTGGGAGTACTAGCACAGAACGTTTGGTTATTCATCGTAGCAATAGTGGTGATCACGATAGAGCAATACAAACGACGTTAACGAAACAACATCCATGCAATTCCAGCTGCGGCAATGGATGTCACTGCGAGATTAATCTCATGTTGTGAGTCAGCCTTTGCCTTTGCCTTTGCCTTTGCCTTTGCCTTTGGTACAGGAACTTGTTTCTTGTGCGTCTCGAGAGGCTGCACCAATTTCTTATCTGGTGGGCCTTTCATAGGAAGAGGTGAATGTCCTTTGCCTTCTGCATTGATGTCGTTAGTGCCTAGCACCATATCTTTCGTAGCTTTCGGGATTGGATTCTTATAGCCATCTTTCTTACCAAGATAGTACACTAGATCGCTTGGCAATAATCGCACGCCTACAGCTATTGCTAGATCGAGCCTCTTATGCGTTGATTTTATTGCGGTAAGATAGTTTTTGTAGCTCACCACTAAGTCGTTTTCGAGAATAGCGTCTTCGACTAAGCTCTTAAACTTTTCTTTGACGTTATGGCTATCTATGATGGATCCGTTCAAGTCGGCTTGAGCACCAAGCATGCAATGTCCAAAAGCCTCGACAGATCTATTCAACCTACCCAATCCAGCATCTGTCAAACCCTTTCCGATTGGTGGCGTAAACCAATTGTATTGCTTTCCTTCGTGTTCGTCGTTCCGAATAAAGGATACTAGATCGCCCTTGTCCACACTGCCTTTCTCGTCTGCAAATAAGTTATTGTGGTTGGGCCATGTGTCTGCTTCCTTGTCGTAGCTTCGGATTACGTGGACGTTCTTGTAGCCATCACCATACAAAAGGAATACGTCTCCTAATCCGTGATTCCTACCTCCGTGCCATCGGAAGTCTGGTGGGAAATCTGGTGTTCGAGATATACCAAATTCAATGCACAATTTCTCAAGAGCTGCTTTGTTATAGAGGTTATCCATTTGCTTGAAATGAGAGTTACCAGGTAAAGGAACTCCATTGGCACCACCAAGTTCATGCAGAATTCTTCGTATTGTGAAATAAACGTGAAATCGTAGGAACCCCTGAACGACTGGTGGATACGTTTTGAAAATAGGATCAAACAATGACACTCCACATCCAGAAGTCGCACACCACGTTGCGAAATTCAATTGTTGAGGCCAATATTTGAAATCCGGACCATGTAACCAATGGTAGGACTCATTTGCTGTCATATGCTTTACGACGGTCTCCTTGAATATGTTTCGAACGCCTGCTTTGAACCTATTCTTTGAGGTGGCATATATCCATAGATTAGTGAGATCGATATCTTGTGCCGGTCCAGTAGGAGGAACTGCTGTAATAGGATATTTCGCACTCCTATCTAGGGTCAACGTAGATGGGAAACCTTTATGCACATCCCACAACGCATTATCGATGCGCTTTTGAATCGTAGTAGGTAACTTCGAGACATCATTACCGTAAACGACATAGCTAGAATCTCCATCTCGAAACCAAATACTCGTCGAATATTTGCCTGAACCATTCACTTCCGTAGAGGCATAGAACTTGTGAATATCTGCATGTGGGTATCGTTTCTTGAACTTTATCCACAAATCAGTATTCAGTTTGGCAATCCTGTCGTTTTCATTGACAAGGAGCGCTGTCTGCTCAGCTTTCGAAAGCCTTGGACCACCCCTGGCAATCTCCGCCACGTCCTCAGCAGATAGACCCTCATCTTCGTATGGTAAAACTAGAGGCATCGTGTTGAAGCTATACATACATATAGTTATACCTTCAACATATAAGATGGTTCTCTTATATATCACCACAACATTGGCCAACCATACTGTCTACTTCGACGACCCAATTATTATCAATAATATTTCGCTACTCGAAACCACCATTGAGAACAGTTGGTTGAATCTAAAAGAGAAGGCCACGTTTCAGTGGGAAGTCAAGGGTGTGGGGTTCCCATACACAATCAATCTAGGGAATTATAAGATAACTACCTTAATGGATCGCTTAGCACCTGCAGTCGATGCTGACATCGTTAAATTTATAGACATATCCAGTAAAAAGTATTGGACCCTAGATGTGAAGAAACCAATCAAGTTCAGTAAAAATCTCTGTGAAATATTGGGTATCAAAGGAAATGAAGACGAGGATGGAAACGTAACATTAAAAGTGAGAGAATACGACCTGATAATGGAATATATCCAAACAATATATATCCACTGTGATGCGGTGGATCCCAAATTCTCACTCCTTGAGGGAAAGCGCTCGACTGTACTAGCTAGCCTTAACGTAGAAGGCACCTGGTTTAACAGAAGGACCTATCATTTGATGGAATCAACGAAAGTCCAAGCTCTAGGAACAATGCGGAACAGCCTTCGACTGACTGTTCGCGACGACAAAAGCAACATCATGGACTTCCGTGGTCGACCTCTACGATACGTGTTGAAGCTTGAGTAAGCTATATGTATGACGTACAATGGAAGGCGATTCGATTCAACCGTTTCCATCAGCACCAAGTATCTATCCACAGATTGCTAGTGACACTGGAAAGAACTTTAGACTGCAAACGATCCGAGACACGCTTTCGGACATAGAAGTTCAAGAAAGGCACTACGAAGGTGTACGCAAGAAATATGCACGTTCTCAAGGAATAGTTCATGGAATCGCAGTGGCAACTGGAGGTCTATCTGTGATCTTATCTGGATCTGGATTGGGCGCAGCGTTGACTGGGGTTGGAATAGTGATTGGTCTACCACTTGGAGTTATTGGTGGACTATGTGGATTAATTTCAGCATCTACGACCCTTGGAGCTAAGAAGTTAGGAATGAAGGTTTCTAAGCATGAAAAGACAACTATGTTGGCAAAGGCGAAAATCAATACGATTCGTGATCTAGTATCGAAGGCACTACGTGATGAAAACATATCCGACTCTGAATACAGTCTCATCCTGAACGAAGCGAATAAGTATGAGATCATGAGATCTGAAATTCGTCGCAAGGCTTCCATAGGTGAAAAAAGCACGGATCGGGTTCGAGCCGAACTCAAGCAAGAAGTGCAAAAGGAAATGCGAGAAAAACTTGGAATGTAAGAATCAACGTTTCCTATGAAAGGAACGAACGTGGCTCTCACTTTCACTTTGCCAAGTCCTACTGCTAGTTAGCCCATGTCTAGTGTAGATTGGTTCGAAGTGGGAATGGTAAGAAGACAACTCCTTGACAAAACGCTTGACCGCATTTCCAAATATGCCACATCGCTTAACGACATCCTTAAAAGACATAGACGATCCGGAGCGACGTAGCACCTCGTAACTTGCTCCAACGACTTTCGTCTTAAGCATTGATTTGGGGCCTATATTGTTTTCCATTGCTGTAGTAACGACCTCGTGGACTATTTGTTGAACGTCCCTAGGTACTCCTACAAGATCTAGTTGTAGGAAAGTCGTTGCAATGTGAGGAACTAGGCGCTCCGCATCCAAGTCTACATCAATCTTATCGTCGTCACACAGAGAACGTATGAAGACCTCTCCACTATGGATGCCTTCGTTTCTTAGTTGCATGAAGCGAGCGACCTCACCTTTAGATCGGACGAATCCACATTGTATGCATGCCTGGTAGAGTAGAGCAGCTAAAATATTTTTCTTAGCATCACTACGCTTGAGACAAACTTTCATTACTTGGGTGAATGCGTCGGCTACGATTTCTAACGCGTTCATAGGGAACGATAGATCATAACTTTGTTTGTAAATAGTGTTGTATGCTCGTAGTTCTTGTAGTAGCGTTCGTCGTTTCAGTTCTATGTCATCATCGCTTTGCTTTGGTTTTGCGCGGTCTAGATCACTTTGATACTTAAACCCGTCCAGACCTACTATACACAGTCGAGTAGTAATAATATCGATCTTCGTTTCTGTACATGGTTCAACCTCGGAAACAAGACCACATGTGGGACACACGAATTCCGTTCCTTGTACTTCCAAGGGACAGAGACAATCAGAACATGTTTCACTGGTGTTAATACGTTCCACTTGTGGTTTGATATTCAGGCTTCTACAAATTCCAGGACCAAACAATCTGACTAGCTCGTCCATGATACAACTATAGATGTCGTACGTTCAATAGAAAAAAAAAAGAAAAAAAGAATGAAGAGGGTCACGCAACAACCTTCTTCATTCTTCTTTTTTTTTTTTTCGTGGCTATTCCTAAGCGTCCTTCTCGTTCCTCAAGGCAGCCAACACCTCGTTGAGCGCATGGTTGAGAGACTCTCCAAGACCTTCCACTGGTTCCAACACTCTTGATTCAGCGGGCAATGCTACCTCCGGTTCCACCATGTTTGGCTCCTCCTTTCTTGGATCCTCTAGCTTCTTGCTGGACTTCTTAGCGCGTCTTATATAGACACCGGAAGACTTCACCTTGACGGTGAGACGGTCGCATCCTGAGCAAAGCTCGTAATCAGTACGACATCCTTTACCGCACTTCAAGCATGGTACATATGGGGCACAGCCTTTCGAGATTTGGTAGTTGTGCTGGGAACAGAACTTCGTTGTCTTCGAAATCTTCTTTGGACATTTTGAGTCCTTCCCTCTCATCAACCAATCACAAGTTATTGCGGCGTCTACGTTCGAGTCCTTCTTCGACATGTTTGATCTGTATGGTGTTAATGCGTACTAAGATTACAACGAATGCTAATATCGTGGAATAAAGAATATATACTAATACCATTCGGTGGCAATATACAGTATAGTAATCATTCCTTTAACATATACTTCAAGTTTGGATTTTTTTAGGTGCGCGAATGTCTAGTGACACTTTGAATGACCCTTAGTTACCCCATAGTAGTATAGTCGGAGTCAGTTAAATACAACTTTTTCTTGTGCAACAAAACTCAAAAGGTTGTGAATGTTATGGACGCCTTTTTTCTTGCACAAGGGGCGTTATGAAGTGGATTTCTGAATTCACTTTATGACGCCCCTTGTGCAAGAAAACAAGGCGTCCATAACATTCACAACCTTTTGAGTTTTGTTGTACAAGAAAAAGTGGTATTTAACTGACTCCGACTATACTACTGTATAATAGATATTGAAAATATATTTATAATATTTGCTGTCGGCCGAAGTAACTCAGTATCTAATAAATATTAAAATTCGCTTTTAGGCTTAAGATGTTTCGTTGTAGCGTGCATTTGACCATACTTAAATTATTCATAAGGCCAACCCAATAAAATGTTTCATTTACCATCGCCCTCTGGTTCGTGATAGTGGTTCGGTTAAAAAAAGTTAGGGGGTCTGGAACCAAGTCGGGTTGAAGATTCTCCTAAATAAATTCATGTATTCTTCGACTACTTTTTCCTCTACTAGTTGTGGATTGACGATTTGCACGAGAAAAGGGAGAAACTAAAACGTAGAGAGCTCGGAAAAGAGGTGTCTGTCTGGCGATGGTAAACGAAACATTTTATTGGGATGGCCTAACAAGACATGCAGACACGGGTAAAAAAGTGGCTGCTGCTATATACGGGACTATGCTGAAGTCATAGTTTACTATATATCATGCTAAGAAATTCACCCGGAAAAAAAGAAAAACATTATCAGTATAAGAAACATATCAAAGTTAGTTTTCATGACAAGTTTGAAATGAAAAGCCGCGTTGAAAACGCTCTTAAAAAGCTGAATACAACGCCTGGTAGCAAAAGATGCACAGCCACAACAACGCGTGCAAATGAATTAAACAGCTCATTATTTATTTAATTTACTAGCTTTTACTGCTCTCAGACTTACCACTGTTACTAAATTCTATTAGAAACCTTTCTCGATTGAGAGAATTTTCACTCATGTAACACAATGCTAAGATGTGCACTAGGCTACTTAACTATTAATAGCTATGACAAGATCTAGAATATGACAAGAACCTTAATGGTATCACATTCTTTGGTAACACGGCCTCCACACTATTCACCTCCACTTCGGTGAATAATTGTTCACTAGTCAACTGTTCACTAGTCAACTATTCACTTTATGTAGAATCGATATGGATGATAAAAACATAAGCGTTATAGAGGCACATTAAAGTGGATTATTATTAAATATTCCAGAAACTTGGTTTTGGTTTCAAGTTGTTCTAAGTTTATTTTAAAAGCAGTATTTTTCATCCACTGGAATCTTTGCCATCCTTAAAGTGCCTATGAACGTTATTTTAAGTTTATTTTAGATATCAATAGTAGAATGGTACAATATATACTGGTTTGAATGCTGTGCCGCTGAGTTAAGGAGGTTTTAATATCCAAAATGCTAATTACATGACGTCAGGGGAGGCATCAATTATTATACAAAATGTTGTTACAATTGAACACATTTTTCAAATTATCAGTGTTATACCCATGGTTGAAATAAACTGATGTTAGAAATTTGTTTTCCTATATCAGTAGAAACGCCCATTAACAACCACTAAGAAGTGATTGCAGATACCTCATGTAATTAGCATTTTGGATATTAAAACCTCCTGAACTCAGCGGCAAAGCATTCAAAGCAAGACATATTGTACCATTCTACTATTCACTTGATGTAGAATTAATATCTAAAATTTAAAAAATAAGGCACTTTAATCATCAAAATTGTCGCGTCTCACATTTTCTCCAGTGTACCTGGAAAGCATACTCTGCTTTTGTCTTTTGTCTCATACTTTTGTCTTTCTTCATGAGAAAATTTATATTATCATGTGGGAGTTGGCAGTGCCACTTTAATCACAGCGGCACTGCCACAATTTTACGTGTGGAGTTTACCACCCCAGGCTGAGCCTAGAAGTGAGAGTAAAAATAAGACATTAATCTGAGAATCAACTCGGTAAAATATTTGATTTTGACAAATTGTAAAAGTTGCTTGAACATTGAACACATTGTTGAGGGTCCACAATAGGGGTTCTTAAATCCCGCAATCCCGCCATTTTTTTCTCTCAATCCCGCAATCCCGCAATATTTTATCTCGAATCCCGATCCCGAAACATAATTCTCTAAAAATAAGTTTTAGTACCTTTAGTTAACGAAATTTTCGCCAGTAGTTGCGATAGTTCCTTTCGTAGTTGTTTTAATTACGCGACGGTTTGTAATCGTGTCTCGTCGGTCCACAGGTAACCCAAGCACTGTAAGTGGCAATATTTACTATCATTTGTATGGGATTTTTTAGTCTTGGATTTTCAAAACTAATATTGAATAAAAAGCGAGAATACTTACTACTTACAAGATTGTGTTTATTTGTCCATGGGCTGTGTGTGGTTGCAATGTCAGCGTTTTGGGGCGCGTTTTTACCCCACACAGCCCATGGACAAATAAAAACAATCCTGTAAGTATTCTCGCTTTTTATTCAATATTAGTTTTGAAAATCCAAGACGAAATATCGCGTACAAATGCTAGGAAATATTGCCACTTACAGAGCTTGAGTTACCTGTGGTTAGGCCTGTCCCGATTGCGCTGGAAAAATTCAAGAAAAGTGCTCGAAAAAAGGCCAAAAAAGTGCCCAAAATTGCAAAAATGTGCTCAAAATTTCGAAATAGTGCTCAATTTTTTTAAAATAGTGCTTTCAATTCTGAACAATTAAATTTAAGCTTTTCATAAATATGCCTAGTTTTACTGACCAAATTACCCTTTCATGTTAAGAAATGTTGAAAGAAATAGAACAACAATATTTTTCGAACTTAACAAAGCTTTATTAGGAGTTTGAAGCATGACATCATAAGTTTCAAGTTGCTTTACCATCGAACGCAAGAGACGCAGGCTAACGTTCTCAGCCGTGTCACTTCAGTTTCAGAATGCTGACAATTTTTTAACAGAATTCCTGTGAACAGCCACGGACATACACAAAAAAGCGCCAAAGTCTGCAAATCATGCATGAGCGAATCAGAATCTGGACAAGCGCACGTGCATTTCCATGACAACAGTTTTTCTTTTCTCTACAGCATTACTAATTATTCAATTTCACGATCACGAAATAACAGATTTGCTGAAAAGTGTTCAAAAAGACAAAATGTTTTCTAGAAACTTGCCCCAAATCCTTAAAAAAGTGCTCAAATATTGCCCAAATTGCGAAAAAGTGCTCAAGGGAGCTCAAAATGTAAAATAGTGCTCCAAGATCGAAAAAGTGCTCAAAAAGTGCCCAGCGCAATCGGGACAGGCCTACCTGTGGTCTGTTATTTTTTTAAATGTAGATGAGGGTGAACAGGAGCATTTTAATACTAAGTCTATTCGATATTTTCTTTTGCGAGACTCCGCACGCAGGCATTTATATAATTAGACTGCGAGCAGTCCTTTTCCTTACATTCGGCCATCGACGCGTTTGAGGAGTGAGAATGGGGGCGAGAACTCTCCCTGACTTCGCTCAACATCCAAATGAAGGACAACGTAGGGACTTAGGGCGCTTTCCATTTTAAACGAACAGAGTGGTCTGATAGGCCAGTTCTCAAATGGAACGAGTCAGTTCTACGGAACTGGTTCAGAACAGATTGGCCCTACTCGGGAGGAGAACTATGAAGTACTGCCAGACTGAGTTCTATCCTAAAACGCATACAATTAGGGACGTAAGAAACCATGACGGCATAAAATATTAAGTTTTAATTTACAAAATACAATAACTGCACGTGAAAATGCATGCAGTCGTAAACGATTTGACTGTTGTCTGCAAAAACACAACTTGAAAACGTCGAGTTTTACGTCTAAAAAGAGCGGACCTTTCCTTTTGTACGACAAGAGCACTGTCCAAATCGGACGGATAAGTGGAAATAAAAATAAATCGGGTGAGTGGGCTTCCTGTGTATGAACTCTTCTTTTTTGTAACAGGAAGTTCAATTTTCCAATTTTTCCGAATTCTTATTTTACTAGAGATGCTTGGGCGAGTGAGTTAAAATGACGACGTACCTTGGTATGGCTCGTTTGACAGTTTGCGAAATTCTCCCTTTCACTCACTTGTTCATTTCTCGGACTCATGTGTCATGTCGCGGCAAAGACCAAACAAGGATTTACACACTGAATTAATATTTGACATACAATGTTTTTGTTTTCATTTTGGGTTAGTTTTAGCCGTTTTCTTTCGACTATCCTGGGCACTGCTAGACATCTTACGTTAGAGATTATAGACGTTATGGAGTCGACTTGCATGGAAACTACACGTGCAGACTGCTGTAAACTCTTAAATCCTATGCTAGATAGTTCTACAACTACGTCTCTACAGACCTTTACAATACCCAAAGCAAGTGAGAAATATAACTACGACCGGTACTCACCTGACAGCTTCCTTGACCGCATTTAAAGTCTTTGTGGCTCTTGGAAGTTCAGTCCGACATTTTTCTTTTCGCAGGAAAGAGCTGCCACTCGCACCCTTTTCATAAAAAAGGGCAACACAATTTATGATATCCACCACATGCCATGCACCTAGCGTCATCCGTAGCTTGTTCATCAGTGGCCATAATTTAAAACGAAGCTCACGAAGCCCCTACCCTGGATGCCAGAGGTTCTAAGATTACAATGTCCTGACCTCTCGCAAAAGTCAGCCAAAAGACCGAGCAGCGAAACGATGAGAAGGCGGAATAATATCAGACATCTCTGGCACTTTTGGCGCTGTAAGTACGAATCTCACTTCCATGCCAGACTAATCCTTTTTGATTGACACCTGAGAAACCAGTGAATTGTTCTTTTGACTAAACCGGTTTTGATCACGTCGGGTTTTATTCTTTTCTCTGATTGACAGATAAAGCGAACTGAAGTAAGACACATAAGCAGATCGCGAAAATCCCGAATCCCGCCTCTCGGTGCCTCTATTTCCCGTATCCCGCAGCAAAAATCATCTATATCCCGCGTCCCGTCAAAAGTTGAAATCCCGTAATCCCGCCTCATTTTCTTTCATATCCCGAATCCCGTGTCCAAAAAATGCCCAATCCCGCATCCCGTAAAACCTATTGTGGACCCTCATTGTTATGATCTCAGACCAACACGATTAATCTAGACCGCACATTGAAGAAATATAAAACAGTTTGTGTTTATATGGCGTTATCTAAACACAAAAGAGGTGCGAGAACACGAGCCTCTTACAAAGCTACTAGAGTGAACAAAAACTGTTTTCTATTTCCTATATAAAATAGAAATGAGTAAAGTTTAATAACATTTCAATTTCGCTCGTTTCAAAATAATGAAATCGTGCCCGTGGCTTTCAGCCAATCAGAGCGCGCATACTACGGAATCTGTTATAAATTATTAAGTTCATTATGCCATTATGTTATTTCCTGGGAAGGAGGGCCTTGTTAATTGCTAACAAAATGTGGGCTGGTTCTCTTTGAAGCCCTCGGGCAAAGATTTCTGTTAATACGATCCCACTAATCTCGATAAAGGTATAATTTTAAATACTCAGTATTCCTAACTGCTCCAAGGTGTTCTCCAAACTCAAACAATCACTTTTCAACAATGACATATTATTATTTTTGATTGTCAATGATTTAGTCGAGCAATGTTCCATTGCTAGTACAGGAGCAACCCCTGGTTGAAGATGAAGGACATTCGGAGAGAACTGAAAAAAAAGAATTAGCTTACCGTTTATTCTCAATCTATTTTTCTTGAGCCAAATGTTATGAATTTTTAATGATGTACTTAAGGAAGAGATGTGAATTGTTGATCAGCAAACGTTCATAGCAGGCAATCTTCGCTTTCCAAATGTCGATTTAACTAACGATAACGTTGCGGTATATTATGACTATTTGACACACATTTTGAAACCACAAAATAAATTATGCGTCGCGAGCCAGTTGTGAATATTAAATTTGCGTAACCGATTCAAGTCTATTGATTGGAAAGCAAATTATACCAACATTAAATCAGCCAGAACGCGCGGTATTGGATAATTTTATATCTTGTACATGTAGTTAGATTTTCTATCGTAATTTCGTTAGGCTTTCATGCAAGTATATACAGACTATAAAATATCCTAATACAATAATTAAAAGCAGTACTCCCCTAATAACCAAAGATGACTTTGAGGGTCCTTCAGCAACTATGACAGCAAAAACAATAGCCTTTTATAAAATTTAAAAATACAATAACTGCAAGCGAAAGTGCATGCAATCGCATACATTAGGGCGCCGTCTCTACAAAAACAGAACTAACCGGCTTCAAATAAGCCGGCCTGTACCGCTCGAACCGAGCGGCACGGCAATACAACAATACAAAACACCCTAACCTTTAGAACTGCAGTACAAAAACAATAAAGCTACAGTATAATGGTGCAATCAGAATACAGTTTTCGAGCGGTACTGTATTACTCCTTCGAATACAATATTCAGTAGAGAATTCACTATATAGAAAGAATGTAAAGTTCGTTCCCACTCAACAGATCAGGCTCGGTACTCATTCGTCCTATTAAAAAAAACTGGATGTAAAATTTAATAAAATGTGAACACAATGTCGAAGCCGATCGAGCACCAAACTTCGGAGAAAAACATAATTTTGCTGCCTGAACACAAGCAGGGATTGTTTAGTGTAATCGGGGAAGGAGGCAATGTAAGGTTGCTTTGAATGAGAAGCCGGAAATTAAAAATGTGAAATTAATAATAAGTAAACATGCAGTAAAGCACGGAGCACGGGATTAACAACACTATATAAATTAGAAACGGAGTTAGGTAGCTAATCAGAAAGTGTTTCATCAGATGTGATAACCTTACTTGTAGTTAGTTTATGTATGTTTGTGAACTGTATATCTGACCGTGTAGAACTTTCAATTGAGAGGGGATAAATCACCCACAGGGTGAGAATGTAACACGAACATGTAACAGCGGTCAGTTTTAAAAAGAATTGGAGTCAGTCACAGGTGGCGGTTTACCCACTCGCTCCCGACTTCTGTCTATATTTCTACATTGAACAATAGATGATCGCTTCTCCGTGTACATGTTTTATAACAAATTAATATTTCAACTTCTTGCACAGGACAAAATCCAAGCAGGCTTAGTTGGAATATTAAAGGTGCGTTCGACTGACCGTATTCCGGAATAGGAATAGATGGAATAGTCTCTGGAAATCACTGGTTTGGGCATATTTTGTACGGTAAGGTCTAAATGCTTGCTGATATATGACATTCAGGATAGAATTAGTATTTCAGTGGCTAAAAAATACCAATATAAGCGATTTGTAGTGATCATTCTGTGTATTCTTATTCCGGAATATGCTCAATCGAACGCACCCTAAAAGTTAAAGACGTTATATGTTTGTGTTTTATTGACAAATACAGGCATACCAGTCTCTATCCCATGCACGCTCTAGGTCTTGATAAACGGCGGTTTTATAATATAAAATTCGATCTACGCGGAAAGAAATCAGTTCTCGAGCGTGCATTATAAGTAAATAAAGCACGCTGAGCAGCCAATGAAATCGCGCGTTCCTAGGATGCTCCCGTAGTTAACTGTAGTTCGTACTACAAAAATAAATAAATGCAATTTTCTTACCAAGTGCACCTTCCACTAACCACGCATCTTCAGTCAGAACACGGGTTATCCGCTCTGGTATACTCCACACGGCCAACAGTAAGTCACTCACTCCTATACTCACGATGATAAGGTTGTAAACGGATCGCATCTGCCCCGTGACATTCCGTCGGAAAGCCATGATGAGGAAGCTGTTCCCTGTTATTGAAATCACTAAAATAATCACATAAGCCAAGGTCTTGAAAGCCTTGCCAGTGATATTCCCGCCCATAGTTGTCACAGGTTGCGAAGTATTAAAACTTGGAACAGAAATATTTTCTGAAAGCATTTTTACGAAGTTAATATGTTGCACCTGTCTTGTTCGCCGATCTTCAATGCTGCTTTCCGGTGCTCAACCACTAAAATATGTGTCTTTCTTGTTGGAGATAACTCCGAGGTTGGCTTGCTGGATTGTAGCGGCTTAAATGGTACCATCAGCCACCTCGCTATAACAGCGCGGTTTCCCTGCGCCCAAGTGATAAACAAATGATGACTTGAGATATTATTCAAATGCGCTTTTAACAATGGTCTTTCGTGCTGAGCTTGGTTGGGGCAGCCAGCAAGCCACGGGTGGATAATATTAGATTTCACTGTTGACAGAATTCACACTCTCCTATCCAGTTTTGTGCGTCGATATACAGAACTGAGCAATTAAACTCGAATTTTCTGAGCTAGTTCTGTGTTCCTGTGTACCAACTTGCAGAAATTCCTATCATGTCAACTGGAGTTGCATGTTACTTGAAAGTCACGATGTGGAAGATAAATGTTTAAACACCTTTATCAGCGGCCTTCTAAAAGTCGCCCACTTCTGTGTTCGGCTCACTTCACTGACTCACTTCTGTGTTCAATTGAGCTTCCTTTTCAATTGACCGGACAACGAGGTCAAAACCTGAAAGAAGGAAAAACAGAATGAACAACGTGGTATCTTTTTTTCAAAAGCGTACCTTTAGTGCATTTTCAGCAGTAAAACTAACGTTTTAACGGCATTACGAGAAAAGTGCTCTTCGATCTCAATAAATAAAGTTAACTTCCGTTGTCAAACTGAACGCCTGTTATGAGCAGGTGAAACGAGGTTCAGGATGAAAACAAATTTACATGTTGCCATTTCCACTTGGAAGAATGATTGGCATTTCAAATATCGCTCAAAAGTAAAACCATTTCTCAAACGCCTGGAAATGGTTTTGTACTGCAGCTACTCAATGGCAGCCCTAAAACAAGTCGCTTGTTGTTCCGGCATTTAACACTATATGTGTTTAAGGTAACTAACATTTCTGGGAGGTCATTAAAATATTGGTAAGACCAACTGCTAATATGCGGTAACTGATATCAAATGTTGTGTCTTTGGGAGTTTGTATTTTGAGTTTGTTCTTCTGTGAAAGCCAGCTAGAAAAGCAGCATTTTAAGCTCTAATCATTTGTGAACATCAATAAGCAAAGTATATAAATGTCTTTTTCTCGCGTTTGCCAGAAAACCTTTCCTATAAAAACAATAAAGTATGCCCTACGGGGAAGCCAAAAGACTGATTTTTGGGGGTGTTTTATGATCATACCTCAAATTTCAAAATGTTGTTTGTTAATTCTATTTTTAAGCAGCGGGTACTGGAAAATGCAAACCTTTAACACTCGAGTGTAATTGGACGAGTAGTTCAATTAACATCTCTATGTAAGATCTAATAAAGCGGTTCTCAGCAGGCAGCTCCACTGAACGCTAACGGTGTGTCTATGTTGTAAATTGGTCGCACAACCACTCCGGTTTTTTGCTCCTAGCGGTAACACCTCCTGCTGAATGTTTGCATTCGGGTAGGATATTTTTAAATACGAAACAAGAAATTGATTATCATAAAGGCCGAAATGAAGTTGGATGTGGAAATAATATCTCAAAATATAGCCTCGAATTTTACATCAGATAAAAGCGCAATATTTTAGGGTGTTTTGTTTTTCACCGGAAACGAAAAGCATATGCAAAAATTGTAACCCTGATGGTAGTATTAACAAAAAATACATATATTATAAGCGAGATCGTCTCTATACAATGTTTCAGAACACATGATAGCAAAACGAATATGTCATCTTAAGAGTGATTTATTAAGTTTATGCATCACTTTATTATACTGAATGAAGTGACAAACCAATGACATTATAAATATGAAGATCAGCTGTTTACAAAGAGAATTTGTAATGATATAAATATTAACGAGTTATTAAAGCGGCTATGTGCTCAAAACTTGCTCATAGCCAGATTAATCCAATTCAGTAGTCTTGTGTTTACTGCCCTGCAACTCAGCGAGCTCAACATTGACAGCAAGTCCACCAATATAAAGACTACTCAGCGAAGGACATAAAGGGTATGAATTAATGCCGTCACGATTCGATCGGTGGTATATCGTACTTCACGACTCCAGACGGTGATGTAATCGCTTGGAGGTTCGGTGGTACAGTATATCGGATGTTTTTCCCAAAGCGGCAACAACAAGCCAGGACCGAAATCAGTGAATGTCGGTACTTTGTGCCTAAAAATTATACAAGTCAAATACTGATGAGGTGTTGGCATTACTTCGTGTAGATAAGATATACACAATGCGGAGCCCTATGAATATAAAATACTACCGGTAACTCGAATAAATATATGTTTTTATAAAAGCCCTTTTGGTCTTGGTTTCGGTTGCTTTTGATCAGACCTCTTTCAAGCTATATGTAGGATAACTTTATGTTATTTATTCACCATATAGAATTAATTACAGTACGTACATAGTGCGTACATAACCGAGCTACAAACATATGGATGAGACTGACAGTTAATGCACTAACAGGCTTCAGCTTACAACTACATAAACAATGTGCCCATATGCCTTCAACGTGATGCATGTACTGTAAAAGAAAAAGAAAACATAAAGGGAAAGGAAAGGAGTGACGAGGAGGCTCAGTGAAACCAGAGGGCTTATCTATGAAGGTATGATAGGTAACTATAGTTCCTGTAAAAACTAGTGTTGGTCTGCGTCGGCGGGGAAGATAAACACTGGCATATATTCAACTAAAGTCGATTGAGGTATGCTAACCGCCGTGGAAAGCGAGTAGCTGCTGAAGTTTCGAGTGATAGCCCTTCGTCAGAGCAAATAAGGGAATTGTGGGTGGGGAAAGAGTTTATATAGTGTTGAGTGCATGATTACCGCTGAGGAAACATATACTCGGATCAATTGGGATCAAAGAAAATTGCGCCAATGCATGATTACCGCTGAGGAAACATGTGCTCGGATCAATTGGGATCAAAGAAAATTGCGCCAACAATAGAAATGCTAATAGTTGTAACAGGAAGTGTTGATGAGTAAACTAAGGAAACATGCTGATCTAAGTGTGAGTGAATACGTGAATTCTGAAATTGAATGAACGAAAAGCGTTCATTAATACCGTGAGTGCCAAAGTGCCTAATTTGAAAATAAAGTTCTGTTCTTTGCGTTTACGAGTGTCGGTAGTACCTGAAATAAATCAGTGTCGTAGGTATTGCACAGGTATTGCATCGTGTCCTAGAACATTTAAAAGTGCCTGGTTGAAGTTTGGATAAGCGCTACTGATAAGTATTAATTTTATTATCAGGCTGTAGTGATCCTTCGACTAGGGAATCACGGAGATTCTTATCACGTTTGAAAGAAATGAGAGGAGGCTGCGGGAAAATAGAGGTGGTCTCTGGATCACTCTGTAAAATCTTAAAGTTCCTCTCGATAAATTTCTTGATAGACAGATTAGACGGATGGTATGTCAATGGAAACGGAATCATATCTTTAGTCTTCGGTTTGGACGGTAGCAGAGCCGTTCTTCTGTCGATGTCACAGGCGCGATCCGATGCAGTTGTCACAACAGCGTTAGGATAACCGCTGTTTGGGGAACCGTTTCCCCGCCCACATTTCCCTTTTTTGCTCTGACGAAGGGCTAGCGCTCGAAACGTCAGCTGCTACTCGCTTTCCACGGCGGTTAGCATACCTCAATCGACTTTAGTTGATTATATACCAGTGTTTATCTATGAAGGGTCTCCTCGTAGTCGTTTTCTTTCAATTTTACAATTATAGTGAAGAATGGCGTTAATCATAAATGTGATATTTTAAGTGAGATAATTGCAGATGGCTAATGAGTTGCATTGCAATAGCCCACTTCCGCGAGATGCTTTACTTGTCACGCACAAATGTTTCAATACGAGGCTCCGTGCTAAATTAAATTAATTCTTTTCTCAGAGAAAAGAATAAATTTAATTTAGCACGGAGCCTCGTATTGAAACCTTTGTGCGTGACAAGTAAAGTATATCGCGGAAGTGGGCTATTGGCAAGTAGTAGGAATAGGAGATATTGTAGTTGAGTCTACGAATAGCAGTTTCAGCGGTATTGACCCAAACACCTCACTTCAATGTAATGAAGCGCTATTCAAACTGTGTATCTAAATTAGTCGTGCTTGTTTAGGAGGGTGTTGGTGTCGTGTAAGAATGATGGTTTCAATGGCGCTTCATTACATTGAAGTGAGGCGTTCGGGTCAATACCGCTGAAACTGCTATTCGTAGACTCAACTACAATATCTCCTATTGAACGATTTAGCTTGTACATTGTTGTCCCAATTCAGACCACATTACTTTTTCCGTGAGTAATGTTTTCTTGTTTTTCTGTATCCCAATAGGAAATGTACAAATTTCTCTAACTGGAAAACAAAACGGTACTGAATCCTCTGGAGAGCTGTCGCATGATCTGAATTGGGACAACAAATGTACAAGCTAAATCGGTCTATTCGAAGAGCTTCAGCGTGCAGATTTTCAAAGTTTGAGAGAATAAAGTCAACGCTGATCGAGGAGGTATTATTATACTACAATTGAATGGAATGTATCAATGCAAGGACGTTCGATTCCCCTAAACGGGGCGTATAAATGGATACAATTTCGAACGGGATATCACCTTTAGTAGGAAGTTTTAATTTCAATTGGATGGAATTGATGTTTACCAGGACGGCATATCTCATCTAAATGTCGATACATACGGAATATTACATGGGCGTGCGGAGACATGGAATTTATCTTCGAGTGTTCAACTCGATATCTCACGAGTGAGCGCAGCGAACGAGAAGATTAATTCCATATCTCCAAGCGTCCATGTATTATTATTATTTTATAAACAATACTGGGCCCGGTTGTTCTAAGCAAGGGTAAGCGCGTGACGTGGAACTAAATTGTGGCTTAAATTGTTCCTGTAATCCGATAATTGATTTTACATTTGACCACAACTACTAATCTATTTCCATATTGGATACCTAATTATTATCAATTACTGATTGAAACCTGAACTTCAAAATGGTTATGCGTTGCTCAATTTTTATCGCGTAACAACAGAAGTCCCGTCCACAACCAGAAGTGTCGATCTCATACTAGGCCTAATGGAGAGTCTGAATGTGGGGTTTACATGTCAGTTGTCAGTTAAAATGTTGGCCATTTGTTAATCATTACTAGAGAAAATTTACAATGTTTGACCCACAAAAAACAAATTTGTCAGTTATTTTTCGGTTGTCAGTAAAAAAAATCGTCGTTTGTCAGTTATTTTTAAGGCCGCTTGTCAGTAGTGAGTTAACCCCATTCAGACCTTCTAATGGCCCATCAGTTTACGGTCAACCTTGTGACCAGGATCTTTTCGGTCAGATCCAAGATGGCGGCTACTCCGAGAGAAGACCCTGGAAAAGGCTGAATCACGTGACCAAAAATCTCCAGAAATCCTGGAGATTTTAATCACGTGATGTGGGCATCCAATATGGTAAATATGGAAACGGTATTTCCACGCGGCGTACGATGTAGTGAAAACAGGTCTACTAAACGGCTCGAAATGGTTGATTGTTTAGTGTAGTGGCTGCGACGTTTGCCTTACGAGTAGGCGGGAGCGGGGTTCGAGTTCCAGAAAATCTCTGAAATTTTTTTTACTTTGCCATTTTCTTGAGAAGTTTTTCTTGTTTACTGATCGGTTAGGTTTTTTTATTTTTCAGGGTAGAATTTTAGTTAGTTTATATTGTCATTTCATGAATTAATTAAGTGAGCGATTCCTCTCCTTAGGGGCTCGTTCTCTCGGAGTAGCCGCCATCTTGGATCCTGGTCACGAGGTTGGTTTACGGTATAATCTATATTTAGCACACAGTTCCCGCCAAATCAATAGCCAATCGTATTTCAACTAATTACTTCAGCAACTCTGATTGGTCTAAAATCCAAAAGCCTTTGTTCTACGAGAGAACTAATTTTGTATTCATAAGAAAACATTGCGGACAGAGCGAGGAGCGCTTGTTACGAAAAAAACACATTTCCGTTAAGTACTGGAGACGTGAGTGAACGTGATTCAGATGAGGAATTAAGCGAAGGCGAAACTAATATCTCGTGTACAACATCGGATTCGGATTATTCTGAATCTGAAAACTGTACAAAAGAAAATCATGCAACCTCAAACTCAAAGTCTACCAAGCCAAGCGGAAGAGGTTAAGTAGTTCAAGCAGTTTTATGCCTGTCACCATTAATAAAAATGTTTCCTTAAAAATCTCCTTTGTTTATGACCATTTAAAATGTGCCCTTCATTTCAACCATACACAACACGTGTCTTATTTTTCTACACTGGGCTTCTATTATTTTCCATATAGGCCCTTCGCGAACGCACTGCATTCTCAATGCAATGAGAACCTATAGTATGTAAGGATTTTTAAGTCCATCTGTCTTCCGAATCAGATTACGAAGTCTGAGCAAATTGAAACTGTTTACTTCAAGAGAATTCGATATAATTACCACCGAGAACTACAACATATTGAGCAAATAGTCAACCAAACCATATACTGTTTTTTTTAACTTACTATACATGTTGGAAGTGGATGTATTTCATGCGTTATTGTTTGTATTAAGTTTCTAGTTGTTTACTTACCTTTCTATTCCAGACATTGATGCCAAACTTTGTAAGAGTTACATAGCTGGTGACGTGTCACGCTCCTTAAAATTCGGGATTTTGTTTTCAGAGCCGTACTTGAATGAAGCTCTTAAACGGCAGTAAACCAGAAATATAAGAGGAAACTTACCCGAGGTTGATATCGAGGCGCGTATAGTCCACCATTGAATCGCTTGACTGTCTAGTTTTACAGACTCGACACTATGACCTGTAACGCTCCTGACATAAAATAATGGATGCTATTTCTCATCTACCCAAACTTCTCTCTGTGTTGCTATAACTCAATGATAACAAACTGTGTTCCGTTTCTTCAGTAGTATAAACTCTACATGCATGCATTGATTTATACCTCTTTCCGTTTTGGGACTTTGCATTTTTTTGGGTTTTTAACTTCTGATATGCCGGATCACGATTATATCGATGACGTTCTGCTCTTATTAACAATATCGACTTCCTGCTCTTCAGTCTGTTACTATGGTAACTTAGTAGTGGTTTGCTAGGCCAGAAATCACGTTGAAATCGAATAAAGTTACAATCAGCGATATTCATCTAAAGTCCGTCTGCACGACACACATTTTGGGCACGACACGACATTTTAGGTACAGTTGGAGCTCTCGTAAGCGACCATCTCGGTAATTCGAAAAAGTGGTAACTAAAGCTGGTCGCTTACGAGAATGGGCTCTCCGATCTGTCTTCCGAATCAGATTACGAAGTCTTAAGAAATTGAAACTGTTTACTTCAAGAGAATAAACGACTATTGATTCGATATAATTACCCCCGAGAACTACAAATATTGAGCAAATAGTCAAATAAACCATATGTTTCTTTTTTTCTTTTAACATTTTAACAACTACATGTTGGAAGTGAATGTATTTATGTTTACTACCTTTATGTTCCAGACATTGATGCCAAACTTTGTAAAAGAGTGCATATCGACGAGCTGTCACGCTCCTTAAAATCCGGGATTTTGATTTCAGAGCTAACTTACTTGGATGAAGCTCTTAAACGGCAGTAAACCAGAAATGTAAGAGAAAACTTACCCGAGGTTGAGAGGCGCGTATAAATCGATAAATTATGTCCACCATTGACTCGCCTGACTGTCTAGATTTACAGACTCGACACTATGACCTTTAACGCTCCATAAAATATTGGATTGTTTTTGGACTAGGCTGTTTCTCATCTACCCAAACTTCTTTCCGTGCTGCTATAACACAATGGTATCAAATTGTTTTCTGTTTCTTCAGTAGTATACTGACTCTGTATGCATGCGTTGGTTTATTGCTCTTTCCGTTTTGGGAAGGGGGGTTTCGGAAAAGGTAGTCTCAGCTCTCCTGTTAGGAGTGCCGTGTCCAAGTAATTAAGGAATGCCGTGCCCAAACCGCTTGCGGCCGTGTATGTATAACGTAGAAGGCTGACCCTGACCACTTCTCAAACTTAATCGACTGATTAAACACAATGAATTCGTTCCTCTAATTTTTCCCGGAGTCAATTAGGAAGTACCGGATTTCTTTGGCACTCCAGTTCGTCCAAGTCCTGTTTCCGAAGAACATCCGTTGAAACGAAGCCCAAGTTGATGGAACCACGTGCACGGCTCGGTACATCAGCTTCAGTTTAGCTGCAGAAACCGTCGAATTTAACCACTTATCCAAAAAGCGAGGAAATAAGTCGCATGGTCGATTGAATGAGTGTTAGAGGAATGTGCGAAAGGCTTCCTGGAGGAAAAATGTGGAAAGTTTGGATTTCCGAAGAATTACTATAGTAGGCCTCGAAGACTCGCCACATCAGGCTAATGGCGTCTCGTGTATGTTTCCTGCCTTCTCTATCTTTATTACGGGAGGGTGAAACATTCCAAAATTAAAGTGCCTCAAACCAAAAATAAACACACCAGTGATCATGATGAAGAGGAACAACTTCTCAACCGAGAATATCTTCATGCATGACTTTATTGACCATTTTAGTACCGTTTCAGATTTTTCTAAAAATTGCCATACATTCGGTGTATAATAATCATTAGCTTGGGCTGCCTGTGTTGACCCTGTAGGCGAGCTTGGTTATTAGCTAGCCACACGATTATTTCGTGTGGCCGGGGAACCTAAAACCATGTAAATCTCAGCAATCGTTTTAGCGATTTTTCTGGGTAACCGCCACCATTCACGAATCGGAAACAACTACGACGGATGTAACATCATGTTGGATTTTAGTTCGATTTGTAGCGATTTTACGGGAGCACGGGAAAAGAAAATTAAATCTTAATGGACTGAGTGTATAATTTTGAATTACGAACGAGAACCAAGTCTAGTATGCACATCCAGTCCGGTGAATTTAGTAATAATATTGGTATAGAGATATGAACTTGTCAACTTTGGGTTTAGCGTGTTTTTGCTCGTAGACCATAGCGGGAAGGAAAAGCGTAACACAAGCAATTGATCTATTTTTTTGCAACAATGAGATGATTTTGGTTTGTATATTGGACTGCTGGTCCGGCAAGGTGAGAATATTTATTATGTTCGCTTGTATTTACAAAATTGTGAAGTCGTTCCTAATCTGAGGACATTTTAGAGTCATTTATGGTAGAAACCGCTTATGTACGGCGGGCGCAATATCCGTGACTGTTGGCGATGCCGATCCTGGTTTGGCCGACATATATTAGCCCTCTTTGGCACTGACACGATTAGCAGAGATCCGCTTGGTTTTTTGGCCTTTTGCCACACGTATCATGTGTGACACCAGAAGTCCTGGTGGCACCGGATAACCAACCGATTCTCTGATCTGAGCTCGCTACTAGAAGCTTAGTATCGCTATATGAGCAGTTATAAGGTTCTGTTTCACCGAGTTACGCACGCACAGTCGATCTGATCAAACACTCCACGAGTCAGAACACGAGTGAATACAAGTATAGCACGAGTGAACACGAGTGAACATGAACGACTTCATGTAAGCCAGGGTACACTAGGATAATACAGGCGGGTATCCCAAAAATACTAGGATCCAAATACTATGAAGCCTCTGATCTAAAACTCCACACGAGTCAGAACACGAATGAGTACGAGTGCACTTGCGCTTCGTAATTTAATTAACAAAAGATATATTTAAAAATAATAAAAATTGTGTGATCGTCTTAGTTGTTTCGGGTTACCTGTGTTGTCAGTGCGGTTCCCGATTTGTATCGTTCGGGCTAGCTGTGTTATCCTAGGTACATGGCTTAGTTATTTCGGGTTACCTGTGTTATCAGTGCGATACCGCTCTATGTATTTTCGGGCTACCTTTGTTATGGCTCAGCTATGTCGGGTTACCTGTGTTTTAAGTATGTATGTTCGAGCTACCTGTGTTATCCCTAAGGTACCCTCTCGTGGCATTTAGATCCTAGTATTTGCGTAGTGGGTAAGCTAAATCCCACGTTAGCCTGCAATAACATCCGATTGCGTGGCCTCTTGCCTGAACATTATCGCTAACGTTTGTCGCCCGTGTAACTACTGCCGCGAGCTGGCGACGACGTGATAGTCAGTTTAAGAAAGTCGCGTCGACGTCACGTCGGTTGTGCAAGCAATCCATCGCACGTGCAGCCGCGGCGTCATTCTATTATTTTCGAGTGTTTTTACTCTTTCCAATTGTATCCGTTTTTGCCGTGACAATTTCATTGTTATTTTGACAGTTTTTTCTTTTTTTGGTGTTTTTGACATGTTCATGATCAAGTGAAGTTTAATAATTCCTCATCACGCTAGCCTTCCCCTTTTTTCTCCTTACCGTTCCTTGCGTTGAGATTAAACCTACCTTAAAAACAGTGAACGACGAAAAAGGAAAGTTACGTTTCTAATTTCACAACTAGAACGAGTCTGGGCTATAAGCTCTTCTGACGCTGGTGTAACTTAGGTAAATTAAGTATCGTTGTCGCATTTCCATCGATCCACTTACAAGTTATTAATTAACCGTCCTTGGCTATTAGAAGTAAACTTATTTAATTACCTACCTAGCCGGCATCGCTGTCTTCAATATAGTTATCATCTATTTTCAGTGGTTATTTTTCGTCGAGAATCGAAGCACAGTCAGAATTGTTGCCTGCCTGTAAACTTACTGTTTACTTTAATTTAGCCATGTTTTAATGTCTGGATTCTAAGAATGTTTTTCCCAGTATATATTGTTTCAGTTTCAAGTCCCCGAGGGCTGGTTCATCCAAGAAAACAAACTCCGACCGCCCGCACTCGTGACCGACTGGCGCACTCCCAACTGAGTTACACAGATGGCGATCTCGAGTGGCCACGATAATCAAACTGTTTAATTGTATTACTAGAACTTACTAAAACGTTTAGCCTTGTTGGGAACACTCTTAATTGTACCAAGTTCTTAACCTCCCGGCAGTTTTCTTTTTCGACGTTTTCACGTTACATGATCAAATCACCAGAACGAACTCCGCCTTTTGTTTAAGCAAAAGATATGGGGATGAAATATGGATAACCATGGGAAGAGGAGTTTCAGTGATATCAAAAATGTCCACAACTCACTTAATTGCCAGAAATATCGGAAATTAAAGGTCGCCTACGTGCCAACAATGTCACTCTATCGACACTGAATTAATTTCGTACCCTCTGCCAACGCAGAAAGCGGCATCAGTTCCGCCATAATAAAGCGAATTTCAAGCTGTAATTGGCGAGACAGGAACTCCGAGTTGCAAAAAAATAAACCTTGGAAGACGCCGTTTAGCAGTGTTGTAGTAATATTCGTTGAAGGTTTAATTTAGTTGTAAACTTTTTTCCTTTAATGTCAACTTAGTTTAGGACTTTTAATCAAAATTAGTTTAATTGAAAGTCTGGTTTTGAATGCTGTAGCAGCTGGTAAGTTTCCTAATTTCTGTCTTATACAGCAAACAGCAATAGCTGTTATTACGGCTGAGCCAAATGGTCAACGGTTTCACCCATCAGCTCTCACGAAAACGATGCTTTCGTGTCAACCATTTCAAAATGGTACAGAGATGGAGTCACGTTGAACGGAGATCACCAAGAAGATGATGCCCCAAACGATTATTTTCTAAAGAAAAACAAGAATAAATGTTAAGCAGTGTCTGTCCTTGGCCACTGGAGTGATTATATTAATATTATTTTCATAAAGTTGGCATATATGACTACTACATTCGTGAGAAACTTAATATTTACAGTGTTAGTATTGTTATAGTACTTAGTAATAGTACTAGAATTAGTATTAGAATTAACATAAGTATCAAAATTAGCATTAGATTATTACTGAATTCATGAAATTATGAAACTTGAGAAACATTAACATTAAGAATATTATTATATTTATGAAATTATTTATATGTAAACTAATTATAGCAATATTTCCTTTCGTATTACCAACACCCTTTTCCTCTGCTCTTTTTCTTATTTCTTTTGTATAATTCCTCTGGAATCGTTTTCCTCAATTTCTCCTCTGCACTTTTTCCTATTTATATAATTCTTAATTTTTTTTCCCTCGACTATTATACCTATGGTAGTGATCAACTCGAAAGCCTAGCGGATACTTTGACCACTTTATTTACGCACATCTAACCTAGCTCATTAAATTTAATAGCTTATATTATCATTCCTTTTTCCTAGTACATATTTGTACATTTTATTTAAAAAAAAATGAAAAATAGTGCAAAATAAATGAATCTGAATCTGATTTGACAGAATGTTTTTACAAGCCTTGTCTTCAGAAGCTTCTTGGGTCCGTAAATCAACAACTCACACGCCAACTCCTCTTCGCATTCAACCTTATCAAATCGGTTAGTCCATCCGTAGGCCACTCAGCGTCTTACAGTCGCTACTATTGCATCGAATGAAGCGACAGGAATGATAAAGCAGAGTAAGACGAACGGTATTTCAAAGAAAATTTCGCTTAAACAAGCTCACAGCTGAAAACATCTTCAAACGAGTCAATGACCCGATAAGATGGGTGAAACCGCTGACCGTTTCATGGTATTTGGCTCAGCCGTAATAACAGCTATTATTATATTACATACCACTTATTAACCGAGTGCGAGGTCGATACCGTACGTTATGGACCGAGTTACTTCCCCTTTTTTATAACCCAAGCGCGAAGCGCGCGGGCCGTAAAAAAGGTGGAAAAGGGGATCCATAGCTTACGGTACGACCCGGTCCATAACTTACAGTACGGACCGAACAAACGAAGTTTGAGACCGGAAGTAGGTGTAAGGTCCGTACCCGTACTAGCCTGCTTACAGGCTCTCGGGTTTTTTCGGAAATGTTAGTTTTCGGGTTGAGTTTGGGTTACCTGTGGGCCAAGCGAGGCCGAAGGCCAAGCGAGGCGGAGGCAAGTGCAATTTAAATGCACTTGTGCGAGATTAGCAAAACCTGTTCGTAAGTGCAATTTTTCACCTCCAGTCCATTGTTGATCTTTCTAAAACAGCGTTTTTAAAGATAGCTTGCTATCCATGCCATTTGACTTGCTCCACGTTAATTATTACGAAAATACGCTTACATGAAGAATTGAAAGCTCCATACTTCAATGCCTTTCATAGATATTTCATTTGCCGCGGCAGATTCACTTATATTAGAGCCCAGTAGCTGGTAACCGAAGATTCAGGCCTTTAGGTTTGCAATTTATCTTGTCCTTTAGTTTTGGACTTCAAATCGCAAAATTCAGTACGAAACTGCCTAGCCTGCTTGCCGGCTTTTCTGTATTTTTTTTCGGTCGTTTTTGTTTTCGGATTGGGTCACCTGTAGCCTGATTTTCAGACGGTACGACGTCCGCTCACTTCCTCCCCCTCCTCAGACGGGGAGGGAGAGGAAGTGAGCGGACGACCTCGTACCGTCTGAAAATCAGGCTAGGTCACCTGTGGCACGCGGTCAAAATGGGGCGAGGACTAAAATGAAGGGAGGGGAAGAAAGAAGAGCCTGCACGAATGCATTGTTTGTCGGAGTATTTACCGTTCGTCCACCGAATCCCGCCTGACAGATGTAGTTACATCGGTGGAAAAACAAACGGAGACATTTCCATTCGGCTGAAGTGTTACTACTTTCACACTGGTCTCCTTCATTTCTGCAACATCATCAATATTTCAATGTTGAGTGAGCACTTCATCGGCACTTGACTTCTATTGAACTTGAAACAAAGACTTTCTCGACAACCGCGAAGAAGTCGTTTTTATTGGTAAATTTTTAGACCGTGGTTGTTTTCTTGACAACGGGCTTCGATCGGGTGTCAAAACGGTTGTTGGTAGCTGGAGTTTGCTTCGAATGGCTTCAGGACTAGTTCTCTACTGCAGCTTTCTCCAAATAAATAAATATTTTATTTGTTATATAGCAGGCTGAGTATTACAGCTTAAAGCTGGTGGGGGCCTGCTTTACTCCACACACACTCCCCACTACATTAAATGTTTCGGACACACTACACTCGACTCACGGTTGATTTTTACGGAGGGAGGAAAACCGGAGAACCCGGAGAAAAGCCCTCGAATGCAGATAAGGAATCAACAACAAACCTAACTCACATACGGTGCACGAGCCGGGAATCGAACCCGGGACCGCAGCGGTGAGAGGCGAGTGTTTTACCACTGCGCCAACCTGCATCCCCCCACAGCTCCACTTACAAAGTTTTTCACGTAAAAGTACAAATATATAATTGAGATTTCTAATCTTCCTCGCACAGGGATTACAAACCGAGGAGAATTGACAACACTCAGTGGTGTTAATAACTGTGCAAAGCGAAGCTAATACCGTTCCACGGCTTCCTTCACGTTTGGAAGGAACTGGTAATATCTTTGGAGTTTCTTCTTGGTCCATATGCACTAGTTTGTGTTTAATACCGGGAAAATTTTGTACGTGAAGCACTGAACGGAGCGCTGTCATTTTGAATCGTGTTACATTAAGCGCGATTTTCATTGGCCAATTTTTTTTACACTTGGAGCGTGATGGGCTGTCAAGCGTGGTCAAGCGTGGGGGGAGGGGGTGGCGTAATTTTTTTTTTTAAACGGTAGTACAAATTCAGCTGAGCTGCTTTTCAAGTAGCCGTGAAATCTAAAAACTAACCTACTTACATCAATAATAAAACTATTGTACTTTAAGAAGATAAGAATTTACTACTACTTCAAAGATTATTGTAATAATAAAGATGATAATATGATTTATCAAACTCATTAATAATTCATGAAGCAAAAACAAAGAAAATCACCGACCGATAAGTGATCTTTAAATCTGATACAGATTTCGTCCTGATTTACATAAACTTTGGCTTCGATTTTCTCGGCCAAAATAAGTCGTATCGCCAAAATAACTGACTCTCTACATCTAGATGTTTGATAAGTAAGATAAATAATTCGTGTCCGATCTCATTCTTTATCTATTACTTAATATCTATTACTTACATACGGATGCGATGTTTATAAACAATTACTAAGGGCAGCCTTGAAGGAGAGTAATGAGGTTTTCTTTACGCCATTAGGCAGTTGATTCCACAGTTGTGCTCCGCTGTAGCTAAAGCTCTTTTTTAATTACTCACGATTTGGGCCGTACTTAGTAGTTTGGGAACGCTTCGTAAACATGTCTGTCAGATAATCCTCAAAACAATGGCATTCGTGCAAGCTCTTCTTTCTTCCCCTCCCTTCCCCCTCCCCCTCCCTTCATTTTCGTCCTCGCCCCATTTTAACCGCGTGCCACAGGTGACCCAATCCAAAAAAACGACCAAAAAAAATACAGAAGAGCCGGCAAGCAGGCCAGAAACTGCCCATCCATGAGTAAGCGAGCTTCCAGTTGAAGAATCCACGTCCACAAAGTTCCATCGAAATCCCTTCAAAATGAAGCAAATTCGCTTATGTTTGGTTCCAATGTCTTCCTCGATTTACCCTCTATGTATTCCCGCATAGAGCTCTGGGATAGCTGTCAAACTGTCCATTTGGCAGTTAACTGCTTTAAGATATTTTACTTCCGGTAAAACTTTCGCGCGTAAACCAAAATAACTCACAATTTCCAACTCACGCAAGAGAATAAAAACGATCTTTTTCCAAATGTCCGATGTACCTAATATTTACAACTGTGAAAGATATAAGTATCATATGAATATTGTCAGTCCCAAAAGCCTCCGGTATGTGAAAAATAAGCGTATTCACAGGGAAAACTGCTGACGTACCGCAGACTCGTCATGACCGGAATAGGTGGTGATGCTAAATGATAAGACTGAAGATTCAAGCACTTGATCAATTCTTGTCCCTCTCGTCCAAAATGATAATTGTAGAGCGACTTTCAGTTAGACATTCGTTGCAAAGTAAGGATTCATTATTTTAGATGAAGAAATGGCCGATATCTCACGGTATCCTGCAGAACAGCTTGATACGATAGCCTTATAACATGTACATCACAGGCAGAACCAGTCGACTTAGTTTCGCATAGCCAGCTGCTTAGCGCGGTGCTACGCAGTATGTAACTGGAGGTGTAAAATATGGGCGGAAAAACAAAAAGCAGGAGAGCCAATTGAAACTAGCTTTGTCGACAGCGTGCGAAATGGGCGAAACGAGCCAGGAGATCTTATCAATCTTGCAATCCGGTTGGATGGAAAATCCAGTCAGGCTTCCCTTTTGTATCCAGTCAGATACGTCTAATTACACCACCATAAGTCCTAGTTCCTTCGCCCGGCCATCATATCAGCTATAAGAAACGGTATAAAGGAACCGGGATCGGGCTTTGGTGTTAAATAAATGTTCGATTAGTGGCTGGGCATGCTAATATGCTACTACGATAATATTTTGACATATCAATGTTTTAGCACATTCATAAAGTAGAGTATCATTACCAGTCCAAACCGTTTTTCGATACGACGACGGGAAATCGCTTACTTTTGAACGCCAGTAATGGCGGACAGGATTTTACTCGTAAAATTCTCCTAAAATTTTGTGTTTGCGTATTTTTTTTACTAATTTGGATCAGTTTCTAACACTGATTGACCTATTGACAATAAAAAAAGTGGTAAATCGAAATTATGATAAATTTTCGTCCTAGTGGCACTTTAATAACATATTGACATTTTGACGTCATTTTACTCCAAATTAGAATAACAAAAGCAACCTCGTCCCCAGGGTCTTCTCCGTCAGATCCAAGATGGCGGCCACCCGAGAGAATACCCTGGAAAAGGCTGGATCACGTGATCAAATACTCCCAGGTTTTGCGAGTATTTTGTCACGTGATTTGGCGATCTAAGATGGCGGCCAAGCTAAATATGGGAATAGTTCATGACGTGTTCAAACCATAGGTATCCCAATCCGGAGTAAGCGAGATTTCCACGCGGCGAACGATGGAGTGAAAACAGGTCTACTAAATGACGAATTGTTCAAGCAAGCAACCGTGAACGACAATCCTGCTGGTGTACGTTGGATCAAACTAGTGATCTAATCAGTCGGCTATCAAATAAAAAATAACTATGAAGAAGCAAAGACCGATACAACGTAGAATTTTGAAATTAGTGGTACAATATTTCGGCTGTCCACACCAGCCTTCTTCAGGTACAATGAAGAACATTTACATTGGCGTGTATTTTTGAACGTGATACTGAGCTGTCATAAAACAGATTATTACAATATGATAGATCGTGAAAAAATGTTAAGAAGGTGAAAACAGATATCTAGTATGACTCTTCCCGGATGTTAAGGCCATAGATTTAGATTTTAGATTTGTTGTTAAAGTTATCTATCGTCCGGCGGTGTTCGTTAAATCTGTCTTTTAAGCGTCGTTTAGTCTCACCTATATATTGTAGATTGCAGCGGTTACATTGAATCATGTAGATTAGATTTTTGGTGATATAGGTCAGGTTAAATTTGATAGAGCGTGTTTCACCGGTGGCAAAGAAAGTATAGTTAGTAAGTCCGTCAGAAATGTAAGGGCAAGTGGCGCAGTTCTTCCTACAACGGAACGAGCCAGGTGGGAGTTGTAGCTGGGAATTAGTCGAGTTAGAAGGGAGTTTAGCTTTAACGAGTAGGTCACGCAGGTTGGTGGTACGTCTAAAGGCTACCATGGGCAAGTGTTGCTCGAAATGGAGTTTACTTGGATAAAGAAACAGTGGAAGGGTATCACAAAGCTACCAGGATGTATCTAAGCTAGAAGAGAATCCTAAAAATCCGTTAATTTTCTGTTAGCGTTGAAGGGAAGCGATCGATAGCACCTGTTCAGATTTAACGGTTTTTATAGCTTTCCCACTAATGAAACTTACCAGGAAACTCCCCAGTAATGCACTTATCTATTGCTCTACCAACCAATCAGAATCCAAAGTAAAACCAAACGCAAATTTGGTTTTGGTTTTGCTTTGGTTTGTCATTGGCTCACAGGGAAGCCATTTATGAGTTACTTGAAACCCGCTCTATTGTCACTTGTGTACGTACATGCGGACCTTTTTTTATTACGATTTTTTAACATTTCAACGCAATGTCCAACAACGCGCATTAACTTCATCATATATTATCGACACGAGTATATCACAATTCCGATTTTGGTATGATGTCAAGGATCGTAAGGCATTTAAATCTGGGGTGGTGTTTTTATGGAAAAAATCGCTTCACTCTTCTTTTTTCCCTCCTCCTCCTCTTCCGAGTCCCGATCCGCTTGTCTAATGAAAGCGCAGTCTAACTACCCCCGATGTCAAAAGCGGTTGGTTCTGTTTTGCTAGTCACGTAGCAACAAGGGAATTCTAATAATAAGCAATTATTCAGTCGGAACTCGACGTGCAATAGCTAGAGCGTGACGTACAGTACTACAAGGCTTACAGCTGCTCTCTGATCTGAACACAACACTCAACGGACGCTAATCCTGACATTTTTGTCAGTATTTCTTGATTTGATACACAACTGAAAATGGCACGACTTGAGTGATCGAGCCATGTCACTGAATGCAACTGAGATATAAATTGAACAGCTCTAAACGCTCAATCAACTTCGTAGTATTACAACAAAGATGGAAGCACCTGATTTGAACTCAAATCGACGATTCCTAAACCGGAGTGACTGGTTCAACTAAAACAATTAACATCCATATAGGCATCGTCGATTGAAATCACTGACGATGGGTAAGTGAGATACATAATTCTTCATTAATGTCTTAAGTTCGTTTATTTTACTTCGTATTTCAAGATTTATTGCTTACGAATCAATATTGTAATCAGTCTCACAATTCTTAGCCTGCGAACAATTCTGTCTTTGCATAATTGCCTCAATCGGAGCTGTGAAAACAAAACAAGCACATAAATCTAACAGAATAGTTGTACCCCTTAACTGTTATGTACATGTACTGCACGTTTGATAAATTGCTTATGTGTTAATTACGGTAAATCTCATGCAGTCTGTTGAACACTCCAATCCAGCGATGCATATCCTTGCATGGCGTGACGTTTGCCAAGGTTCCGCTTTCTATCATAATGGAGTAATACTAATGTATCACGCAGAACCTAATCAATAATCCGTAATTCTAATCATAAAAAAGGTAAAGGCGTTGTTAACAATGTACATTTAGATGTAGAGCTTTGATTCCTATCATTTCCGGTCATGATAAAATAAGAGTGAACTTTCATCATGCTCCTGTTATAAATTATATTTAGTACTACGGATCAGAAAATTCAGCTACATTCATAAACTACGCTGAGGTCAAACCGCTGTAAAGTCTGTTGTAACGCAATAATGATTTTCAACGGGGTTAAATCACTAACCCGAGGTTAAACTGTACCGAGATTACAATTACAGATTTATATAGCGCTACCCTAGGGATAAGTAAGGGAGCAGGTCAAAACACATGCTCCAGATAGGGACCCATTTTTTCACCAGACACAGCTGTCAGCGCAGGGTACCATGCACCCCCATCCCCCATTTTTGACCAACTATTTTCCATTCTGGGGGGCCTAGTGGTAATTTTAACACAGAAAATGAAATGATAACGTAAGACAAAACATGCAGTGCATTTGTTTCTAGATTATGCCTTTTAATTTTGAAGATATTTAAGAACAAATTATTTTTAATATTGAGTTATCTCTCCAGAGGAGATGGCTGGCAGCAGCCCCCACCCCCTACCCCAAAATGGGTCCGTCGAGAGAGCATGTGTTTTGACCTGTTCCTAAATAAGTTGCCCTTGCTTCAAACAACTGTCCTGAAGTATACACTAAGCTGAATCTGGTGCTAGTTGATCTTGAGGCAGATTTCAGACTCAGAGATTTCAGACTCAGCCCAGTCAAAGCTAAATCCTACTAACAATTACTTACACGTCAAACCGTAGATTTCAACTGACTATAATAAGCTAAGGGACCGGCCATTTATTAGAGGGGGGTGTGGGCTGGTGCAAATGGGGAGGGGGTCATACCTTTTTGTGCACCAAATAATGGGTCCATCAGAGTAGTTCCTTACTAGAATCCCAAGATTTGTTTAGGAATGTTCTAGAAAACCCTGATAGAGGAAACGATTTATATGAGAGTGAAACAGATTTTAATAGAATAGAATCTAAGTACTATGATGTCAAGAAAATGGGCAAATTATTTAAAGAAGCTAAATATAAATCTGGCTTCTCGATTCTTCATTGTAATACATGAAGCCTGCAAAAAAATCTTAATCTCTTAAATGATATCCTAATAACACTCAAGGAAATGCCTAGTATTATCGCTATATCAGAAACCAAATTAAATGATGATAATATATGCAATATATCTATTCCAGGATATAGATTTCTGGGATCCAATTCCCACACCAATGCTGGGGGGGTGGGGCTATATGTTATTGAGAGTATTAATTTCATTCGGCGACAAGACCTGGAAATTAACTGTGATGGAATGGAAACTTGCTTTATTGAAATACCAAGAAACAAACAGAAAAATATAATTATTGGATGTATTTACAGGCATCCATCTAGTAATCCTGAAACCTTTCAAGAACTTCTAAGTTTGAAACTTAACCACATAAATAGTTTAGGATTTGAGGCCTTTATTGCTGGTGATATAAACATAAATTTCTTTAACTATATAGCTCTGATAAATTTACTTCTGAATACCTTGATATGCTGCTAAATCTAGGATTTATGCCAATAATCACTAAAGCCACTAGAATAACTATAACCACTCTGCCACACTTATTGATCACATTTATACTAACTCGCCAGAAAAAGTCATACAGTCTGGCATCTGCCTTGCTGACATCTCCGATCATTTACCTTGTTTCTGTACAATAGCAACAAGACTTCCTCCTGTTCGAGGAGTAAAATATTAAAGAGATTTCTCCTCTTTTAATAATGATTTATTTATTGAGGAATTAAATCAAATAAACTTTATGAGCCTGATAGAGAATGATGTTAATCTAAGCATGAATAATATTGCCAACACAATGCAGGAGATAACTGATAAACATGCACCTATCAGAAAGGTACCTAACTCTAAGAAAAAACAACTTAGAAAACCCTGGATATCAAAGAGTATACTTGTGTCAATTAAAAAAAGACAGAAGTTATTTAAGATCCATTACCTTACTGATCTATAGAGACCCCATAAAAGTAAAGGAATACAAGATTTATAATAATAAATTGAATAAAATTAAAGCTACAGCTAAAAAATGTACTTTGAAACTCAATTTACTATAAACAAAGATAACATTAAAATGACATGGAAGCTGATTGGTATGCTAATTAAGAGGAAGACAAATAAGGGCTCTCCTATCTCAAAACTTATTCATAATGATAAATGTTACGTAGATAAAGCTAGTATTTGCAATCAACTAAACTCCTACTTCATCAATGTAGGACCAAATTTAGCTGCACAAATACCTACCTATGAAAACCCCAATCCCACTAAATTCATAAAGAGAACTTTTCAGAGCAGCTTCATGTTCCGAGGAATTTTAATACATGAAGTCCATGACTTAATAATGGCCCTAAATGTAAACAAGTCTACAATAGGCATTCCCTCAAAGTGTATAAAGTTGGCAAGTAATCAATTAAGTGAACCTTTGGCTCTGATTTATAACCAGTCTCTCTTGGAGGGCATTGTCCCTGATATATTAAAAATATCAAAAGTGACACCTGTTGATAAAGGTGGAGAAACTATAGACCCAACAAATTACCGACCCATCTCCACACTAGCTCTCAGTGTTCACACAGTTGTTTGAAAAACTTGTACACAGACAACTTATTAGTTATATAGAGAAATATGAAATCCTGTGTGAATTCCAGTTTGGGTTTAGAAAAGGCAGATCCACTGAACAGGCGATTACTGAAATCACAGACAATTTTAAAAATGCAATAGCTCCCTTACCAAATATGGACAAAACATGGGCAAGAATTTTCCTACTGTTTTAAATATGGGGTTTACGTGGGATAAGAATGAAACTGCTATCCAAATATGGGAAATATATGGGCAACTGCTATCCCATATAATTACCATATTTCAGTGACCCATATAATACCCACATAATAAAGTTTAATGTGGGAAATATATGGGCAACTGCTATCCCATATAATTACCATATTTCAGTGACCCATATAATACCCACATAATAAAGTTTAATGTGGGAAATATATGGGCAACTGCTATCCCATATAATTACCATATTTCAGTGACCCATATAATACCCACATAATGAAGTTTAATGTGGGAAATATATGGGCAACTGCTATCCCATATAATTACCATATTTCAGTGACCCATATAATACCCACATAATGAAGTTTAATGTGGGAAATATATGGGCAACTGCTATCCCATATAATTACCATATTTCAGTTACCCATATAATACCCACATAATGAAGTTTAATGTGGGAAATATATGGGCAACTGCTATACCATATAATTACCATATTACAGTGACCCATATAATACCCACATGTGATTTAATGTGGGAAATATATGGGTAACTGCTATCCCATGTAATTACCATATATATCAGTGACCCATAATACCCACATATAATAGGCCTAGGGTTAATGTGGAAAATATAATTATATGGGCATGCAACTTCTATCCCATACTGTATATCTCAGTCATGCATATAATACCCACTTACCCTAGTGAAAATAGATCTGGAATTCCGGTGGAATCCAGAATTCCAGGTTGAAACATGGAGTCCGGTGTCCAGCGGGATTCCGGTCCGGAGTTCTGGAGTCCAGCAGAATTTCAGATGGCTGATACCCAGAGCTCCAGAGTCCAGCAGAATTCCAGATGGCTGATACTCAGAGCTCTGGAGTCCGGTGGAATTCCAGATGATGATTAGTCTTTTATGATTGCATTTAGGTGTAGTTTATGTCTATTGTGTGTGTATTGAGTTTTAAGTAGTAGTTTCACACGTTTGTATATTTCTACACTGGTTACGATGCTGTTGCATGGTTTGATTGTTTATATGCTTCTAGTTAGTTATATCCTTATTGATTGTATTATTTTCAGTTTTTACGTGAATTCAGCATTAAATGATCTGCAATAATTTATTACGACAAGTGTTGAGTTCTGAGTTATAAACCCCTGCTCAAATGGCCTATCAGGGATGGATGTTAAAATCCCAACATATGACCTTGAACGACCTTCCCAGCCGTTAGATGTAAATTACCCAAATGTAAATCTCCAATTATAAAAATATACATGAATAAGTTATATAAAGACAGTCAGAATTTGAGTTTAAGAAAATTTACTAATACACAAAAAATAAAGATTTAAGTGATTTACATAAACATCCTGATTGATCGGTAGCAAATATTAGCATGCAATTATAGTACACAAATACAATTACCAAAGTAGTGAACCTTGTCCTCTCAGATGCAAATTAGACGATAATCACAATCAAAATCCACAAGCTGCCTCCCTATTTCCCCTTAGTACTCATTCTTATCATTAAGGCAAAAAATGAAGTTTCTCCTACATCGTCTTTCTTGTTATGATCGCTCAGTTGTTACAATGTTAGTACTTTTAAAATAATACAGGAAAACTCTGAATTTCTAACGAGACCTTGGGCTGATCAGGTCCCTGATATAAATCCACAGATCGAAAGGAAGCGCTCACTTCTCTCGAGTATTATTTATGCAGTGGGAGAATTACAGAGAATATAGCCGGTTGTAAAAACGTTTTCATGGAGCTATTTCTGATGCCAATAATCTATACATCACGTCTGCGATCCGCCATCTTGTTTGTTTGAGGATTTCCCAGCATGCCTCAAGTGGAGCCTCGTTTCAATAATAATAATCTTTAATCCATAAAACACCGATAATGGTACATAGGATACACTACAAGATAACTTCAAGAATTACTAGTACAACTACTAAATACAATCAAAATACGATGGCAATATTCTGCAACTAATTTCATAGAAGAATCGTCATGCATATTCAGAAGATATAAAAACAGATCTCTTGTGTTAAGCAAACGAAACGAGGTATTTCGGTTATGCAAATTATCCAAGAACTCATTCCTTAATTTCACAAACTCTTCATGGGTACATGACATCAAATAATGACATTCATCGCCGACCTCATTCAGGTTACATAATGTACATTTACGATCTTCATAAGGAACCTTAGTATAACGACCAGATTCAACCGGTAGTCTGTGCGCTGATATTCTCAATCGTGTTACAGCCTGTCGATAATTAACGTTTCGAATTTCTGTCAAATATCTTTCAAACCCGAAGTTAGTTTTGACATGGCTGAAAGTTCGGAGTTTACCACAAGTACGACCTTGTTGAATCTGGTCTTTCCAAAATTTAGTAAAAAGGTTGTGTAACTTCGCTTTCAGATATCTGCCTAAAATTGGTAGCTGATTCAGTGGTATGTTAAGGTCAGTTAATGACCTGAGTTCACACCAATTTAATAGATAATTTATAAATACCACAGCCTGATGGTTAGAGCGAATACAAACTCGTGCAGCTTCACCAACGAGTGTGGTATCATAAGAACTGTCTGTAATGCGTACCCAATACTTTGCCACTAGGGAGGAAACTTGTGCAATTAAGGGAACTCTGCCTAATTCACCATAAATTGCCAAATTGGTAGCTTTAGAATGGACCCCCAAAATACGCTTGAAGAATTTTAGTTGTAATTTTTCTAAATTACTTACAATCTTAAATAATTTTTGCTTAAAGGCTTCGAAAGACGACATTTTCCCCAGCAAATACACGCCCCATATTTCACATCCGTATAACAGAACTGGGACAACCATCGAAGAGAAAAGTTTTAGTAACACTTTAACAGGAACATTCTCCACGTTTGACATTTTCTTCAAGATCCCATTATATGCTCGTAACGCCTTATTATAAAGCGTTTTCATGGCAAGTTTAAAATTACCTCTGAAGTGAAAAGTTATCCCAAGATATGTATATTCTTCTACACACCCTAGTTCAGCGTCCCCAAAAAACCACTTGGACGTTAGATATACCCGTCTTTGAGCCTGTGTCCCAAATATCAAAATTTTTGATTTTTTCAAATTGACCTTTAGCTTCCATTTCCGAGTATATGACTCCAACTTCCTAAGACAGCATTGCAATCCTGACTCAGACTCCGATAAGAGTATCAAATCATCAGCATATAAAAGACAACTTAGTTTAGTATCACCAAGACTCACCGGATTACATATGGATGTGAACAAATTTGGTATATCATTGATGAAAATATTAAAAAGCGAAGGACTAAGATTACATCCTTGTTTAACACCGATATGCGACTGAAAAAAGGGTGTGATGCCCTGTTCTAGCTTTACTGCTGATTTAACCGATGAATACATACTTAAAAGAATACCAACAAATTTCCTACTACAACCATATTTAATCAATTTAAAAAATAACCCCTCCCTCCAGACACTATCATAAGCCTTTCGAAAGTCAATAAAACAAGCAAATAATGGTTTATTCCTAGATTTATAGAAATCTATCAAAGTTTTCAAAACTAGCAAATGATCCGATGTTCTAAAGCCATGCCTAAAACCTATCTGAAACTTATTCAAAATGTTATTTTCCGCCAGGAAGAGGTTAAAACGTTCATTAAGAATTAATGTGAAAAATTTCCCCAAACAACTACTAAGGCAAATGCCCCTATAATTACTGGGGTCACCTTTACTCCCGGACTTATGGAGAGGCACTATAAAACCTTCCGACCATGCACTCGGGAAGACACCGCTAGATAAAACCATATTAAAAAGTTTAACGAAATAAGGTGCTAAAGTTGCAATCGAAGATTTAATTATCTCATTAGTCACAGAGTCACTAGCACATGCCTTGTTATTTTTGAGTTTCTTAGATAATTCACAGACCTCTTCCACTGAAATCGATTGATCAAGAATTTCATTACTTTTGACGGCCCAAAAGTGAAAATCCTTAACGAAAAGAGCCTCGTTGCTAATGTTCTCAGAAGAAAAATTAACTTTGTTCAGATCCTTGAAATAGTTAAACCACTCAGCAGATGAAATATCTCCGGAAACACCATTAGAATGATTCTGTTTGATAGAGTTTACGAGATTCCAAAACTCTTTCGGATTAGATTCTGACAAAATTTGGATTTTATCCAAAATTTCACTATGAAAATTTCTCTTTTGCCTCCTTATCAACCTTTTATACTCCTTTTTTGTTGCAAAGAATTTGTGCCTCAAAAAGGGATCATTAGGGTATTTCGAGAGTAAGTTACCTAAATTGTGTAGCTCCTTTTTAAGATCATGACAACTTTTGTCAAACCACTTTTGTTTTTGTATCCGATTCGATTTTGATTTACCTGTCCGTTTCCGTTTCTCAGGTATCACTTTTCTAGCTACGTCAATTATTACTCCTGTAAATTTGTTTACAACAGAATCAATGTCCAAACTATTTTCATCTGATGAAGAAGAAAACAAAACGTCCAACTTATGAGAAACCTCATTAGAGTTAAGAGACTCATGTAACGCTCCCTTAATATCTTCACTCCATCGAAAAGACAAAGGATGCGGTTGCAATTTAACCGTATTATCCAAAACATTCGGAATTTTAATCTTCATAACAAATGATAAAAAGCAATGATGAGAAAATTCTGTGAGGGAGGAAACTGAAAAATGACTTATAAACGGAAAAAGATTTTGAGACACAACGGCATAGTCAACCACACTAGCACCATTGTAAGTTTGGCACGTTTTTCGCGCCTTTTTTCAGTTCTTCCCTCCGAAAGAATAATAAGCGGCCATTTCTGCTGTGTGCCCGAGTTTGTCTACAAAATGGAGAAAAGTGAAGCATTCAGTAAAGCTAGAAAAAGGTAAGAAGTACACCAGGCTGTTTATTGTTTCTTGGTATATGTTTTTTTGCCCCCCAAAAAAACGTTTGTTTACTTGAATAATCACGACTCACGAGTTTGTACTGCTTGATATTGACAATGACATTGATAATGTGCCAGGCCTCTCAGTCACTCAGGCTCAGTAGAATGGATTTTCTTATTGTTGGAATCTAATCTCAAATTAAATCATCGAAAATGGATGACACTAAACTCAGTTTATAGCTACTTGAAGTAGTGTTTCAAACCATAAAGTTTACCCTAGGACACCGAGACGTATAAATTCCAAGCGCTGGCGTTGGTCTGTTCATCGTAGAGTCTAGAGAAGTGTTTTCTGCCGATATTTGGTGTTTACTCTTTCCTTTGTTCGCCTTTAATTGATCCAACCAGATTTTCGAAAATTATGATGAGTATAGTCATAGAGCTCCGTTCACCCCGAACGAATAACGGATTGATTATCTTCCTTACCACATTCATGTTCTCTCTAAAAGTAAAACGTAAAATTTGGGGTTTTCACGTTGTGTTTTTGGAGACAACATCAACAGTTGAAATGTAGGCAAATTTTGATTAAATTCGCTGAAAATCGCTCCAGGCACAGACAATAACTACAACAAGACATATTTTGAATTTTATTAAAGATTTACATTGAAAATCGAACACAGTAAATTCCCATACAAACTCTGTAATTATTATAATTGACACATAGCAAGCTTGGGGTACCTGTGCTGTTAGTTCCGATTTGAATTGTATTTTTTTCGTAAAATAAGAGTTTATACATGTACACTGTATATTTGCATGCCTTTGTGTTACTTTCCTTTCAGGAAGGATTACCAAGAAATAATTATATCCTGTCAAAGAATATCAAAGGAAACTTTTTACACATTGGAATCACCTGGACAGTTTTCCATGCAATAAGCTAGGTCATCACTTTTTATGTCAGTATTTTTGCAAGACTGTAAAGCAGGGAACGAGCCAGGCTGCACCATTCCCACTTTAAAAATACATTTGTCCCTTGAAAAAAATACAATAATGGTCAAATTGACCTGCGTTGGCCTCTTCCAAAGGAAATTAAATGCGTGGACCAAATTGTCCCTTCTGGCTCAACCACTTTTTTTTTATGACAAGTGTATGCTAATAATACATGTTTGGTTTGTTAACACTGACCAGTTATCCACAAAGGCATTTTATACAATATACAGTTAATTATACAATAAAAAATGTTCCTTGGTCTCTATTATCTGTGGATTTGATCCTTTAAAGTGCCTATGAACCTTATTTTTTTATTTTAGATATCAATGGGGATGATGATCCAAAAAATTAATCAAAAATGCTCCGAGGCCAGAAGGCCTCCAAGAATCAGGAAACAGATGCAAGCTGAGTGAACTGTTGTTCTCAGCTGATACGTGTGTTTGAGCCCATGGTGCTTGACGCTGGCCATTGTTTTGATTAGGTTGTTTATCAATGGCTGCATAAATTAAAGCTAGCTTTTAGTCAAACTAAAATGCTCTCAATTGTTTATTATTTTCATAAAAGAAGTACACACACTTTGGGTGACGAATTTCATAATTTCTATGGGATTACTGTAAGATCCCAATTGAGCCCTTGAATTTTCCCCTGGTATGTGCTTCGAATATGATTTGAACAGTACTCAGTAGGATGCCAGTTGTACTGCCTTTAGATCCCATTTGATTTACGAGTGTGACTTTTCACAACTCTACAAGCAAACAAATACTCTTGGTAGCTTGTTTTCATGTCTCCAGCATTCAGTTTAGCTGCATTTGGAAGATCTCTACTTTCCTTGCAAATGATATATTTTGAGTGCAAATGTTTTACTCGCACTCAACTCAAGGAAAAACCGTTATTTAATTAGGCATATTCGACTAAAATTTTCTTTTAAATTGTAAATATGAAAAACTTAAGATTAAAGAAAGTCAGTTATAAAACACATTATCATTTGACCCATACGGCCATGTGCACACGTTCCTTTCAAAATCATTTACAAAAGTCACATGATACGATGAGGGCCGGATGTGTATGCCGTGAGTGGGCCGGAAAAAGCTGTCCGGCCCTGCACAAATTTTTCTTGCTGTTTTGCAGTTTGATCTACAAAAAAATATGGTCATATTAAAAAACCTATTGACTGAGTTAGGTTGGGATGGACGGGAAAATATTTGGCTTGAGTTCATGACTTACGGATGATCTTGCTGCACTTGGTCCATACATCGTGACCTCAAGCCAAATATTTTCCAATCTGGCCCTCCCACTCAATCAATCACTACCTAATATCTAGAAATAATTACATGATGGCCCAAACTAGAGATGGGTCAGTGATGCTTGTAATATTATTACAGATTGAAATTGCCAATCCAGTATTTTTTAGGGGGTCATTTAGGAAATAAACATGTTCTAACTGCATGCATCTGGTATTTTTTTAGGGATAAACAGGCTCTTACGACAATAACAATAATATATTTATACACTCCTGACTAAACTGAACATGTGCAGCTGGAACATTAGTTTGAAAATTTCTATGGTTGACATTGAATTAATGGCAAGTTTATTTTAATTTGTTAATTGATAATCCATTTTAGAGCATTTTGAGTAGTACACTTTCTTGGTGAAGTATATATTAGGGTATTTTTCCAGCTTTTCAAAAGAGCATCCCCGGCATTTTCACAATGAAGTCCCCCCCCCCAATACATTTGTATACATGTACCTATTATATCTTGTATATTTGACTTATACAAGATATAGGTACATGTACATGTATAGTGCTGAAAGCTAATTGGCAAAAAATAATTTGTATTGGTTCTCATACACACTTAATTACATCTCAACTTTGAAGTGTTGGATATTTCAATATTATTATCCTCTGCAAACCATGGGAATTCCATAATATTGTATTTGTACACTTGCAGATTTGCAATGCCTTTGGCCAGAGGCTGTGTTGCACTTCAAACTGCCATTGATGTTGTATTGTTAAAAATGTATTAACTTACTTTTATTTGAGTAACATCTTGACACACAAAGGTTTTTAGTTATGACATGTAATTAGTGGCATCTGAAAAAGGGCTGCTGACTTGACACAAATTATGTAAATTATGTCAGATCAATTATACCCTGCAAAAGTTTCTTGAAATGTAAAGCTATATTTTACCACAAAACATGGTAAATAAGAGGACATATAAACCATGGTAAATTTGTTAAATGCTTTATACACATGAATGTATAATGGTGTTTGTTCATGCAACTGCTTTCAAGTTTTACCAACGATATACAATAAACAAAGACCCATGTCATTTAGTAGTCAATCTTGTCAATTTTTTCAATTGTTTGTCAAACTTTATTTACAGTAAATCAGTTAATTGTTTTGGCATTATTTTAACTTTAGTCTTCCTTAATTATGCCAACTGATTACATATATACTATCAGAGTTCTCTTCCAGCATATCATATGGCAAATAAGAGAAAAAGGGAAGAGACCACCTGCAGCTGTGTATGATGCTTTCTTTGTTACACTTATGTTGAGTTGACTTACCTGTCATGCATATGATATGTACATAGCAACCCTTGTCATAAAATAATCCCCCATGTGACTGACATGAACATGGACCTAGTTGATTCCCATTTTAGGCCCATATATAAGGGATAATAATATGGGCCTACAACAGTCATGCATGGACCTATACTGTATATAGTTGATTCCATATCAAGCCGATATATACGGTAAATATGGCCACATATTTTTAACCCATATAACGTCCACATATTACCCATATATGGGCCTACTACGTATTTGGTTAATTCCCATAGTAGGCCCATATATGTGTATTATGTGGCCCATGTATGGGCCACATATATTTTTATATGTGGACCATATGTGGGCCATATAATTCCCATATATGGGCCTAATGTGTTTTGGGTGATTTCCACATCATTTATTATCTTACCCATGTATGGCCCACATATAATAAATATACGGGCCATATATGGGCCATATATCCCGATATATGGGCAAACTATGGGAATCAACCAAATACGTAGTAGGCCCATACATGGGTTATATGGGCCATATATGGAAAGTATGTGGCCTTTATATGGGTCTCATAAATTCTACTGAATTTAGATATGTGGGTTTAATGTGGCCACATATGTGGGTTATGTGGCCCATGTATGGGCCACATATATTTTTATATGTGGGCCATATGTGGGCCATATAATTCCCATATATGGGCCTAATGTGTTTTGGGTGATTTCCACATCATTTATTATCTTACCCATGTATGGCCCACGTATAATAAATATACGGGCCATATATGGGCCATATATCCCGATATATGGGCAAACTATGGGAATCAACCAAATACGTAGTAGGCCCATACATGGGTTATATGGGCCATATATGGAAAGTATGTGGCCTTTTTATGGGTCTCATAAATTCTGCTGAATTTGTAATGTGGGTTTAACGTGGCCACATATGTGGGTTTAATGTGGCCACATAATATCCATATAATATCCATATTTTGCCCATATTTTGTCCCATATTATTTCCATATTTGGCCCATATATGGGCCATATGAAAATTTTGGTAAGGTATAGATAATAACCTATTCACTTGTGGAGTGTTTCTAGACTTTGCCAAAGCCTTTGATACTGTAAACCATTCAATTTTGTTAGAAAAACTGAAAAAGTATGGAATTAGGGGAATCCCCCTTCAATGGTTCACCAGCTATCTAACCAATAGACAACAGTATGTATCCCTAGATAACGTTCAATCAACTAAACAGACAGTAGTCTGTGGAATTCCCCAGGGTAGCTCGTTAGGCCCCCTGTTATTTTTATTGTATATAAATGATATTTCAAACTGCTCAGACAAACTGTCAATTAGAATATTTGCAGATGATACAAATTTATTTGCCTCCTCCCGCAACAACTCTGAATTGGAAACCATGATGAACCAAGAACTAATCAAAGTAAAAGAATGGTGTGACTTAAATAAACTTTCAATCAACCTTAAGAAAACTGACAAACTTCATGATCATAAAATCTCCCAAAAAGAAACTGAACTCACCTATTAATATAAAACTAAATAACAATGATGGCACCTAGGTTATTCCCTGGAGAAAAAAGACCATATCAAATACTTAGGTGTGATGATAGATGATACTGTTTCCTGGAAATATCAAATCTCATTTATCTGCTCGCGTATATCAAGAAATATTGGCATTTTTTATAAACTTAGACACTATATCTCTCTACAGCAAACGAAACAACTCTATTATAACCTCATTTATCCATACATCTCATACGCGATCACTGCCTGGGGCAGTGCCTATAAATCCCACTTGAAAAAAATCCAAACCAAACAAAATCATCTTGTTAGAATCCTGTTTTTTGCCACTCTATATGGAAAAAACACTGAAAGTGCTTTACCACTACTAAACTTGCTAGATATTTTGACAGTTGACAATGTATACAAACTTCAGGCCCTAAAATTTATTCATCAATGGCATAAAAAACAATTACCAGGAATTTTTGATAACTATTTTCGTTATGCCAAAGATATACATTCATATAATACCCGATTTGCATCACTATAGAACAAACGCTGGCAAACAAACTATTTCCGCCATGGCAACTGACTTATGGCAACAACTTCCCTAGTATGAATTAAAACAGCTCAATATACTCAGTTTCGCCAAAAATAATAAACAACAACTGTTCCTTAAGCAAAATTAATTTCTTCGATCAACTTAATTGAATTTCTTTGTTAAATTTCCTCCATCTATTTTTCTCTACTAAATTTTTTTGAATCTCCAACTTTTCTCCTTCGTATTTATTAATTAGTGTGTTAGATATAGCATGATTAGCATGCTGTGTGTGTATATATACGTATGTATGTACATCATTTTTTTTTTTTTTCTATTGTTATTCAAATTGAGATTAATGTGTGTGTGTGCTACATTTCAAATATAACATAACAGTCTAGTGTCTAACTCGATAACCTCACGGTTTATTTAGACTCTAGGCATTTCCTTCTGTGTTACTATATTTAGTATATTTTTGTAATAATAATAATAAAAATTCTAACTAAATATAGAAAATGTAACTGAAAAAAAATCATTGTGAAATGTGAAATAAAGTATTGTATTGTATTGTATTGTATTGTATTGTATGGGGGGCTGCACAAAATTCTGCAACCATTTCTGAGGGGCCATGTAATTTTGTGCATTCCATTTTCCTTTCTACTAAAGAAAACAGTCCTGAAGGGATCAACCACAATCAAATTTATTATCAAAAATGATATAACAAAACAACAAAATATGGTGTATAACAGTCCTTCACTCTATTGTAAATGTTGTTGTGATTTAGGGTGGGTCATGTCATTTCATGTGCACTCTCTTGGGGGGCCACATTACTTTATGCAGTGACATGAGCAGGGCCACTTGAAATTATGTTAAGGAAAATGAAAATGCACCAGCCCACCCCCCCCCCCCCCCCTCTAATAAATGGCCGTAAATGGAAGAATAAATTACTGATGGAAAAAAACATAACAGTACTAAAATGAGTGTTAGAGCGGAAAGGCCAAAAGGAAATAGGACAATAATATGAAGCAGCAATTAACGACAGTATATAGGTAACAGTGCTTCGGTGTAGACAAAATATTGTTTATGCCGATACATCCCTCCTAGATATTGAGTTACTCGAGTATGATGTGCGTGATGCGCGGCGTCACGCTCGGTTCAACAACTCGGTTGGAATAAAATGGTCGTTGCACTTTTAATCCCTCACTGGCAAGTTACATCGGATAATATAAAAGTGAACATACTACTCCATGGCTCTTCTGAATTAAGCAGTAATAAAAATATTGAAGTTTTTAAAGCAATACAGTTTTATATTATTGAAACAAAGCGCTTTGATTAATTTAACTGGCTTTAGAGTAGTATTATCAATTTTATAGTTATGCAAAAGTGTTTGTTTTTGGTCCCTGTAAGTTTTTCTAATTATCACAATATAATTTGACATATTATTTTCTATTATTTACTTATTGCGATCTATTGTTCATGCTTTCTGTTTCCTTGCTTTATCTATCATTATTATAAGTCGTTTCCTTTTCTCTACCTTACTGTAAATATTGTAATTGTAACGGTAGTGTGAGCTTCCTAGATGAGCACCTGGTGCTCTTGAGGCAAACACTAGGTGGCGTGATGTAGTGTGTTTTGGTGGCGTGATGTAGTGTGTTTTGGTGGCGTGATGTAGTGTGTTTTGGTGGCGTGATGTAGTGTGTTTTGGTGGCGTGATGTAGTGTGTTTTGGTGGCGTGATGTAGTGTGTTTTGGTGGCGTGATGTAGTGGGCGTGATGTAGTGTGTTTTGGTGGCGTGATGTAGTGGGTGTGATGTAGTGTGTTTTGATTAGGCTAGTCGGCGTTCAAACGTTTTGGTTTGCCTTTTTTCTCGACAATATGGAATGTAAGTATTATGCTATTTAACAAATCACTTAATGACTGGCCGTCTGGCCCCTCGGTAAACCAGTGATTTTTTCCCTAGAACCTTGATGTTTCCCTCGACTTGTGGGACTCGGAAAAATGCACTCGCAGTTCGTAAAATATCAGTGCGTATATTTGTCATGCGGAGTTACCCAAGTTATACCTCCACAAAATTCCAATTTGATCTGTGGATTAGCCGGGTCCTGACTTTGATTAGCCTCTATGCATAGTTCTTTCATGTATATTGTTACATTTTTATAGTTTTTAAAGGACCATGCTTTTATTGTATGTGTTTTAGATTGATGTGTTATTTATTGTGAAGCGCCATAGGACAACTTATGGATCATGGCGCTATAAAAATATTTTTTTATTTCAGGTCACATTATAAATTCAGAGTTAGAAATTCAGATTAAAGCCATACTGGTATACGCGCGTACTTGGTGCCTTTTTAATATAGGATGGTAATTTTGTGGTCTTTTCAAGAATTCCTGCCACCCGTCTTCGTCAGTTTGACATGAGAGTTGTCCGCGCTCTTCCCACCCCTACCCCGAGATCACGCGCTTCCAATTCTGTTGATTCTTTTATTATGGTCTATTTTAGATTTGACCGTCGAGGATTTGATCGCTCATCCCTCATTTCATAATCTGACGCGGTGCCTGGACAGGAGGTTAAGAGTCATTAAGTACTGGTTACACTTGGCTTATGAACTTGGCGTCCCACCCGATGTTCAGCAAAAATGCGCCATTGGCACGGAGCACAGCCCCACAGAAAGGCTGTTCGAGTTCCTACAAGCTAACAAACCCAATCTTACCATCGGCGAGCTCAAAAAGGCATTGCAGAAAATTAAACGTAATGATATCCACGGTCTCATTACAGAGACTACCAGTAAGTACATACTCATTATCTTACCTATATAACCGTAGTTATCTTATAGTCAGCTATGTACTGCAAGTATCTCGTTAAGTCGGATTATTTTATACAAAGCAGGCTCTTATTGGACAATTAGCCATTTCGTAAACTACAAAAGGACTGGAACCGAGTGTGCAAATTCAAAATTAATTGTATTTTAGTTTATAAAAACGAACTTCACCACAATAAAGACCACTGACATGGAAATTATTATGTTTACCGAGTTTGAAGATATTTGAGTAAATATGAACTGAAGTGTTTGAAAATTCGGGTGATGGCGTCCCTCTCTTATTTTTGTGATTATTAAATGCTTGCTATTCAATTCTTATTTACTCAAACATCTTCAAACTCGATAAACATACTAATTTCGATGTAATCTTTCTTGTGGTGGGGTTCATTTAAAAATAAAATTAGTTATGAATTTTATTAAATTCGATTAAACTTAAACACTCGGCCCCAGTCCTTTTACAGTTCACGAGAGAGCTAATAGCCATGTAATGTTAGAATACACATGCACAGATGACGTCACGTGTTGCACGAAATCATTCTGATTGTATCCACTTTTGTTCGCTAATAAGATGCCATTTGGCCGTGAGTCTTTCCTCTTGTAGATACATCGATGCATATGACGTCAAAACGTGACGAGAAAATCAGTCAAGATACTCGACAGCACCTCGTGGCGTGTTTCGTTGTTCTCGTCACGTTTTGACATCCTCTGTGCATGTCGGGTGAGGGACAGACTGTCAGAGCACGGCAAAATGACATCTATTTGTTAAATAACAGTGAAATTTAAGGAATTATAAGTTAAAAAATATATCGAAACTACTACTACTTCTACTACTTCAGTGGTGGTAGAAAAATTAACGACGGTAATTAAGGTATGTTGTACTTTTCTTTTTTTATACCGCCTTACAAGTGTTCCCATACTGAACTGTCGCGCACATTTTAATTGAGATGGAGTTAGTTAAATTATACAAACGCTAGTTGAACATTTATGTCTTCTTTCACCTTTTTTCAGACTTCAAAGATGACGATAAAGTAGCTAAGGTTATCACTTCGTCGTCTTCAGATGTTCTTGACAACATAGCTCTAAAGTTGGATACAGCCGACCCCGGCGGACCTGTATCCAACTGGAAAGATCTCGCATGTGAGTTGGATGTTTCCCGTGACAAGTGCAATCAGTTTGAGTGCTGTTTTTCTCATAACCCAACCGTTCTTCTGTTTCGATATCTGTGTGCAACTCGAAAAAACCTCACTGTTAAAGATATCACCGACAAGCTACGAAAAATGGAAAGGTATGACGTCATTCTGAAAATGGAAAAGGGGAAGTTTACAGGTAAGTCGGACCCTTTATACTCAGTAAAATAATCGGTTAAACTGATGTAACCATATAGGTTTTTAAAACAAAGTTGGGGATTCGGCTTATGCGCGGGTACAAGCATAGTATCCCGGAGCCAGACTGCGAGAAGCCATAAATGTTCTAATAGAAACCCAGTGCTCTAATTGTGACCCATGTTCTAATTGTAACCCACCCTGAAAATCAATCTATAATAGTGACCCAGTGCTCTATTTGTATCCCGGGGGGACACTATTAGAACCGGCATTTTATTTCAATTTCAGAATGTTGACAAATCACTTTTATTTACAAGGAATGAAAGAAACAAAAAATGTATCAATGACGATGACATGTTTGATTAAAAACCAAGTTTTGAGTTCAGAATCGTCCAATGTTTCGTTATTTTTGTTATTTTACGATCGCGGAGGTTGGGGGTGGGTTTCTATTTATGGACCCTAATTTTAGCATCTATAATAGTGACCCAGTGCTCTAATTGTGACCCATGTTCTAATTGTAACCCACCCTGAAAATCAATCTAAGGAATAGTAACCCAGGGTTTCTATTAGAACATTTACGGTAGCGCTCAAAACGAGCCCCCAACAATACAAAACACCCTAACCTTTAGAACGAGCAGTACAAAAATAATAGAGCTACAGTATAATGGTCCAATCAGAATTCAGGTCTCGAGAGGTACTGTATTACTCACTCCCGAAGAAATCACTCACCCCAGGCCCCTCTGTGAAAATCCAAGATGGCCGACCACGGACTCGGAAGCATGCGCTTATTAGTTACGCCAGAAAACCTCGCTATCTCATGTACTTTAAAAAAATGAGGTTACTTAAAAATGTGTTAGCTAATGGGGGAATAAAAGCATAAGAAATCTAGAGTAATCATTATGTTAAAGTGCAAGTATCATGTCAAAAAAATATAAAAATAAAAGTGTACTATTGTGTTTGTTTCTCACAAAAAGGTATTAATCTTGTAAATTTGGTAACATTTCTGGCATTTAATGACGTGCCTGTGACGTCATAAGATGAATCAACTCCCTCCCTAGAGAAAATTAACTACTACAATAGAATCCCCTAGGTTTTCTTTGTGACATCACAAGATGAATCACGATTCCCGCAATTCGGGTAGCATTTATTCTAGTTTAATTTCTGCTCCTGCCTCTCAAAGAAAACTAAGTTAGACAACTAAAGTATATCAGAAATAGAATTTGGGGCAAAAAGAGTTCATGTTGTTTTATGGCGCTACTTGCACTTTAAAATACATACAAGAAAAGGCGGATCAATCCTGGTTTCTGGGAAACCCCCACCCCTCCCCCACACGTCACCCTAACCTTTAATGGTTAATCATTAATAGAACGATGCATATCCAAGGGAGGGGTGGGTGGGGAGTTTCCCAGAAACCGGGATTGAGCCGAAAAGGCAAGGTAAATTGTAACCATATTCAAAGTCGTGATAGCAGTTGGCATGAATTGGATTGACAACAATGTGTTCCGAGGTTTTGCTTCAGGTAAGAGCATTTATAAACCTTCAAACTTTTTTTTCCAAAAGTCCTCTGAGTTTGCGGTGCTGCCTACACGCTGGTGCGGCCTATACGCGGGAATTTACGCGCACGGTATTCATTGTCTTGAAATAACACGGTGTTCTTTCTTTATCAACACGAATCTCTCCAAGATACAGACCGCATAAGCAACGTGATCGATCTAGATTCTGAACTTCTTAACGATGTTGCAGACAGTTTAAACAAAGAGGTTCCAGGTCTTAAAGGCTGGCGAGGCCTGGGTAACCTCCTGGGTGTGTCTAGCGATGATTTAGAGGACCTTGATCCCTCCAGCAGAAATGCCGATCACAGTCCAACTAAGAAAATGCTGAATTGGCTGGCATCAGCCAGGCCAGACACTACAACCGAGAAGCTAGTCAACGCATTAAGGATTATCCAGCGCAATGATGCAATAGAAATTATTGGTGAGCTAAGTGTGTTTGTGCATATGTTTGCGTTAATGTTGGACACATTGAGCTACATTCGGCTGTTAAACATTGTATTGCCGTTTCCGCTTTTCAATTCATAGAAATGTCATATTTCAAATACTGCAATTTGCTGCGTTTTATAAAGGTTTTCAGCGCTTTTATCAAAACTTAACTTAATTGTACCTAACTTTGTACTTAATAAATATTTACAGAACAGCTAAGGCAGATTAAAGTCAGCCAGGAGGAGACCGATCCTGTAAAGAGAGTTACTGTGAAGACTGCTACGACTTCAACTGATTGGCAACAACAATATAGTGCAACAGTGGCTCCTTTCTCCCTAGATACACCACATAGCACGACAGTATCAATGGCTTTCGTTTTCCCTGATCACCAGCACAGTGTCCCTACCACAACAATATATAATAATATTGCACCTACCTGTAACACAAGTACAACATCGATTAGCTACCCGATTTTGTGTGGCATCCAAGCTAGCGAACCCTCGACGACTCGTGGTAAGTTTAAAACATATAAAATGTAGTAAAAAGGCCGAATATTACAACTCCCAGAAAGAATATATGATGACCACTTTATTGCTGATATGGCATTTCAGGCTCTTTATATCTATATTTCACAACTGTGGTCATGATTGAAGTAGGTTAATTGTTACTCCTCCCTCTCCGCCACAATGATTAAGAGAAAAATATATAGAATTCTACGTCTAATCAATACCATTCCGTGTTGAGATACAAAACCATAGCTCAATAATCGTTTCCGTTGCTAACTCGTGGATGCGCGCAAGCGCAGAATGGTTGGCGCGAACTCACTCATTCACTCGGTAAGGTGTGTACTAATCGATATTATCGATCTACTCATGTCATGATGCCCCATTTTTCAATCGATATTTCCCAAAGTTCACATACCTAAACTATTCGTTCAGTCACGTGCCCAATCGATTTTATCGATCTTCTCATCTGATGACTCATTTTTCAATCGATATTTCCCAATTTCACGTGGGCCTAAAAGATTCGCGCCCAAATCTCCATCGCGGTCTTTTCAGTGTTACTAACTTTACTAACTTTTTATCTGTTTTATAATATAGATTTACACGCGCGATGAAAGGAAACCGTCAGTTGAAAACAATAAAATACGGCAAACCATGTTATATACTCTGATAAAACATAGATTTTTAGCCAATTAGAGCGCGCGTACTATCGTTACTATCGCGTGCAAAAATTCTGACCCCCCCCCCCCCATGAAAATTATATACTTATATACTTATATCGGTTGCATCATGGGTAATCCAAAAATGTGCTTTTCAGACATTTTTCTAACAAAAAATATATCAGGTAGGATTGAAAAATGTACGAGTTAAACATTTTTAGATCATTTGGGCCCAACCGTTGAAGACAACAAGTTTTATTTTCAGTTTTAGTTGTACTAATTTATTCCATGCGCTTGCCATTGGGTCCGGTGGACCGAAACGCTGCTATGACTTTAAGGAACTCACTGTATTCTGAACTTTAATTTCTCCACCTCGCACTAGCTAGGTTTACTCTATTGCCCTGAATGAGGCTGAAGTATTCACTAAATTCATTTCAAACCTTGGAGCCTAGGTTTAAGCGTATTATCAATGCGAAACACGTTCTATATTATGATAGTTCGATGTGTGCGATTCTGCCAAACATCCAACCAAATTAATTATACACAGCGTAGCTAAAAACATTTTTTATGAAGTCCGCAATGCGGTTGTAAAAATCGCATTTAGTTATTGGAAAGGAAAGAAAGATCAGAACCGAAGTTGTTTTAATCTGTTTAAATTATGGATCAGAATTAAATGGTTTTGGTCTTGTGTAAAAATAATTTCTCCTGCGTGTTACATAAATTTTACAATTGGTCGTCAGTTAAACTCACATTGAGACTAAATCATATGTAAACCTATTATTTACTTTGGCCTCACTAGGTTGTAAATTTATTGGTATTCCCGACAATCATTCAAAGATAATTTTTAGTAATAAAATAAATCAACTGATACACAGTTTGATTCAATCTTAACCATTTTATATAACTTAAAATTTATCTCGCGTAGAGTTCTAAAGTCGTTAACTGCAAGATATGTCAGAATATATTTAAATATGCATCGCGAACATCAAAACGAAAACCGCCCGCATTCAATTCTGAATAAAATAAAATATGTTTGATCAATACTTCATATGCGAAATAATTACGTCGCAAAAAAAAAACGCAAAAGAAAACTGCTGTGTTCCCAGTGAAATTTTAGCTCTTTGGCAGACTTCACTGAACGGCAACAATATTTTAGCTGCGTTTGGCTTTAAAGTGTTGAATTTGGTTCAGTTTGTTTGGCAGAATTGCAAACGACTGGTGGAACTGCTATAAGATAAAATAGAACGTGTTTCAAATTGATAATAAACTTAAACTTAAACTTAGGCTCCAAGGTTTGAATGCAATTTAGTGAATACTTCAGCCTCATTTAGGAAAATAGAATGAACCTAGCTAGTGCGACGTGGAGAAAGTAAAGTTCAGAATACAGTGAGTTCCTTGAAGTCATAGCAGCGATTCGGTCGACCGGCCCAGTGGCAAACGCTTGGAATAAATTAGTACAACTAAAACTGAAAATAGCACTTAACGCAATATTTCTAAACTATTTTGTCATTTTCTAAACTATATTTTCTCTGCAAAATCTATTAAAAAATGAACTTACTTGAGGGGACTTTCAACTGTTCTGCAATATACATTGTTTTGAGTCCTTAAAAAGATAAAGCAATGCTATTAATAGAATGCGAAGGGGAAAAATACAACCGTTTAGACCAAACTTGCCTGCTCTCAATTTCAGAGTACTGGTAAGTATATAAGTATATAATTTTCATGGGGGGGGGGGGGGGGGGGGGTCAGAATTTTTGCACGCGGCTGTATATATATATATACAGTCGATCCAGGAAAGGTTGTCTTACAGAAAAGTTAATTACACACATATAACTGTCACGTGTCCGTATATACAGAATAAATTAAATTCCCTGTGGTTTGCTGGTGTCGCGAGTTGGTAAGACCCGCGGCCCGGATATATAGAAAACGCGAAGATTCGGAAGCAAGAATACTCGAGTTCCAGAATCAGAGTTTGGCAGCAAGTATACAGGAGAGAGACACAAATTGGATAAATGCAGTATCAGTTTACAGGAAGGTTGCGTTTCATCTGGATTTTACGAGTAAACATTTACGTTTTATTCTAGAAGTTTGGTCGTGCTTTTTGCACGAGCGCGTAGGGCGAGTCCAATTTGAGCTTTTTGTAAACCGTCTGATTGACTTTTAATTAAATACATGGACAAATGAGCGGAACAAATAAGCTTTGCTTCTGTTTATTCAGTCTTGAGTTCATACTAAATCTGTGGCTAAAGGTACGCACTTTTCTCAAAATAGCCCAATGACGGGGTCAACACCGTGCACGCGCAAACCTTGCCTTTAACTCAAACCAAGCGTAATTTACTGCATATTGTTTTCCTTTTCCCCCCTTAGGCTTTCATTATAAAATATTGGGTAAAATATCAGATAGTCAATGCTAGAGAACAGTAAGTTTGGGAAACTTTTGAACAAAGTTCGATATGTACAAATTGGAATCACAACACAACTGGTATGAAGTCATGCACATCAGGCAAGACCATTCAACAATTAGTATTACAAAGTAAAAACGTTCAATAATAAATAATACGTAGGGAGGTTTGCTTCAGTAACTAACAACTAACTTACACTGGATAAAACACCGGAATGTTTTGCGATGTTTAAATCTATTAAATCAACTACGCTCAACCACGTATATTAATTTAGTCTAGAATTAAAACTGTTGGTTAGCTTCGCAGATAACAATAACGAAGCAAGTCTAATTTTTGAATATTTAATATTTTCTTAATAAGTGTCGTTAAAATGCCATTGTAGCATTTTCTTCAATGCATTATTTAAAATAAACAGATGTGGCTGTATTGCAACCGATGTATTTTTTCAATTATTCTACGCAGTCAAGCTAAAAAGTTATTCATACTACACAGGACAGTTTAGTTTTTTTTATTCAAGAAGCCAAGTGAACTATGCATGCATCAGCACGCATTCAGCTCCGGTCGAAGTGAATGAGTAATCATGATTCAGTGGATGTTCTTCATATTTAAACTACAAATTAAAGAACGGGAAAAAAGCAAGAGCTTGCATCTATGCCGTCCGTAAATTAAGCCGACTTAAGGTGGCTCGCCTGGATTTTCCAGGGACGCACCATACCCAATTTGAACGGCTGCTACTCCACTGTCAGAGCACGGTCGAGCTAGCCACTTCACCCATTTACTAGAAATAGAATAAACTTTCCAAAAATGTAGGTTATTTTTACATCGGTGTTACCATAGCAACACAGCGTTGACGTCATGTGTTTTACATATCAGCAATTTTCTTGAAATCTAGACCTAAACTTTTAAAACGACCTAGTGTCCCTTGTAGTCTAATTGTAGGCCTTCAAGACTGCAAAGTTTAAAAAAATTGTATGAGAGCGTTTTCGAAAAAAAATGGGTTGAATATTTTCATTCAAAAAATAAACAATTCGCCTTACTTCCTGTTTAGTCGTCGAGAACTGTATGTCCCGGACCGATTCAAACGCTGTTTTTAGCATATTTCATACCTGTGACATAGGACTACTTGCCATGAAAATGTCATTCCATTTGCTTTATTCGATTCCGATTTATGGAATAATAAGTAATGTAATAAATATGCTCATTTTACTCAGAATAGTAATGTATTTGCTAAGGAAGCTGTAATTCGAAAACTAGTCGATACAAAATTTTTTATATCTTTTCACCTGAAATTCAACATGTACTACCCTTGCCCTGTAAATTTCAAGAGCATTGAATCAATTTAAGGGCGCGAAATAAAAACAAAAACACAGGGAACTTTAACATTCATCCACGCAAGCTTCATTGCTGTATCATTTTGTTTATAGCTTGTGTCTTTCCGAAATTTCTCTTTTGTCTAGATTCTACATACTTGTGTGCTTTTGAACTAACAAGTTTATCATGCACGCTTGCTACAATACGCTAATGCCGGAACTCTCGGCTGAACACAGTGGATCAGTCTATTGATTTTACCAATAATACAGTACAGCTCGAGACCTGTATTCTATTGCTTTTTCGTGTACTGCTCGTTCTAAAGGTTAGGGTCTTTTGTATTGTTGGCTAAGCCAATACTGTGGAGTTTCCCTGAGTTCGAAGCTCTGTATTCTGAATTCTCGAATGCGGAAGTGACCATACCCTGGTCACACGACGTACACAAGAACACACTGAGGTAATAAGTTAGGTACTGTAGTGCCATAAATATACTTCAACGGGTGCCATAAATATACTTCAACGGGTGCCATAAATATACTTCAACGGAAGTGAGAAAGTCGGAGGCATGTTTTCTGTTTCCTGAAATCATAAACTCGGATCATCACCGCACCAGATCTGAGGGAACCGGACTTCAGAAATCGCACTCCAGATATCCAATTTCGGATTTCTGAAATCCAGTATCTGAATGTCTGATTTTGTAGTTGGAAATTTGAAATCCGATTTCAAAGTCAACGAATCGTTCCAAAATCTGATAAATGTTGCGTTTTTAAAATAATTTCTCGTCTTGTTTACATCTGAGAATAACAATAAATGGTTTGACCGCAAAGAGAGGTGGTTGGTGTTAAAAAAATATAGTTAAAACGATCGAGAAAAACGACATAGGCATGGTTAGGTGAAATCATACACGTACCTATATGCAATGTAGGTGATCGCCAACGGTGAAATATTTCGCCACATAAGAAACTGGGTTAAAAACTGAAAATCAAAAATCACCAAACAAAAACTTCTAAATATTTGTTTTATAAAAAGGCTAATTAATCAGGGTAAATTAATTTAATGATTCACACCAAACGTAATACATTTCATGTCGGATCCCCATGCTGAACCACATGTTTACCATTGAGAGCACATTTAAAATACGCTTTCCATCCACTAGTTCGTCATTGAGGCACTACATTTTAATCATGTGGGATGAATACCATATCTTTACTGTTATTTTCTAGGAAGCTCAATACCTACAAATTTACCAAAAAAGCCTCGTTTCCTCTATGGTCGTGACAATGACCTGAAGGAACTTAAGTCGTGGATAACAAGTGATGGTTGTGACATGGTACTTGTGCATGCCCTTCCAGGTTATGGAAAAACGACATTAGTGGTCTCCGCAGCCCATGATCTCATTGAACAAGGATGGTCTGTCTTGTATGTGAATTCTCGTAATGTGGGTAGTGTGGATGAGCTGGCAGTGAAGATCATAGAAGAAGTTAACAAAGGTGCCAGTCCTGGCAGTAAGCCCAAAGACCAAGCCCTGTCGGCGTTAAAGGACTTGGAGAAAGACACGGTTCTTATAATAGAAAACCTGGACGAAATGCTGCATCCTGAAGATAATATTATTTCAAATGAAGCATCTCTCGTATCTGCCTCAGGTCATGTACCACCATCAATCCCTGATTTACCCTGCCCAATTAGCTTCACTTCGGACAGCAGAGAAGATCTAGACGCTTTTATCAAAAACATTGCCACGAGCCAGTTTTCCTCCAGAGTTCATCTTCTCGTCACTTCAAGAGAAATCATTAACTATGTAACTTTCGAAGTAGAACATCTGGAATTAGAGCCTCTCAGCGAGAGAGACACCGTTGAGTTTCTTAGAATTCGGGATCCCTCTCTAGATTGTAAGACAGCAACCAGTCTGGCAATCTGTTGCGGAGGTATACCCTTACTTATGCGTGTCGTTCTTGCACGTCTTAAAAATGAGAACCACAAGATGTTGTCAGATACACTAAGCTCCAGCCCTCCTCCGTATATGATGAAAGAGTTCCATCGTAATTTAGACACAGTGCCCGCTAGTGAACGTATCGATTATTGTTTGGATAAATGCTTTCAAAACCTGGGTCCTGTCCTCCAGGAAGTGTTTGTCATCATGTCAATCTTTCCGGGTCCTTTTACAGTCGACCAAGCAAGAAACGTTTTTGATGGAAAGGGACAACCTCTGAAAGAATGCCTTTTTAAGTTGAAGCGAAATCACTGCTTTGTTCGATATCATGACAACAACTCAGGAATGTATGTTATTCACTCTGTAATGAGATCGTTTGGCTTAAACAAAGCAGAGAACTTCAAGCACCTTTTCGATGCAGCTCGCCTGAAGTTCATTGATCACAACTTGACTATCCTCTCGGACATGGACAGAGAGTTTTTCAGCCAAAAATCCCAAGCGTCCATTACAAAGTACAAAAACGAGAAGCAGAACCTCAAGGAGGTTTTTAGATGGTGTATTATGGATTGCGAAGTAGAGGACGACGGTGTAAAGAAGCGTGTTATTGACGGTATCACCGAAGCAGCAATATTTTTGACAAAAGTCATGAGGAGAGTTGAGTTTGAACGGCTCTTCTGTAAAATGGCTCATCTCTGTGTCGATGACAAGGCTAGATACAGTGCATGTGTCACATATGTAGGAGCTAAGATTGTACTAAGCTGTATGTGCGAGCCTTCGTTGTGCCCAACAGCACTTTCTAGGGCTGTTAAGTGCTTTGAACAAGCCAACGACATGCAGAAAGATAGCGGCATTACCAGTGGAGAAGCGCGCGCACAATGCCTTAGCAAACTTAGCCGATGTTTGGTACGTAATGGCGAGAAAGAGAAGGGATTCAATACAATCAATGAAGCACTACAAATACGCAAGACAGCCTCTCTTGATGATGAAACGACGGAGAAGCTTAAAGTCATGCTTGCAGCTTGCTACAATGATTTCGCAGGTGGGTCATATTAATGCACATAATCATTTCCCAATTCGCGTTTGCACTCTCCTATCCAATATCACAATGAATATCAGTGCGATATGTTCTACGATATCATAGCCTGCGAATACAGCCGTCTCGCATCGGGAGACACAATTAAAACGTGTCCCCCGAGAGAGACGTCTGCGATTCAAGGCCACAAATTTCATTCTGATGACGTAATGCGGCCACGATCTGGTCGCGTTATTTGATTGACTTGCATATGATAATTAGGCATACTAGCCAATCAAATGACGCGACCAGATCCTGGCCTCATAACGTCATCAGTATGGAATTTTTGGCCTCGAATCGCAGACGTCTCTCTCGGGGGACGCGTTTTGATTGTGGCTCCCGATGCGAGACGGCTGTGTTCACAGGCTAACGATATCAGTGATTTTTCTTCAGTTTTTTCTCTTTTATCTACACATATGAGTATTTATACTTCATAGTTTACGTCTAATAGTTGTCTTCCTTGATTTTTCTCAGCGGCCGAGAGCTACATCAACAATGATGAAAAGGCAATCGACATAAGAACGAATTTGGTGTTGCCAATCTACAGGAAGATCCTCGGAGCAGATCATCCCTTTACCGCCACCACTCATAGCCACATCGCGAACAACTACTTGAAGGTTAAAGAGTACAGTAAATCTATCGAATTTAATATGAAGGCACTCGGGTGCAGACAATACCTACTAGGTGACCACCAGGAGACAGCTCGTTCACTGTTTGACTTGGGATCGACCTATCTGGAACAAGGTAAACATATAACACAACTTAGAGGATAAGCAAATCGAAACAGAATCAGTCTTAACTGTTTAGTTTGATTGAATAAGAACTGGTTACGAAGGTTAGGAAGCCTGTCATCATCTCACTTTCCCTGGCCCCTTACAATCAGAGTAGTTATTAGTAAAAGACGTGACATTCTTAGACTGTGATCATAGAAAAGCCATACATCCAATCATGGAAACTAATGGAAAAATTACGGAAAAACCATAGAAACTCTTGGGAATTAACGCATGGAAAGCCATTAAAAAAACATGGAAAAACCATGGAAATAACGGAAAACCATGGAAAAAGTATGGAAACTCATGGGAACGCAAGGAAAAAAACATTTAAAAAACCATGAAGAAAACCATGGAAATTCATGGTAAATCATAGCATAACCATGGAAAATCATAGAAAAACCAAAGAAATATGGATTTCTGTGGTATTTCCTTACTATGGATATATACAATATTGTTGGAAATTCCAATTTACAGCATTTTCCCATGACATTTCCTGATACTTTCAAGTATGGGAATATACCATGGAAATCCGAGAATCCATGATTTTCCATGCATGGTTTTTCCATACTATGAGAATTGGTTGTTTTTGTCCAGTGTGGTCAAGATCTTTCTGCGTCTTCTGTTACCAGGTAAGCTCCAAGATGCAGTCAAGTACTTAGAGGAAGCACAAGCCATGCAGCAGCGAGTACTTGATACGCCAGAGGAGACGATCAAGACTTATCAGAAGTTGCACGAAGCTTACAAGGCCTTGGGAGACGATGATAAGGCTGATGAACAGATGAACAAGATATGTTGCTGTACTACAAGGGTACAAAACACAGGAGTAGACATTCGCCCGCCAAAGAGCATTCCTAAAACCAGAACACCTAAATACAGGAAGTCTGTTTCCTGATTAGCTTTGGATTTAGACGAGTCTTGGAATCTACATGGACGGCATTAACCAGTACCAGGCCCAGGGGGGAGGGAGAAGGGGAGGGGGACTGAGCCTGATACTCAGATATATGTACATCTATCTTGGAGGCTGTACAAATATCTATCGTATAAAACCTGTCTGAATAATCAGATATTTTTTATTGTTTCAACGAAATGGGAAGAATGACAGGTGCATTACCCCGCAGTGCAAATGATTGTGGATTTGCTCAAATATGGACTACAGAGGACGAAGAATGCTGTCAAAGTAAGAACTTTGGAATTAGGTACATGTATCTCGCATTCGGTGTAAAATATGGAATTGAAATGCAAAAACTAACAGTATAATTGGGTTGCCTATGTTTTAGCTTCACCAAATATTGTCACGTTATGTTGTGACTTTCCTGCCGGCTGATGCGCGGTGAAATAACCCAAGTATCTCGAGCAAGGGTTCTAGTCCTGGCAACGTCCTCTGGTTGGGCTGTGTGAACGTTTGACTTAGTATACTCTACCTCCTTAGTTCTAGATACTTCATGGCTCGTTAATTTTAAAATTATAAAGAAGCCGGTGTATTGATCGAATAAGAAAAGGGTATTGTCAGCCAGTACAATATATTGCAGCAGCAAAGCGCCTTATTAGACACTAGAGCGGTTTTCAGTTGAGTGTAGTAAAACCAAACGCAAATTACCCACAGCCAGCCAATCGTAGGAGCGAGTAATCACAAGTAACTCATAAATGGCTTGCCTGTGAGCCAATGACAAACCAAAGCAAAACCAAACCAATTTGTGTTTGGTTTTACTTTGGATTCTGATTGGTTGGTTGACTTTCTCAGCCAATAGGAGAGCTCAGTAAACGCAAATCCAAAATACTTCCGACACTCAATTGAAATCCGCTCTATAGCAATTAGGAGCAGTCACAGGGTTATGGAATTATCACGACGCGTAGTGTTCGTCTTCCACTGCATGAATACTATACAAATAAATGTGATGCAATCACGTGGTTGTCCTGGGTGAAAAAAAAATCAATTCATATATTTAAAGTCACTTATACGAGATCGGTAGTGTTATTAGAAAAACCTGTTTGTAAATACTATTTTCCACCTCCAATCGATTGTCGATCTTTCTAAAACAGCGATTTTAAAGATAGCTTGCCCTCCAGCATCCATCGCAACGCTCTTCCCATGGGGATCGCGAGCTCAATTCATTCGTTAACGAAGTATTATAACAGCACGTGACTGTTTCCTGCAAAAGGCCTATTAAGAATCGGCGCCATTACTATGTAATGTACAACAATCACATGGACTGTAATTAGGTCCCAGGCTTCCCGGCCGCTTTTCCTAACTCGGACTCTCGCATTCTCACGATGACTCTGTCAAATCACGTACCTTAATTTTGATATGTAGCTAAGTGAATTGAATACTTTGTATTAAATGTATGTCTGTCTATTAGATAAAGTAAATGAAGTGAATAAAGATGTTCATTCAACTGCGCATTTCAGACATCTGGTTCGATGATACATCACGAACAACTCGATAGTAGAGATGCCTCTTCTGAAGTGTTTCATCAACTTGTAAATTCAAGTTTGACTTAACAGGATGACCATCCTGTAGAGGGCATGATTAACTTTATCACGCAGCGTCCATGTTGAGTCCCAGTAGAATAAAGAGCTTTGTTTTCTCCAGGTAAACTCGCTCTGAAACTGCACCGGTTCGAGGCTAAAGGGGCAAAACCTATTGTTTCTAACCAATATGGCCGCTGGGTGATAAAACTCCATGATTGGACAAGGCGATAGAAAGTGATTTGTGATATTACAAAACAAATAGAGACGGCCAGCAAATGTCTTGTAATAATAATAATAATAATAATTGCTGCGAGCGAAGCGAGCAGCGAAACTAATCTCAACATGCTTGGATCCTCGTTCCCATGCCGAACTTCGGAGCCTGGCACTAGAAGGCAGAAGCTATCTGGATTCGAGATGTTCGAGATGTCGAGATGTCGAGATCTTCGGTAAGACGTCGTGTCTTCGGAAATGTTTTCGGTAAATTACCGTCACGAAATCGGAAAATATCATTCGCACGTGCTCTCTCTTCACCGGCACAAGTCTCAACAGACAACACGGATTTGCAAAGCTATTCACGGTAAGTCTGCTTTTACTCGAATATTATCATGTCAAGCTGCAATTTATTTACTTCTGGAAGTATTCATCAAGCTCATGCACGGTTTAGTACTGTTTCAAGGGGAAGGCAATGCTCTTTTATCAGTTTTGCAGCTCTTTTATGTGCTCAAACAATTCCAATCGAAAGCTGGACCACCGAGCGAATCGATCAGATCTTAATCGAGGGAGACAGACTTTACGTCGATGCTCTTACAAGGGGAGTTATCCCAGATGCTGAGACGATATCCCTCAACCATCTACCAGCTATAGCTTGTTGGTCTATGGAGGCTAACACCAACAAATCGCCCATTGAGGCAACCATATCAAACAAAATCAAACCAAACCAAACGAAATCAAACGAAACCAAACCAAACGCCTATTGAGGCAACCAAATCAAAGCAATCACCAATTGTGGTGACAGAAAGTGAACTACCAATTGTGGTAGAGCCCATTGAGGCACAAAACAACCAGTATTGGCTGGTAGACTAAAAATTTCTATCAAGGTAGAATTTTCGTCGAGGAGCTTCAAAACGAGGCTCCATACTTCACTTTGCGTTCAGCTTTGATGAATACTTTTGCAGTCAATAGTTATGCATTTGTAGTACTAGAAGGCTATATCATGGCCATAATTAAGACAGTAGATTTTATCTATTTATTTGATTCACATGCACATAATTCTATTGGTATGCCTGATCCTAATGGTACTGCTGTAGTTATGAAATATGCTGATATTAATGCATTAGAACAGTATTTATGTTTACTGTCAGCTGAATTAAATGTGGAAATATTTGAAATCGAACCAGTTGCATTTCAGTCATGTGCACATTTGTATAATAACTGTGAAATAAATAATACAGGACAAACTGCAGTAAACAATCGTGAGGTACAAAAACCTCCTGAAATGCCTAGACTGAATAGAAAGAGAAATCATTGCAAAGAAACCGAGGTTGAAAAACATGCTAGACTTGAAAAAGATCGTCTGTATCATGATAAAATGTATGTAAAATTTTCAATATTTCAAAAGTTTCCAATATAATAGTAATAAAACAATAATGCAAATAACTAACAACTTAACTAACAGTATATCTGCAGCCTTAGTCTTTTTATTATACAAGAATAATGGTTACCAGCCACCTGACTTACCTATCGCTGTAATTGTTCAGTTTGATAACTACCGAGGTCCTTCTATTAGTACCATTCAACCATCATATGTGCCAATATGCCCAGTAACTGTCTCAGCACAGGCATCAGATGGATTTCATGAGAGACAACAGCTACCTCTCAGACTTGCGTATGCTCTAACAATACACAAGAGCCAAGGCCTCACACTACCTAAAGCATGGATTGATATTGGTAAATCAGAGAGAACTGCTGGAGTGTCATATGTAGCCATCAGCAGAGTTAAAACATTGTCATCCTGTGTTATTGAACCCATGACCTTTGAACGATTAACTAGCTTAAAAACCTCTTCGACTTTGCAGTACAGACTTCAAGAAGAAGCAAGACTTCACCAGACAGCACATGCTACATGCAGTGCAATTATCACACATAGCTAATTTAAGCTTAGGTTAACTACTGTATACTGCCGGTATATAAAGTGACATTGTAGGAATAATATGGCATTGGCAACTGAAATTATCATAACATATACATGTATTATATCCATGTGCTTTACCATTAGAAAAACTAAATTTTAAAAATTCATTGTTCTACAGCCTAATATCAGATTTCAGTATGGCATCCAGTAACTTAAAGTCTCCAGGTAAGTTTATGACAAATTATTTTTTATAGGTATTCTAATGTGTCTATAGCATACATGTAGCCTGCATTGCAAGCATTCCTTTTGAGAGGGGGAAGGGGACGGGGACGGGGACTGGGCAGAAGACAGAGGTCCTCCTCCTCCTTCCAAAAGGAACACTTGCATTAATGCAGGCTAAGCATAAATGTTGTACTAAATACTTGTCTTGTAATATCTCAGTTTCAATCAGAAATTCAAGTCATGGGTCAGAAATATTTGACCTCATGAGTGGTTTTCCTAAATAAGATGCCTTCTGTAGTTGGCCGAAAATTTTCAAAATATGTAATGGGTCACATAATCATGCAGGTCATCATATAGTGGCAACGGATCAAAACCCACCAAGTAATGCGATTTATAAGACATTCCATTTGTTGTTGCAGATGGCGCCACTCCACCAATTCAGTGTTATCTGCAGTGTGTCAGCCCTATTAAAAAGTCTGGTAGCTGCACATACTTCAACTGTGACTAATACAGACAGAAAGTGGAATAACACAAGCTGTGTGCTTTGCTCCTGAGAGAAAGACAGCCTTTGATAGTCTAGCCCAGCAGAAGAGCCCTGTAAAGATCAGGAAATACAAATTCAGCACTAAATTTGGTAGGAAGGATGTACAGCTATCCAAATGGACTGATGTACAACCGCTCACAGAACTCCAGTTTGAATACAAGAAGGAAGATATCGTGCTGACTGTGTCATCCCTAGCTCGTGTAACTCCAGGGCAACTGGTAACAATCAAGGGAAAAGTTGTCCACGTCTCAGGTTGTAAAAAGCTAACTGTGATGTCAGGCACAGTAGACAAGCAAGAATGCAATGTGGTTGATCCATCTGGGAACATTAAGATTATCTTGTGGGGGAAGTATGCAAATGGTGTTCAAGAAGGAAACACATACCAATTTATTAAGTTTCGACTTAAGAAATCTGGCCAAGAGCTTTTCTTAAATACTCCTATAGATGAAGATGGCTGTATGCTAGAAGATGCAGAAGACTTCAACGAACCATTACCCCAGGTCGACGATGTGAATCTATCTAACTACAAAGATAAAGTTGTTGAAGTACTTGGTGCATACAAAACTTGATGAGAACCTCTGCCTGTTCTGCCTGTAAACGCAAGGTCAACCTCTCATCCAATGGATTACTAGCCCACTGCACAAATGGGAGCCGTAACTCGACCCAGAAAGCAAGCAAGTGCAAAAACCAGTGGAGCCTCGAGCTCGTTGTGGAGAGTGAAAACGACAACTTACAGTTGACAGCCTTTCACGTAATGGTCAAGAAACTACTAGCCCTTGCATCCACTGACATCGAGGCACTTACTTCAAATGAGCAAGTAGAAGACGCCATATTGTGACTCGACAAGTTGCATGTTTCCTATGCCGTCAATACCCGTCACCTCCAAGATGCAGAACTCGTATAATAAAAAGACTAAGGCTGCAGATATACTGTTAGTTAAGTTGTTAGTTATTTGCATTATTGTTTTATTACTATTATATTGGAAACTTTTGAAATATTGAAAATTTTACATACATTTTATCAGATGTTATATAATATGTTGATGTTATTGTTACATTGTTCAACAAAATAATTTCCTGTAACTTACAAAAGAATTATCAAACAAAAGACTATAATATTAAATTTTGATTTTTTTTTTACAATAACGTTTAATAGTTGTATTATTGCATTATTAAAATATTACCAAACCAAACACTACCCATATGTTCATTCAAATGATAATATTATACACATTGGATTTTATATAATGTTGGGCTCTATATTGATGGCTACAGTAGATTCAAAAGATGGTTCAAACATCAATCTTCACATGCGCGACATCTAATTATACAGTCCCCCTATTTATCCAATACACTTTCTATAGCCTCTTAAAGCAGAATCCTACCCTGGTCCCAGAGTCTCATCCCCCCAGGCTCCCTCGGCTACTAGTAGCCTCAGAACCAGGGTAGCAGAATCTGTGACTGGCTTCCGTTTCACTTTGTCCATCCCTGATGATGGGGCAGCGAAGTAAAATGAACGCCAATCGCAGCAGAAGTCCCTTTCTTCTTAAACGGCCGATGTCCTACTATTTGCGATCGCAGCACTTCACTTTCTGTTGAAACCTCTAGTAATAAAGGTTTATTAGACAGCATTTCCATGAATGGCTCTTCATCCGTCTAGAGTTAAATATATTACAATTTATTTGTTGAGAGCTAAATTAAAATATTTACAATATATATTTGTTAAGAGTTAAATATATATATATATATATATATACAGTACTTGTGTGATTATGTTATATAGAAATGCTGATATAATTATAATTTACATTAATATAGGTTGTTTTTGGAACTAAACTAGTTATATAAATATACATGTATCTATGAATTTAAAGTTGAAGTCTAAGTATATATACATATATATCATTAATAAAATAATCATTAATAAAATTACAGACTACCATATCATGAATTATAATAGTCTGTCTTTAGCCTGTATCAGCAACTGTGATCTAACCTCCTTAAGGAAAGGCCTATATGGCTTAATGGATCGTGCTTCAGGACTTAGTGAATTAAAGAGTTTTGCAGCCGAATCCTGAAATGTGCCATGTTCTAGAGGGACAAGTATGCGGTGTCTATAGCGATACTTCGTGTTGATAAACATTACAATTGTTATGCTAATGTAAACCATGATTTCAAAAGGCCGCTTTGTGTCATGAACCAATGGATAGATCTGGTTGGCACAATGGCAATGGATGACATGGCAGTAAGTATCGCTATATGGTTATTCCAGAATGAGAAACTGTCCGGGTACAAGCCATGCATCGGCTTATTCCTACCATTGTTACCAGACTTCCTCCCATGAGATATCAGAGCGAGGTCAGTTTTCCCAAAAGACCGCAAATTGGAGTCGGTCAGAAATATTAATTTCTGTCGAACCACACTGTTGTGTTATTTTATTAATTCTGCCTTGTTGTCCGCCATCGACCGTAGATTTCTTTTACTGTGGTGAAGCTGGGACAACTGGCCTCGCTTTGATGCCTTTCAAATAAGGTCAATGGATTGTATGGCTTGTTACAGTGTTGATAAAAGAAGACTTAACTTTGTCTCGCATTGTAAATCTCACATGTACGCTGCATATTTTTCTCTCTCGCCGACTCGCGGGTCCTGCGGGTCACGGGAAACCTTGTTACGTTTGACAACGAACCACGGGCTGCGGACCAGTTCCTCGAGATATTTGTATAGCAGACGACGTAAGGGGAAACAAGACTGACGCTGAATGTCACCTGAAGAATTCACTAACTATCCTTTTCCGTTAATAGACAGTTTAGTATAATCAGAGGAATAAAACAATGTGTAATTTGACATTTAATTGTGTAGAATCGATATCTATGACAGACAGACATGATTTTATTTGGAGCCTTATGCTAATGTGTACATTAGCAGTAACCCAAATAAATTTACATAAAGGACAAGATGTAACAATAAAAAATAATCACAGAATGTTATGAAGTTGTGGTAGTTGTCCTTTTCTTTCTTGCTTTTACGCATTCATAGATAAATTTGACAATTTGTTTTTGCACAGCTCTATCCTTGTTTGGAGGGTTTATGATTAGTAAAAATATCTCCTTATGCGTCATTCTGTTTAGTTTGATTTTCATTTGATCCTCCAAATAATCGTAAAGGTTTTTCCTTATATTGCTGGGCATTTTATCAACGAATGTTCTTCATCTTCGACGCCATTTGTACAAATAGGACAAATATGATTTTATTGATAAAATTTGAGAAAATTAAACAACATACGAATCATCTCCGTGGTCTCAGCCCGTTTGGCCAATAAAAAGCATTGTTAGACAACCTTTGCGTCATAACCGAAGAGCCAATCAGAATACGTGACAGTTCAGCGTTTACCAGGGTCCTCTCTCGGAGTAGCCGCCATCTTGGATCTGACCGAGAAGACCCTGGTCACGAGGTTGGCACCTTCTTTGACGTGCATCTTTAATGAATCGATAGTATCTGAAATCTTTCCTACTGAATGGAAGCTGGCTAGGGTATCACCCGTTTTTAAGAAAGGTACAAAAATCAGATCTTAAACTACCAACCTATATCCGTGATACCAATTGTTGCTAAAATATTCGAAAACAATATCTACGACCAATTATACAAATACCTCAACAACAACAACCTACTAACGAATTACCAGTCAGGCTTCCGGTCACTCCACAGCACTCTCACTGCTCTACTTGGTGTGTAGATATTGACAAAGGTTTCCCTAATGGTGTAATATTCATCGATTTGAAAAAGGCCTATTAATCACAAATTTATAATACAAAAACTAGCGAAATATGGAATTGACCCAAATGCCATGGCATGGTTGGACTCCTATCTATCAAATAGACGGTCAGAAATGTAATGTGAATGGCCACATGTCTAGTGAAAGCCCGATAACTTGTGGAGTCCCTCATAGGTCTCTAATTGGACCATTGCGCTTCTTGATTTATATTAATGACCTGCAAAACTTCCTAAACGAGGGATTACCATGAATGTACGCCGATGATACTAATATTAGTTTCAAGCCAGACAGATCTTGAAACAAAAATCAATGCGGAACTAGAAAACGTAAATACCTGGCTCAAAGCAAATACGCTCAGTCTCAATATCGCTAAAACTGAGTTTATGGTTATTGGGTCTCGCCAAAAACTACAAACTCAAAGCGACTGTACCATCGACGTTCGTTTTGAGGGTAAAGTAGTAAAAAAAGTGAACTACGCCAAATCTCTGGGGGTTTATATGGATGATACATTGTTCTGGCGGAAGCATATCAACGAAATATTCAGGGGGACGTCCCAGGGTCCCCCCCCCTCCCCCCACTTCCCCTCGAAACCTCCCTTCGCGGACCTCCTGGCTACGCCCCTGATATCTATGAGGATCCCCGTTGGGTTAACGTCGGAGTCTCCAGCTCATACAAATACAAGTGTTGCTGATACAAATGAAAGTGTTAGTGCAGATTTCGTATGAGTGGGACAAAAATACGGCAGTTCGTAACCTTACCGAAACCGTACTTTAACTTACTGTTCCGTAACTCCGTAATTTGATTGGATCAAAAAGAGAAAAACAATATAGGGAAACCATTTCAACGACACGGCATGTTGTCGTACAGTAACAGTGCCACAAGTCATTGTCGTAACTTGCCCACTCATACGAAATCTACTCTATTGATTATGAATGTCACGGCATGTCGTACAGTAACCGTGCCGTAACTTGCCCACTCATACGAAATCCACTCTATTGAATATGAATGTCACGGCATGTCGTACAGTTACCGTGCCGTAAGTCATTGCTGTAACGTAACTTGCCCACTCATACGAAATGTGTATTTAAAAGTAACGTACTTGATGCTTTAAACATTGGGATACATTTAACATCCAAATTCTACAGAAACTGACGGCACAGAAACGTTAGTATGATTCCTCCTGTGTAGAAAGCCTTTATTTTCAAAGTGTTCGTAAACCTATTATTTCTCCGCCGAGGGACGGTTTACGGAAATTGACATCAAGATAATTTATTTCATTCTGATACAGAATACGCCCTGTTCATTCACACCTGTACACATTTTTATCTTGCGTTTGCATGAAATTTCTGTTTTTTTAACCCCCACTCCACTCCCCCTGAGTTATTTTCTTACTTTTTATTAATATATACATCAATATATATGTATAGACAAATCTATATCTCTCCAAAAATATTGAATCGATAGAAATTCAGGATATAGATAAGTTAAAACGAATGCAGATGTATATTGAAAAATGGAAGGAAAAAGGTACAAAGTTACTGTTCTGTACATTGCATGGTTAAAACACTTCCGGTGCTGAATAAAACTTAGTCTTTTCGAAATAAAATGTGACGTCAAAAATATATTCATTATTTTCATATGACGTCATTGCAACCATGTCCAGCTTCTCTTGTTGATTAAACTAGGAAGAGAAGCTAACCAGAAATCGGTGTCTTTTTCACTTCAACCTCGGGATTGATCGGTAACCAGCTGGAAATCGGCAACTGACAACTTGCTACAATCTCATTCAAAACCCTTAAGACACACCCAAAAAAATGCACCAATTCTTGAAGAATTAAAAAAAAAGACATGCCCTCCCCCAGCTCAATGTTGGTGCTGTGTACTGCATACCCTCCGTGTTTCCCCCCGATGGATGCTCAATAGATTAAACATCAGATGGAGAGGGAGGAGGGGAATAATCATTGAAATGTTTTCACCAAAAAACATAAGCGTCTCAAGATATTTTGCATCAGTGAGATTGTAGCTCTTTTATTCGACCGCCACGTTCGATGAAGGAGGGTCGCATCCATGCCCTGCGCCCTTGCTTTCCAATTCCCTGATCTTGATTGAATGTGCCTCTGCGTCTGTATCTCTTTTCAGAGCCTTCAGTACCACCACCAGCTTCTCGAGTGTTTTTCTCGTCTCTTCTGGTGTCTCTAGCACTCGCTTTTGCATATCGAGAGTTCTTTGTAGATGCTGCAGGGCTTTCTCGAATTCACCTACAACAATCCCAAAAAAAAAAAAAAATTAAATTAACGTAGAAATACGGAGAACTGATAAACGGCTAAGATTTCATCTTCTGGCGCATTCGAGTTCGCCAAAAACCTTTTCTTTCCACCATGAATATTAGTTTCCCCCATTCCATTACACTGTCTCGTGGTATGGGAGAAACTGACTAGATCAAGTAGTAATATTTTTTTATATACATGTATCGTGTATAATTATATAATTTGTTGTCCAACGTAACTCTTTATAGAGGACCCGTATAGAGGACTGGTCTTCGGCTACCACAAATCGCCTGGGCTAGTTCAGTTGTTTGTAGATGACGACAGATCTTGGTGACACTATATAACACGCACCGAAATGGGAACTTATGTTCAGTGACCGGATAGGGTTTTTTAATTGCAGGTAAGCTTTTGTTTCCATTTCTAGTCAGCGTCAACGATCAGAACGTCTATTTAGTGAGCTAGGGTGAATTCCTTTATCTGAACCTTGGAATTTTCATAAATGTCTAACTGTGAGTCTGTGTTCAGATGTCTTTATAATGGCCTATGTCTACCTTATCTTGGGGACCTGTTTTCCCGTAACTGTGGCTTATATGTACATAATAATTATAATACCCATAATCGGTCCAACGTCCATATATTATGGTTAAAATATCAGTCCTCTAAGTCAGGCTACAGAACATTTTCTTATTCAACTGCTAAGCTTTATAATAGTCTCAGTAATTTTAAATCCATTAGAAATTTCACTGCTAATTATTGGTTGGATTTACCTAGAACTATATAGTTCAGTTTTATAATAATTCTTGTATTCTTTTATCCATTCCATATTCGTTTTAGTTTATATAAATGTTGTTAATGTTATATTTAGGTACTAGTTATAGGCTATCTAATTAGGTAATTTATAATTAAGTTTTATTTGTTATCTAGTCTTAAGTCTTAACAGTATTTATAATTTAGTATAGACTATATGCACAACTTCATTGTATATAAGTGTCAACTATATGAATTCTGCGCTAAATAAAGTTTCATTCATTCATTCTGGTCTTGGTGCGTGTTATATAGTGCTGACCCTATTCGAACGCAGGAGTTTAGGCGTTTAGAATGAGATCGATGTGCGACAAATTAAAACTACGAACACTGCGCCTACGTACATTTCTCTCGCAACACACAGAAAATGTTACCTGTTGATAAGTCTTAATAGTAACGTTTGCAAGTGTTTCAGACCACCTTGAACACCTAAAACGGAAGAGGATTTGTAACTCCTGAAATACATTAAAACGTTACCTGTTGACAAGTACGCCAATCCGAGATCAAACAGCGAGCGCGCTGTATCTTGGTGGTCACCCAGGAGAACTTCTCTGCGTTTTAACCCCTTTTCGATGAAACTAACGGCTTCGCCGTACTCTTTAAGTTCCAAGTAGCTCCTTGCGATGTGGCTTTGAGTACTGGCATTAAAGGGATGCTCTTCTAGTTTCTTCTCGTAAGTGGGAAGCGCGTGATCTGTTCTTATTCTGATTGATTCTTTATGTTCACCCACGTAGCCTTTAGCGGCTGAAAAATACGATTGTTTAAAAAATGCGTATTACTCAATAATTTTGCATTTAAAGACATTTAAAGGATATGGGCCAACCGTGATGCTTAGCGGCCTTTCGTTTATTTCCGTTTCGATCGTCTATTAAACTAAACAGGAAAACTACAAAAGAAACTTTCCAATAACAGATTCAAATCGAAATTATCACACAAAACAACAGGACTGTAACGATTTTCAAAAGATTGGAAGATAACTCGTACAAAACCGACTTTTCAACTATGACAAAATGGCCGCCATAACGCGCAAAGCATGACGGTTGGTCTCTATTCTTTAAGAAGGACATGTTAGTTTTCGATGAGCTAAGTACCGAAGCCTATACCTGCAAGGTCGTTGTAGCAAGCTGCGAGCATCACGTCACACTTGACAGTACTATTCTTGCCTTTACAATCCATTTTGCGTATCTCTAGGGCTTTGTTGATTTTCGTAAATCCCTTCTTACTTTCACCGCTGCACACCAAACACCGTCCAAGTTTACTAAGACATTGGGCACGTCCTTTACAACTGGAAAAGCGCACGGATTTCTGTATGTTGTTGGCTTCACGCAAGTACTGCAACGCCCTTTCGATTGCTATTTTACACAGTGGAGGGTCCACAATGCAGCTGAGCACAATCTTAGCGCCTATGTAGGTCAAGCAGTTGCTATATTGAAGTTTGTATTTCTTGCAAAGAAGCGACATTCGGCAGAAGAGCCGCTCATATTCCACCCTCGTCATCATTTTGAAGAGAAATACAGCTGCCTCAATGATGTCGTCAATGCACTTCAACGTTTCTTTGACATCCACCACGCGATCCACTATACACCACCTGATAACTTGTTCGATGTTCTGCTTTTGTCTTTGGTACCTCTGAATAGCAGATTTTGATTCATGGCTAAAGAATTCTTGGTCAATAGATAGGAGGACAGAGCGGAAATGAGCAATGAACTTTTGCCTCGCTGCCTCTAACAGCTTCTTGAACTTTTTGTTTTCTGCTTGGGTGGAAGCAAACGACCTCATCACAGAGTGAAGGCTGTACATGTTCGAGTCGTTGTCGTATTTGATATACCTGTAATTCCGCTTCAGCTTTCGGAGACAGGTTTCTATATTTATACCTCTCTTTTGATTCTCATCTACAACGTTCTTTGCTTGGGTTTCGGTAAAAGGACCTGGAAATACAGAAACCATGACAAACACTTCCTGCAGGGCGCGCTCCATTCTACCAAAACAAACATTCAAACAGTCGTTTATGCGCCTACTGCGAGGTAAGGTTTCAAAGCTGAATCTTTCCACGATGCACAATGGGTCTTCTAGTATGTTTGACAACATTTTGAATTCTTCACCCTGAAGCAGTGCAAGAGCAACGCATAGAAGTAGAGGTACTCCTCCACAACAGGATACGACCTTGGCCTCGAGTTCTATGTTCAGAGAAGACACTTTACTTCTCAGAAAGCCTCCAGAGTTGTCTTTGTCAAGTGGCTCTAGTTTCTTGTGTTTCACCTCGACATCGATGAAATCCATGTGCTCTTTCGAAGTAACAAGAATGGGCATTCTTGAATGGTGCTGCCCCAAGGCGATGGTCGTGATGAAATCATTGACGGATTGCCTATTGTTATCTGCTGATGTGGAATCACTTCCACGCAAGGAACTGGAATGAGATGCTGGCTGTTCTAATGAGGCACTCGAAGCTGCAGGTGAGCTGTCATCAGAATTCTTGTGGAGGACGTTGGCATGCAGCAGTTCATCCAGATTTTCTATTATGAGGACGGTGTCTCGATCAAGGGTTTCTAATGCAGTTAGTGCTTGTGCACATGGATTATCTCCAATACCACATTCTCCATAAATTGCATGAATTATCTTCTCTGCCAGTCCATCCACACTGTCTATGTTAAGACAATCCACGTACAAGACAGACCATCCTTGTTCATTGAGATCATGACCCACATGGACCACTAGGGTTGTCTTGCCCAATCCAGGAAGAGCACATACCTCAATTAGGTTGAATATGCCACTAGTAAGCCACACTGTCAGTTGCTTCAACTCCTCATCGCGTCCATAGAAGAACCCAGGCTTCCCTGGCAGGCTGGTCGGCCTCGATTTGTCTATAAAAAAGAAAGCGTTAGTACACGGTATTCAGTTTACCCGTTAAGTTAATATTTCTGTCCAAATACTGAAGCCATGCAGTTCTTGTCAACATTACACCTGATGTTACTCGCGTTATCAGTCTTACCCTTGAGCCAACCTTTACCACAGACTTACCAACTCTTGAATTAGAAGCCTGGACTGGAAAGGTAAAAGATCTGTCTCTCGGGTCCTCCTCATGCTTGGAATTAGAAGCTCCTGCAGCCCTTGTCTTACTACTTGATGAAGCTGAAGTCGAAACAGCTCTTACTCTGTCACGCGATGACACAACTGACGAAGCACCCTCTGCATCGGTGGCATAGATTCTTTCATTGCTACTGGGTCCAGAAGTCAACTTCGAGATATCTTCACTGCACATAATACCGCTTGTTTGGGGCTTGTTTGCTTCTGTGTACATAAATGTGAGTAATTACCAAACAGTATTGAAAATCAACTTCTGCCATCTATCGCTCATGCAGCATTTAATTAATGGCGCACCTTAACGTATATTGTGTATGTCACTCAAGACAGGTACGCCTATGTCATTGGCCAAACCATGCACATGAAACTCCGCCCAGCATTTTATGTTTGTGACACACGCCTAAATGCGCTGTTACACTATGGAATTTTCTTTGCAACGTGCCTCACAACGGCTGAAAGCAATGTTTGCAGTTGCATAAAAAGGGGTGCTACACTAAGCATGTTTCATGCAACTTGTCTCGCAACGGCGACTGGCAATCGGACTGGCACGGTAACGTAAATTTCGAAATGAGCATTTTTATTGGCTGTCATACAAACTGTTGATTGATCACCGCTGGCTTAGAAAGTCGTTTAGCTCTGTGACGAGATTGAGTTGGTTTAGCACTTCACGTTTTGTAATGTCTTTAAAACGTCCTAAGAACAAATCCACCACTCGGAAAATTATAGATAACATCTGACTCACCGCAGATTATCTTTATTGCGTCTTGGCGTTGAATTGCTTCCAGTGCACTGACTAATGCTTCAACTGTAAAACAAGGTTTGGTGGTTGCCTGCCAGACAAGCATTCTTTTAGTTGGACTATGAACTTCTTTTCCACTCGGGGCATCACAGGCAGTCAGGATTTCAGAGGGAACGCCTAGGAGACTTCCAAACATTCGCCATCCACCGGTAGCAGGAATGTCTTTGTTCAATAGCTGAGCAACGACACGAAGAAGGTCTGAATCAAGATTGACAACCTTACTGACTTGATCCCCACCTTATGAACAATAAAACAATCAGTGTTATTCTATTATATATCTGCCAGAGGATAGAGCCATACTGGTGTTCTGCGCTCTTAGTTAGTCTGTGGTATATAACTTTTATTAAAGTGCTTATAAGCCCTAGCCAGAAATCGTTTATTTGGGTACTGTAAATTTTCTTAAATCTTGTTCAACCATTTCTGAGCGATTTGTGATCGTAATATCGCTTTAAAATGCATTACAAATCCTTGACATGACGTCATTTACGTCAAATTATGCAAATCAGTTGAACACGAATTGAGTCATAACATTAAATGTGTTTACTTTTTAAGTTGTTTTCCATGCGTCAGACATTTGATCCTTGCAATCTTATTGAAACATATTTTAATAAGTGGAGCCGACATAAAAGCAGAGCAAAATGAACTAGAATTAGTTTTTGACTTAATTGATGTCATTGATATTTGATTCCTTAATAAACTGAACTGGCAGACGCTAATAAAGTTGTTTTCTATGTCGATCATTTTGTTTCCCATTTTGACTTGTAAATCAATGATAACTGGCTAGGGCTCATATGCACTTTAAATGAAAGCAACTCGCATTCAATCTTGGAATCCTGCGAAAAAAGGTCATTATTAGGCAACTGCTTCCATTGTTATATACCTAGCTTAATTGAATAAAAAAGAATACACGTCTAAATGAAAATAGCAGGTTTTCCTTTGAAATATGCCAGTGAAAGAAGGTGAACTTCACAGGTTTCAAACGATGTATTTAGTTTCAAGGGACAACGATTATGGGAGTCGACTGATCTATTCAAACTCTGCTCTACGTTTGGCATGCAAGGTTACTTATTTTCACAAATAATGGAAACTGACCTTCAAACGTTTGTCCTTCCAGTATATCACGAATATCATTTCTATCCATTTCTTTAAGCTTGTCGATGACATCGTCCATGCTGAGGTCTCTCTGTGTTGCATACAGGTAGCGAAACAGCAGTATGGTTGGACTGTCAGAAGAATACATCTCAAACTGAGTAGACTGTTCACGAGAAATTTTTAGTTCACAGGCCAGGTCTTTCCAGTTCTTGACAGGCCTGCGGTCAGCTGTATCCAACTTTAGAGCTATGTTGTCAAGTACATCAGAAGATGACGACGTGATGACCTCAGCAACTTGATCGTCATCTGTAAAGTCTGAAAAGACAGACAAGAAGAAAAATGTTTAACCAATATTCATGTTTGTAAATATCATATTACAGAGCCCCTTAAGTTGTGTGGAGTCACTCGTTTAACAGTCTTATCCCCCTTAGCACTAGCTGACCTAAGGTGGAAAGTTCATTCCTTACAGCTTTGTACTGCGTGGGGGCGTTGCCCTATTCTCCTGTTGAGATATACTTCCTCACTGTGAGATTTCTGGATCAGTTGCTGATTCCCTTTCAATCTCTTGTATGGACATGGCCACTAGTGTTGACATTTTTGCTACATATATACCGAATAAGTTCATCTGCATCATCATTCATGCATACCCCTTCTGCCCCCGTAAGTCGTGAGAGTGAATCAGCAATGTTCTGTTTGCCTGATACATACTGTACGATGGAACTTGTATGGCTGAAGCCTATAAAAACCCACCGTTCTATCCTAGCTGATGTTCGGGACTTGGTAGAATAGATAACCTCAAGTGGCTTGTGGTCTGTTAATAGCTAAGGGTAAACTCCACTCCGTACAGGTACATGTGAGATCTCTCACAGCCCCAAATAAGACCAAGTACTTCTTTGTTTGTTTGTGAATACCTTTGTTCGACATTAGTTAAGCTGCGACTCGCATACGCAATTACACGCTCACATCCGTTTTGGCCTTGGGTGAGGACTGCTCCTAAGTCCACCGGACTTGCATCTGATTAGTTTGGTTTCCTCTGCATCTTTATCGAAGTGTGCTAGAGTTTCCGCATTGCCCAGATTACTCTTTAAGGTATCAAATGCTGTTTGCTGTTCTGTACCACACACAAAAGGTGTTTCCTTTCTTGTTAATCTGCGACGTGGTTCTGCAGTGGTTGGTATGAACCTGGCACTAAAGTTCACCAATCCTAGAAAGCTTTGTACCTTCCCTGGCTTTGACCACTGACTTCTATACACGAGACTCTGTTGGTCCAGAATCCCTTTAGGCTTATGGGACAGAAGGTATTCCATGAAGGTCAGTTCTGATAGCTTGAAAACACACTTCTCCTTGTTCACAGTCAAACCGCTTTCTTTGATACACTTTACAGTCTCCCGTAGTCTGTTATCATGTTCCTCAACAGTACAACCGTAGACAATGATGTCATCATGAATGTTGTAAGCACCGTCACATCCTGCCAACAACTGCTAGATCGTGTGATGGTATGACTATGGTGCAGAACTAATTCCAAACATGAGCCTTTTATATCTGTAGACATCCTTATGTGTAAGAAATGTGGTAATATCTCTGGACTGTTCTTCCAATTCAATCTGGTGAAAACCCCATTTTAAATCTAGCTTTATTGTAACTGCATGTCGTACTACCGTTCAGGCAGTACAGCACTTCATCCACACTGGGTATGGGGTGATGCTCCCTTGCCGTATGGCTCCATTGGCCCTTCTCATATCTACGCAGAGCCTAATGCCCCCAGAAGGTTTATAACTATTACAACGGAGCTTGCCCACGGAGTTGGCCCCTTGACTGGCTCAATGATACCATATCAATCTGTAAGTTCATTCAGTTTCTGTTCAACTTTCTCCCTTAACCCAAATGGAGGTCTCTGCGTCTGAGCATTGGGCTTTACAGTTTCGTCAATGCGCAGTTTATCTTGAGAAGGAGTTTTCCCACTCCTTCAAAGCATTCTTTAAATTCTTCAAATAAGACAAGTCATCTTCACAGACAGAATTAACCTCAATCTTCAATACTGCTAACTCTTCAGAGGTTAGGTAGCTAAGTATGGGCTTTTATCGCACGGCATGCCATGTTGAGTCCCAGGAGAATAAAAACCTTTGTTTTCGTCCGGTAAACTCGTTCTGAAACCAACCAGTGCGAGGCTACCGGGGCCAAAACTGTTGTTTTATCCAAGATCGCCGAACTGCGATAACAGCCCATTGGCCTCGTCAATTTGTGATTGACTTTATGACCTGTGAGTGACCGAATTAATGGTGTCTGAGAAATGGTATTGAATCAAAGAAAATATCTTCTAGTTCGTGATTAAAATCTCTTAATCTTATTTAGGATATTTACATAACGTTTTTCAGAAGAAACAAACAATTTAGAGTAGCTTATATATTTTATAGAGTTCGGGCAAGCTTAAGAAGTGTTTACGTTTTAGCTAGGACTTTTCGACTCGCAGATGAAGAGTTTGTACACACTCGTTTGAAGCTAAACGTATTTTGTTGCTGTAAAAACAAATTGAAGACGCGTCGTGGATCCACAGCTATTTTTGACCATGTTATGACGAAACTCGTCAATATTAGGACGGATACATAAAATTAACTTCAATTTGTTAAATATAGCAGAAAAATAGAATGTAGTAAACTTAAGCTAAGGTACGACAATCGCTGACTTACTGCTGATTTCCTTCTCGCAAACGTCAACTCGGTCAATATTCTCCAAAGCATCTTTCAAGGCTTTAACGGTAAGGCTAGGTTGATGAGCTTGCAAGAAATTAAATAGCCTCTCTGTGGGGCTATGCTCCATGTACATGCTGCATTTTTCTTGAACAACAGTTGGGATTCCAAGTACTTCGGCCAAGTCTTGCCAGTTTTTGATTACCCTGAACTTTCGGTCCAAACAGCGCGCGAGTTCATCGAGTGTAACGAAGTCATCATTCAGATCTTTTAGCATTTTTCCTGTGGGGTAGAAGTGGAAGTGAAGTATCAGGAGAATTTATGATTTATGTGTGTGTTGGGGGGGGGTGGGGGGGGGGGTGGGGAGGGGGAGGAGGGGGGAGGGGAGGGGAGGAAGGGGATAATAATTGCAACCAGAGAATTAAACTTTACGTTTCAAAGTTCATATACCTTTATGTAAACAAATCGAGAGACTGGCTGATTATTTCTTGAACAGCAACAACCACAGCATCTTACACGTGTTGTCATGTAGAGAACTATCAACTGGCTACTAATAGTAATATTTCTGGTTTGGTATTCAAATACATGTACTACCGCTATGGGTCAGGTAATACTGTTATTTATTCTATAAATCTGTCTGGGGAGAGTGGGTATGAGCCCCTAAAAATGACTGCGGGGGAGGCTAACCGTATTTCGGTAAGCAGCCGTTTCTTTGCAGAGTTCAGTTACATAATGATCAACTTATTTAAGCTTTAACTCAGCTAACAAGCCATATGGCAGTGTACAGATGTTTATTCGCAAAAATGCACAGCCGTATTATAAGCAAACAGACAGTATATTAGTTCTAATTACTCCTTCCATTTGTGGTGTTGGTCTAACGTTGCCTTACCAACTGTGCCCGAATAAATCCTTTCTGTACTCGAGCCTGACTTGACGCGTTGACATCTTAAAGTAATTTCAACAAAATGACACTAATCAACCACAAGAAATTGTGGCTAGAGCAGTTAGACTGTTTGTAATCGACCGACTATATAGCATGCACACTGATATCCAATCTGAGCCAGCTATATAGCTACGTAGCGGAGGATAGCCGGACCAAAAGTTGCCGTCTAACAGTGATAAACCATTAATTGCATCGGTTGATCGCACTGAGCAATCGATTACCTTTCTCTAAATAATTGTATGTACAAAACATATGTTTTAAAGAAATACGAGCATAAATATCATTAAAAAGAATACGAACACGCAAACATCCGATATATTAGTGATAAGACGACGGATAGTATGTTTAAACTACTCAGTACGTACTTCCGGGTTTAAATTCACATCATACGGCTTGTAAATGACTGAACGCTATACCGTATTACCACTTAATTAGGCTTTAAAAAGCCTTGCTATAATTTTCGTATCTATCATGAGTGTAGCTCGTGTAACTACCGTTTGTCTATTAGTGCCGCGATTGTTTGCAAAATTTACGAAAGGGACGTATATATAAACACACCGCAAAAAAAACTTGTAAACCGGCAATTTATAACGACCCTTAGAAACAACGAACTTCATAGTAAGAAAATTCATAATATTTGTCTTACCTACAAAACTAGTAGGGCTAGCGTTTCCAGTCGGTCTTCCATCCATGGCAGTGTTGTAAGTTCAGCAAAGTTTGTTTGAATTTATCTAGATCTTCTTCGTGTAGAGAAACCAACGCATGAAGGCAATATCTTGTTGTGCCACCCGGAAATGCATGGCTTCACTCGAGATGGAAGCGTTAAACTCTTATTAGGATTCAACGAAGTAAATTTCGTTTGTCATTGAAGTAAACCAAGAAGTCTCAGAACAACAGAACACTGATCAATAATACGCCGATTCCATTTGCACTGAAGAACACCGAGTCGTACATGTACACACGGTAATCTTTTGGCAACTGTGTGTTAATATGCTAATCGGTATAGATAACAAAATACTTAATTATCATTGGCTTAGCATATAGACGTGTTAATCATTAACAGTAGCGCAAACACAGTTAATTCGATGCAAAAACTAGTTAATTCGGTGCAAAATAGTTAATTCGGTGCAAACACAGTTCATTCGATGCAAAAGCTAGTTCATTCGATGCAAAAACTAGTTAATCCAGTTCTCCTTTTCATTATTAACCGGTAATCATTAGTGTGTAACGTTCAAATAAAGATTAATAGTGCTCGTGTTGTTTAAAAATTCCACAAATAACATTCGTCCTGCGTCGTTTTATTTTGTTAGAATTTTCAAACATCACTCACTATTAATCGTTAATTGAACTTGCACACTAATGATTACCAATACTAATCACGTCCGCGATAATATGCATATGATTATGTATATATATTTGCTGACATATTGTCAGCAAACCAAATCTTGAGTCTCAAGCAAATATATAAATAGGTCATACAATACAACGCAATTAAAGGCAATGACTTTATTCATGGGTGATAATCTTCAAAGCTTAAAGCTACTAATTGGTTCATGTCTAATTTTAAAACATTTTAAAACGTTCCTATTATAAAGGGAATCTCGTGGATGGTCAGTGAGTAGTAATGAAATGTTTATTATTATTTAAATGCCATTTTTTGGCCGCAAGTTCGATCCCAGACATTGTGTGTAGAGTGCATGTTCTTTTGGTCCGTAATAATATATGCTTAGCTACATGGCTGTTCAATCACAGAATTTACTTTAATGTGGTGCCAGGCTATTAGTTGCCAATATATCTTTTTTTTTCTATTTATGTACCTAGAATTTATACTATATGTAAGCAGTGACCAATTCTAAAGTTTTACGGCTACTTTGGTCACTGCGCACTAATCTATCTTCTATAACTGGTCTTATGTTGTCTATTATCCCTGTATTTTTGAATCAGTGTAAAATAAAGTGAAACTTGAAGGGGTTTTTAATGACTAATTCCCCTGCCTAGAAATTATCTATATTAATTCCTTAAGACTGTCGTTTCAAAAGTAAATAGGCTGGTAAAGTATAAAAAAGTTAACTGTACTTTTCAGCAAGACTGCATTGCATTTTGTAGTTTCAGAAAATATCCAAACCTCATCCTAAGTGGATTTGTCATTTACAATACAAGTGCAAAAAAAGACGGCACGGTATCCCAAATCTCAGCTCTACGAGAGGTAGCTCGGCACCTCTAAAATTTAGGGTACTAGTGCCTTATTAAAAATAAACAACAGCCATCCGATCAGCCTTGCAGTCTTCAAAAATGTCAGAGCATTAGTCTGCTGCCGTATGTTCTGTCTGTTTTCCACAATTTCTTTTGCCAAACCCAGCAAGACAGAGATATAGGAAAACGATCATATTCAATAGGCCCTTTGCAGCTAACAGTCGCGTGCTGATATAATACTTCATTAACGAATGAATTGAGCTCGTGGTCCCCATGGGAAAGACGTTGCCATCAGTGGATGCTGGAGAGCAAGCTATCTTTAAAATCGCTGTTTTTGAAAGATCGACAATCGATTGGAGGTGGAAAATAGCATTTACAAATAGGTTTTGGTAATAGCAATACCGATCTTGTACAATGCATTTAAATAAATGAAGTCAGATATTTTTTGCTCTCCAGTACAACCACGTGATGTGTTAGCTGCAAAGGGCCTATTGGCCGAAACCACATATGCTTATTTGTCGTCGCGTTTAATAGTTGGGATCATGCGGGATTATATTACTAGTGATATAGCTAAACGGTTGAAACTACATTTCCTTCACGGCATTTCAAGTGAGATGGAAACATAATTCGAAATCAGCTGGAAACAGGTTTTTTCCTGCAAAACCTGATATGATTGTGATGTGTTCTTTTTTGTTTTGTTTTCAGGCAAACATTGGAATCATTCCGGTTTACGAAACAAGCTCGCGCGAGTCGTAACTAATATTATGACGTCACAATATGAAATGTGAAAATTAACCCTTCCATTATCGAATAATTCGAACTTCGTGAGGTCGGTGGAAACATTTGTCAAAATAATGCTACTTCACGAAAAACGAAATGCGGTTTCCCGGCATACGTTTCTGTTACTAATTCCCTTTTTTTTTTGGGAACAAGTAGAAGTAAAGAATGCGGCTACTGCGGCAGCAATGCAGAGCTACATGTAGATGAGGTGAGTCATACATTTTAATTTGCGCGATCATGCAATTTCGCAATTCATATTTTGCAATCAATTCACTTTTATCAAAGAAAATCAAAAGCAACCTTGTTTCTCTTATTCTGTTTTGGAGTCCTGTTCGAACGGGGATGCGTTATACGTGAGCGGCAAAATCATTTGGCAATCTTTTTGGTGTCTTTTGTAAGCGAGTGAGAGAAAGGGAGATCCGTCTTAGTTTATATGGCGCAAATTCTGTTTGAATATATTCAAATGCCCCTCGCAAGGGAGGACTTGCTGTTAGATACCGACTAATATATATTGTAGCGCAATGTGCTGCCCTGTAATTTACAAACATGGCTTTTTGTTAGGACCTCAAGAATAGAGGCAGAAATCAGTTAAAGTGCCTATCACCCTTTTGCAATTTTGATAGCTTATGAACCTTCGAAAAGTTTTGAGTGCTTCTGTGAAGAAAGTTTTGGTTTAAAGTGAATACTTTATGTTCTACGCTCAGTTTGAAATCGTGTAAATGTGACCTTTCCTGACCCATGACCGCGTAAGTAAAAGCCTGGGTCGCAACCTGGGTAGACGTCATGTCATTAATGCATTATTCTCCATGGCGCCTTTTTATCACAACAACAGCGATGCATAGAAAATACACAGTTTTTGAGTTGTTAGTAAAGAAAAAAGTCATTTTAGTCAACATGTTAAGTATTTCTTCAAATGATTGCAAAGCCGAATTAATTATATGACGTCAAGATGACGTCTACCCAGGTTTCGACCCAGGCTTTTACTTACGCGGTCATGGGTCAGGAAAGGTCACATTTACACGATTTCAAACAAGCGATGTCTCTGACAGAAAATGGAGGTCGACTGGTAGTTCTACGCCTTATTACCAATTCCTTAGTTATCTTAAAATTCAAAGACATGGAATTATCATCAGCCCATTGCTTATACTATCAACTTCAGCAGTAACAGGCTGAATGGAAAGCAATGGATGTGAATAGATGAGAATATTACAAAGAAAATCACACGCGTCAAGGAGTCTTCACATCATGTTCAAACACTTGCATAAACTATCAAAACTTTCTTCTTCGTTTTTTCTTAAATGTTGTGCTATGCCATGTCAAAAACTCGTAATATGGGATGTTGCATCCTAATTTATTGCACACGTTTTCCTACTGAAGTTTGAATTATGCGTCCTGGATAATCAGATTCCAGAAGGAATACCTAAGTATTTGACAATGCATTCAAACATCATGGAGGATATTCAATCCACATCTGTTGCAAAGGTTTTCCTCCTGAACTCTCATTAGAGCGTGGTCTAGGAGGAATACCTAGCTGGCGAGGCAGTCGAACAGGAGCGTGACATGAAGGATATTGCATCCAAATTTGTTGCACAGACTAAATCAATCACCAAGAGGAATACCAACGTAACGATGCAACTAAACAGGAGCGTGTCATGGAGGATATCCCTTTCAAATTTGTTGCAAAAGTTTTCCTCTTCAAGTCGCATTTTTGCATCCTGGATATCGATATTCAGGATGCTCAGATCAGACTCCACGAGGAATACCTTGTTAACCATGCAGCCAACAGAAGCGTTCCAAACAGGAGCGTGGCAGCGCATGTAGGACATTTTAACCACATTTATTCCATCCAAATTTGTTGCACAGACTATCCAGGATGCTCAAATTAATCACCAAGAGGAATACCAAGGTAAAGATGCAGCCAAATAGGAGCGTGACATGAAGGATATTCCATCCAAATTTGTTGCGCAGACTAAATCAATCACCAAGAGGAATACCAAGGTAAAGATGCAGCCAAATAGGAGCGTGACATGAATGATATTCCATCCAAATTTGTTGCGCAGAATAAATCAATCACCATGAGGAATACCAAGGTAAAGATGCAGCCAAATAGGAGCGTGACATGAATGATATTCCATCCAAATTTGTTGCGCAGAATAAATCAATCACCATGAGGAATACCAAGGTAAAGATGCAGCCAAATAGGAGCGTGACATGAATGATATTCCATCCAAATTTGTTGCGCAGACTAAATCAATCACCAAGAGGAATACCAAGGTAAAGATGCAGCCAAATAGGAGCGTGACATGAATGATATTCCATCCAAATTTGTTGCGCAGACTAAATCAATCACCAAGAGGAATACCAAGGTAAAGATGCAGCCAAATAGGAGCGTGACATGAAGGATATTCCATCCAAATTTGTTGCGCAGACTAAATCAATCACCAAGAGGAATACCAAGGTAAAGATGCAGCCAAATAGGAGCGTGACATGAAGGATATTCCATCCAAATTTGTTGCGCAGACTAAATCAATCACCAAGAGGAATACCAAGGTAAAGATGCAGCCAAATAGGAGCGTGACATGAATGATATTCCATCCAAATTTGTTGCGCAGAATAAATCAATCACCATGAGGAATACCAAGGTAAAGATGCAGCCAAATAGGAGCGTGACATGAATGATATTCCATCCAAATTTGTTGCGCAGACTAAATCAATCACCAAGAGGAATACCAAGGTAAAGATGCAGCCAAATAGGAGCGTGACATGAATGATATTCCATCCAAATTTGTTGCGCAGACTAAATCAATCACCAAGAGGAATACCAAGGTAAAGATGCAGCCAAATAGGAGCGTGACATGAAGGATATTCCATCCAAATTTGTTGCGCAGACTAAATCAATCACCAAGAGGAATACCAAGGTAAAGATGCAGCCAAATAGGAGCGTGACATGAATGATATTCCATCCAAATTTGTTGCGCAGACTAAATCAATCACCAAGAGGAATACCAAGGTAAAGATGCAGCCAAATAGGAGCGTGACATGAAGGATATTCCATCCAAATTTGTTGCGCAGACTAAATCAATCACCAAGAGGAATACCAAGGTAAAGATGCAGCCAAATAGGAGCGTGACATGAAGGATATTCCATCCAAATTTGTTGCGCAGACTAAATCAATCACCAAGAGGAATACCAAGGTAAAGATCAGGAGCGTGTCATGGAGGATATCCCTTTCAAATTTGTTGCAAAAGTTTTCCTCTTCAAGTCGCATTTTTGCATCCTGGATATCGATATTCAGGATGCTCAGATCAGACTCCACGAGGAATACCTTGTTAACCTTGCAGCCAATAGAAGCGTTACAAACAGGAGCGTGGTAGCGCATGCAGGACATTTTAACCACATTTATTCCATCCAAATTTGTTGCACAGACTATCCAGGATGCTCAAATCAATCACCAAGAGGAATACCAAGGTAAAGATGCAACTAAACAGGAGGATATTCCTAAATGGGTTTAAAACCTTGCTTAGCTATACAGTCACCCTGTTCGAGGTAGTTTTAACCCTGTGTAACTACACAGATGAATGTTCTAAGCAAAGCTTATAAAGCCAAGCTTATAATACCCCATTCACACTTAACTAAATCTGTTAAATTAAACTGAGTTTATCTAGCCCTTATCAAGAATGTGTTTAGTTACACAGTATTAAAACTGCCTTGACCTGAGGTTGCTTAGTTACGAAAGGTTAGCTTTATTTGCAAGAAAGGTCAGCTTAATTTGCAACTACTTTAGCATCAGCGAGCATGCAGTGTGAACGGATATTATTGTAAGCTGATGAATAGACTTTCAAAATTAGGCTTCACTTTTTTAATCAGACATAATTGATTAACATATGTTAGCATAAATTATCATAAATTAGTGGGAAACGCCAAAAGAAATGACTCGGCATAAATTATAAATTCACATCAAATTTCATCCGACCATCGGCCGGGTGCCGTAAAATATCGGATTGATTTCGCTTGCCCTGACCAAGAAAACAATTCTATCCTTCAGATATGTTATTAATGATATATCCAGACATGTTCTTGTGGCAATAAGAAAGGTTTCAAACAGATCTAACATGATTTCAATGCCATTTGAGTCACAAAATCGCTGCGGAAAGAGCTAAATTTAACATATATTGTTTTAAATGTCTGTGTAGCGGCTTGAGGCCCTGCTGGGATATTTTCGTTCGGCCCCAGTTACGCCGCTTGAGGATAGGTTCTTTAGTGGGGTATCCACGCGTTTTAAAAAGTTATGTGGACGGTAGGCCTCTTTATCGCTAATTTTATTTTCAAAAATTGACATTTTTTACCAAGGCCTCCCTAGTAAGTCTGAAAATTGGTTTCTTTTATTGCATTCTGGGAGATTTTCAAGATGGCGGTGGGGAAAAGAGTTAGTCCCGTCTTTCGACTTTCTTCATTGAAAATCAAACCTGTTGCTGCTTCCTTTGTGCTCAAACCCCACACAGTCCTTCCTTCTTCATTCTTCTTTGGATTTCCAAGAGGTTTACCCGTTTTCACAAAGCTTATTTGACCGTATTCACACATTGTTTATACTCGGCCAAGTCCATGTTTGGAGAAACTGACGAAACTCGAAAGCATCGACAGGCCTAAAGCACAAGGCGCTGGGCGAAAAGACAGCAGTGATTCATGGCAGTCCAAACAACCTTCATTCAATTGGTCGGGTAAATCTCCTAAATCTACGATTCTTCGACCATCTCCCCACGATAAATCATTGAAATGGTCGGCTGTTTTAATACCATTTCAGCTGAAAATTGTCTTTCGTGGCCGTGTAGTGGAATTTAAAGACTGATTTACCAAATCGTTCATTTCTCAAGCATATTTTCGACCGTATTTTAAAATCCTTCATCTTTCTGTCTGTAAAATTACAGAATTAACACAGCTTTTTCAAAATAGTTCTGCAAATGGCCTGTCTCGCGGGATGACCCGCGGGACGCAAGATGCGCAGAACGGCGTGCGCGCTGACAATAGTAGGCACCGTCCTTAAATCCTACAAAGATGGTCATAGTAATCACATACCTCTTTCCTCCCGTAGCATTAGCGTCGATCTTACCATGCGGTCGTGTAACATGATATTTAAGGTCAATCACGTAAATCACTAAGTGGACTATTAACTAGAACTCGATATCTTACAGTCTTGTAAATGTACAAATTTTCAGAGATCACAAGTCACGAGAGAAATGTTGACATTTTAACATCGTCCTTCAAAGTATGTACGCCTCGCCCAGCCTCGATCCCAAGATAGAAAGAAGCGTGTCTGATCTCAGATCACATGTACCCCTTGTATATTGTTTCGTTTCTACGTTATTTTGATATGGAAATCTCTTGAAGAAATAACTTTTACCAAAACGTTTTATGTTGGGCACAACAAAACGCGCTCGCTTTCAACTTGCGCCTGGGGCTAGCGGAAGGAATTTTCGGAGCGTGCGTACACCACGTCCAAATGCGGAAGTGCCTGCTTAGACGCAGTCTACATTAGAAAAAACGTTTATAGATTCATATTCATTTGTTTTCTATCCCCAGGATATGAATCCGGAAACATTTTGCTCTACTGTACACGGGGTCTTACCCTCGGGTTTTCTGTTCGTATTGGGCATCAACTGCTTCATCTCTCTCTATAAGGCTCGCGCAAACTCAAATAGATTTCAAAAATGCCTAGATGTCTTAATAAACATGCAAAGGAATAAAAGAAAACATTTTCACTGACGTGTCTAATCTCCATTTTTTTCCAAGTTATATTTTGTTCAGGACCCACCCCTTCTCCACTTCAAACAACATAAATAATGACTGATTTCTCTATTCTTCGAATTCCAGGGTGGATAACCCGGCCGCAAAACTAAAACGAGTCTTCATAATATCGACCCCTATATAGATAAAGGCAAGTCTTCGCATCTATTTAGGAATTGTACGGGGCAAATTACGTGAAAGAATCGAGACCATTAGGCCAGAAGAACTCACGAAGCGATTGCCTCTCGCGGCTCAGTTCCGGTTTACCTGGGCGGGCTGGCTCAGATTACACACTACAAGTGGACAAAGTAAGAGCACAAGCTGCCTCGTTCCAATTCTTCAAACTTACTGAAGACACATAAAAACACCTTCAAACATGTAACATGTTATTTATAGGACGTTCAGAATAAAACAAGTTTAATATTTTTGAATTGCTAAACACATTGGACGCTGTACAGAAATTACTTAAAAGTGAGAACTTACGACTATTAATTAAGCAAAAAAATAAATTTTAGAACTTTGTGTTGATGGCTTCTGTAACCACAATATTTTGCGACAATTCCTTGCGTTAGTTCATTGCGACGTGGTGCCCAATCATCAGAATGTTTTCAACCAAATTGATTATTTCAACAAAAAAGCGCTGCCCTACCCAAGGAAACGGGGGTTTACAATTTCCCCGTTACAATTGACTTATGGATGTGTCGTCTGTGTAAGTTCTAATTCGAACCGTGATGAGGTCTTCCTGTCCTTCTTTTAGCCTTTACCAATCGTACCAAGATTGTTTATCCCGGCCGTGCAGTGGTCACGATGTCGTTACCCTAATGATGCTCGTTTCTACTGTTGTCAACGCCATGGGTATAATATGCCCGTCTGTCCGCCTCTCGACAGGGGAGAGACAGTAGAACGCTAAGAGCCCCTTTGGACTTGCATTGCAAGTAGCTCAGGAGAAAGACTAACAGAGAAAGACCTACAGAGACACAGTTGGAGACAAACGCAGTCCGTTTGCCGTACAACAGGCAATAATCTTCACTGGAACAAGAGTTCGCTAGTTTTTTGAAGGTCTCTAACGGGAGAGAGATTTTAATATTCCGCCGTCCCACAGGACAGTTTACTTTCTTATTTGGAAAGACAATTTTGTAAAAACAAAAATCCACGGGCATGATTGCCCTTTTCTTTGGCAGAAAGCGAGATACTAACTGCTCTTGTCCACATTACATTTAGCTTTCGGTACAGTGGACTGATAGTGGTAGGTCACGAAATCCCAGCAGCATCGAGGGAGGTTAAATATTAACTTAAAGCAGTAAGAAAGAAACAACTTTGTCCATTGCAGGCCGATCCCTTTTTTATTGGGGACCTTAAGTTGCGATAGCGGGTGAAATCTCTAGGCGTCTCCGAGTACCCATCCAGTTGCCAAAGCAACTGTTTATTCTAGCGGGGGATCAAGCGTTCTTCAGGTGATAGGGCAGGGAACCTTGGGAACGTGAATACTCGGGAGATCCTCTACTTTCCAAAATGAAGCCTCCTTTTTAACCACACCTTTTCAAAGACACTGCTGGATGTATCTGCTAATTTGTTTGCCCTCAAACGCTCTAATAGAGATCACCAGTATTTCCCTTTAAAGTAATTGAAGTTTACGTCACGTTATGCCGCATAATGGCCATACAGATTCATCGGGGCGACTTCTTCAGGCCAATGAATCTTTCTGGTTGTCCTCGGCGTTCGATTCCTCCGCCGGCTGGCCAAGCTTCCATTATCCACTTATACTCAAGGCCTCCAAGCGTTGGACTGGTGCAACGTCACGCTCCATGGCCCCAGTGGCTGCATCATATCCATGGCACTAGCTAGCACAACTCAACGTACTGATATTAAGGATCGTGTAGGCTGGAATACTTCTGAGACAGCGAGACACTATCTAAAACTCCACCAAGTCCTCCAGCCTGGGAGCGTCGGGGACACACTAGCTAATATTGAACAATTATTCACCGAAGTAGAGGTGAATAGCCTTTGCTATTCACCTCCGGAGTAGCCAATCAGAACGCGCGAAAAGCAATATTCACTTTGGTGATATAATACATTAGATATGACGGACGTGTACAGGAAGCAGAACAACCTGACAGGGTTTGCTCAGGCGTTTATCTGAACTCTGACCTACTAATCACTTAGAATGAGATTGAGGCGAACTTTAGAGGATGACGGAATAGGGGGACATAAACAGGTATCCTCTAAAGGCAGCGAGACAGGGCCCTAATGCTAATGAGTCGACAAGAGGGTAATGAAGTTTTCAACCTTTGAAGGAGCTGCATCACAGTGAGGGACACGCCTTTATGCACCGGGCCGGAACGAAATTATTTTCAGTAGTTTTCATATAAGCAGAATATCCTAGCACACGTATGGGATGGATGAAATCAAAGTAAATATGCAAAAATGATTAACAAACTGTGCGTAGATCTAGTCTTCAAGGAAAATATTGCACATCCTTTCAATCAAGCGTTAAGGGAGGGGACTTTAACTGTTTGAAGCCAATTAACAGCCACCAACCCAACATTGATTCCAGACATGTGCAAAACCATGACACCAGCTTTAATATTCACTAGTGCACACATAGCACTACAATATACCACTTTACAACACATTATTTAATATTCACTAGCCTGCGCGATGACGTAATTGGGGTCATATAAGGCTGAATAAATTATGCACGGTGTCAGTTCTCATCGACCGCTATTGAGGCAAGTCGGCCCACTCTCCCGCCCTTCTTGTTGGCTTTTGGCAACCTTGTATCCCATGTCGACCTGCTCAACAGGGGTTACTAATAGCCATTACCTAATGCTAATGATCAACAAGAGGGGTAATGAACTGCTTTTAATCACTTCTCTCTCTCTTAGTCCGTTCTAATTTTACAGCAAATTGCAGTCGCCGTATAAGTATGCTTTTCCTAGACATGTGTACGACTTTCCGTTTCGCCGAACTAATATACTGACAATTAAAAGCTAATTTAACTAAGATTTCTACCTAATTCGGTTTTCGTTATTCTAACAAATTGATCGAATCCTTGGTGAGATGTCTAACTTCGAGGAGGTTTCACGGCCTTAGCCCCGTTAAAGTTTCCACCAAATAATGTCCATACTAAATGTTCACTTTAGCCGGCTTTTCCACGGATTCAAGGCAAAGCTCTACTCCGCTTTAAAGTATACAGTGAACGCAAAACCATTCAAAATGTATATTCGTCCAACAAGATAAATCCTATGGGAAGTGAAAGCTAATCAAAATGGGCCTTTTGCATGTAGGAGTTGCACTGGACGGCAAAGCATCTGACTTCATTTATATAAAGGCACCTGTACGACATCGGCAGTGTTATTAGCAAAACCCGTTTGTAAATGCTATTTTCCACCTCCAATCGACTGTCTATCACTCTAAAACAGCGTTTAAAGTTTGTTTGCCATCCAGAAAAACCTTGCCCATGGGATCACGAGCTCGATTCTATGGTTATTGAAGTATATATCAGCACGTGACTGTCTCCTGAAAAAGAACTATTCTAAGCGCATCAAAATATGTAGTTACTGTTAAACCGTGGCTTTAGCTAGGCCGGCCAGATTCAGAGAGCAATCAACTCTATTATAGCCCGTTTCAGACGGCGAATATTAGGGACCTAAGCCCGGTTTCCATATAATCACAGCGATCGCAGGATTCTTTTTAGACTTTCTCAAAGTCCTTCTTAGCCCCCCACACGAAGAACTTTTCCCACTTGCAGCGCGCCAAATTTACCGGTTGAATTTTCAACCGGAGGCGTGGCTTATGACGTACTAAGATTTGCTCAATCACAAAGCGTCAATTCTTCAGGCATTGTATGTTGACGTGTCAAGTCAGTCGACCGTGGATGTGATATTTACAATTTGATTGTACTCAGAAAGAGTTTGTCAAAGACGCGAAATGTAAGCTCCGCCCCTGAAACATGTTTTCGCGCTAAAACATAATCCCCCGATTCAATTTCCTGCAAGTGAAACAAGTCGAACTCGCCTCTCCCTTCGATTCTCGCGCTCGATTTTTGACCCAGTAATCGCTTACCCAGTGACTCGGCGAGTTCGACTTGGAGCAAGTCTAGATTATTTTGTTCGGTGTGAATCGAAGCGTAAATTTATACGCAGAACAAAAGAATCCAGCGATCGCTGCGATCATATGGAAACCAGGCTTTTCGCAACCAGGACGGCAACGTCTAGGAAGACGGCATAAAACAATAGCCTTAATTACAAAATACAATACAATAACTGCACGTGAAAATGCACGCAGTCGCCTATATCAACCGTTGTCTGCAAAAACACAACATGAAAGCCCCAAAGTTTATGTTTACAATAGAACGCAAACGTAAGAAAGTAAATCACAATGTTTTTCATTCGGCGTGAGCAAAACTTAAGTTTATATTTTTCGAAACCTGGATGTAAAACGTAATTAAAAGCGAATAAAGGAACTATTAAACACCAGATTTCGGGAGAAAACACTATTCTTCCTCCCATCGTCACTGCCGTCGCCGTCCTGGTTGCGTAAGGTCCCTAATGTTTCATGCGCCGAATTAAATGCTAAGAGATCTGATAAAACACGTGCTGCGAGTTTATTAAACAGCTTCAAAAACTTATAATGGTTACTTACTGAACCATTGAACCTTTGTATCCACAACGCCATGGAAATATTCGAGTAATCACCGCCTGCGATTACGAACATTTCAAGGGAATGACATGAAGAAATTACCATACTATGTTGTTTGTTTGGCTGGCCTCGAGCGGACGTTTCGCAATGCTGAAAGCATTGTGTGGTAAAGAACAAGCTAGGGCTTGAAGGATTTGGTGTCGTGGTTGACATCGATAAAGTTCAAGACTTGGAAAGCGATGTGACGGCACACTCTAAATTTTTGACTCCGGTACAAAATATGAAGAGGATGTTTGTAAGTTTAATGCACGTTTTTATTATTTTACGGCTTTGAGTTTGGTTTAATGATTGGAACTAAACAGTGGCTCGGTAAACAAGTAATGGTAGTTGGATAACTTCATTTTAAAAATATTATCTGTGTATCTCGGAGGTCTGCTGATATTAGTAAATTTAGTGCAAAATTTAAAAATCTAGGTACCTTATGTTGCGTGTACTTTTTGCTATCTTTGGGTCTTTATCAGTGAATTCTTAATTAGGATGAAACTTTATATAGAATTTCATGTTCATTAGTATTCTTTATATAAAACGTTCATCCTAATTAGCAATTCAACGAGAAAGCTGAAACATTAATAGAAATTCCATTGTCTCAATCATTAACCCCGTTTCCCCCTGGGACAAAATTCAAATCCCTCCGCGGGCCTTTTAGAATGATGAGATTTTATCAGGTATAAAGGAGCATGCACGTGACTGATTTGCTTCATCTGATTGGACAAAATGCTCAGTAATTATTCATGAGTTTTTGAAGTGCATATAAACCCTAGCCAGTTATCTTTGACGTTTAGTGTTGAGGACTAGTTTGTGGCTTGAGTTCACAGGTAAAGGACGATTGTTTTAATACAGCATAGTGGGGGGGGTTCCAGTTGAATTTGTAGGAAAAGGGTTGAGAATGGAGGATGAAATAAAAAGAGGAAAAAATAAATTAGTACACACCAAATTACTTGACTAAAAACCTTCTTTTTTTCCTTTTTCCTCAAACCAAAAAAAATTCTAATAAACTAAGCGAACCTTCAACTGCAACTTAATGAAGCGAATTTAAAATAACATACAATCCCAGGGCGCTTTCCATTCAACCAAGAAAAGTGAAAATTCCGGTCAGAAATCATATGGAACAGTAAAATTTCCGGTTCGACCGAAATTTTCAGTTCCATTCAAAATTCCCGGTTTAGATTTACCGTGATTTGCCAGTTTTGAGAATTGAAATCGAGGCTACTAATAACCGAGTGGTTTCTGCGAATGGAACGCGTAATTGTTTCGACCGGTTTTTCTAATTCGAAAAATCCCGTACGATTCCACATTCGAAATTTTCGAAACTTCTAACCGGTCGTTTTGATTGAATGGAAAGCGCCCCCAATGGGAAATAGCGTAAAAAAAAACTATGCAAACGTGACAAAAAAGCGCATTCAACTGTAATCCCCCAGCCCCTCCAAGAACAACATGCAAGAAATCCAAATTTATATATAATTGGAGAGACTTCTTTGGGCTTCCTGTGCATACCAACAAATTAAAAATGGTGGACAGAAGAAGACGGGACTGAATCAGTTCAGTACGGCTAAATACGAATGTAATTATCAAAGGTAAGTAAATAATTCAAAATACCTCGGAATACCTAGCTTTTCCTTTCTATTATTAAGTAAATATTGTCGTGAAAAGCATGGATTCGGCGTGGCTCGCGTACCGGCTCGCGTACCGGCGCACGTGGCTATTTTTATTAAACTTCATTTAATCACGGCTCGCGTATTGCAGTCAAGAAGAAAGTATAAAGACCCCGAATAAGACATATAATTCAAAAAATTAGGAGTCCAAAGCCGTCTAAAGCCTTGCAGAGTCGCCCTGTTACAGATCGATAGATCTGATAGATATTTCTTATTGATTTTGTCTGGTCTGCATTTTCGAGTCTGCATTTTCGAGTCTGCATTTTCGAGTCTGCATTTTCGAGTCTGCATTTTCCAGTCTGCATTTTCGAGTCTGCATTTTCCAGTCTGCATTTTCCAGTCTGCATTTTCCAGTCTGCAGTCTGCATTTTCCAGTCTGCAGTCTGCATTTTCCAGTCTGCATTTTGTACCTGCCGGATAGATAAATGTATTTTAGCCTACGATGAACGAACGGGACTCAAGGATGACAACTAAGAGAGAAGTCGCAGAGAAGACAAAGTAAGAGCACAAGCTGCCTCGTTCCAATTCTTCAAACTTACTGAAGACACATAAAAACACCTTCAAACATGTAACACGTTATTTATAGGACGTTCAGAATAAAACAAGTTTAATATTTTTGAATTGCTAAACACATTGGACGCTGTACAGAAATTACTTAAAAGTGAGAACTTACGACTATTAATTAAGCAAAAAATTAAATTTTAGAACTTGTGTTGATGGCTTCTGTAACCACAATATTTTGCGACAATTCCTTGCGTTAGTTCATTGCGACGTGGTGCCCAATCATCAGAATGTTTTCAACCAAATTGATTATTTCAACAAAAAAGCGCTGCCCTACCCAAGGAAACGGGGGTTTACAATTTCCCCGTTACAATTGACTTATGGATGTGTCGTCTGTGTAAGTTCTAATTCGAACCGTGATGAGGTCTTCCTGTCCTTCTTTTAGCCTTTACCAATCGTACCAAGATTGTTTATCCCGGCCGTGCAGTGGTCACGATGTCGTTACCCTAATGATGCTCGTTTCTACTGTTGTCAACGCCATGGGTATAATATGCCCGTCTGTCCGCCTCTCGACAGGGGAGAGACAGTAGAACGCTAAGAGCCCCTTTGGACTTGCATTGCAAGTAGCGCAGGAGAAAGACCAACAGAGAAAGACCTACAGAGACACAGTTGGAGACAAACGCAGTCCGTTTGCCGTACAACAGGCAATAATCTTCACTGGAACAAGAGTTCGCTAGTTTTTTGAAGGTCTCTAACGGGAGAGAGATTTTAATATTCCGCCGTCCCACAGGACAGTTTACTTTCTTATTTGGAAAGACAATTTTGTAAAAACAAAAATCCACGGGCATGATTGCCCTTTTCTTTGGCAGAAAGCGAGATACTAACTGCTCTTGTCCACATTACATTTAGCTTTCGGTACAGTGGACTGATAGTGGTAGGTCACGAAATCCCAGCAGCATCGAGGGAGGTTAAATATTAACTTAAAGCAGTAAGAAAGAAACAACTTTGTCCATTGCAGGCCGATCCCTTTTTTATTGGGGACCTTAAGTTGCGATAGCGGGTGAAATCTCTAGGCGTCTCCGAGTACCCATCCAGTTGCCAAAGCAACTGTTTATTCTAGCGGGGGATCAAGCGTTCTTCAGGTGATAGGGCAGGGAACCTTGGGAACGTGAATACTCGGGAGATCCTCTACTTTCCAAAATGAAGCCTCCTTTTTAACCACACCTTTTCAAAGACACTGCTGGATGTATCTGCTAATTTGTTTGCCCTCAAACGCTCTAATAGAGATCACCAGTATTTCCCTTTAAAGTAATTGAAGTTTACGTCACGTTATACCGCATAATGGCCATACAGATTCATCGGGGCGACTTCTTCAGGCCAATGAATCTTTCTGGTTGTCCTCGGCGTTCGATTCCTCCGCCGGCTGGCCAAGCTTCCATTATCCACTTATACTCAAGGCCTCCAAGCGTTGGACTGGTGCAACGTCACGCTCCATGGCCCCAGTGGCTGCATCATATCCATGGCACTAGCTAGCACAACTCAACGTACTGATATTAAGGATCGTGTAGGCTGGAATACTTCTGAGACAGCGAGACACTATCTAAAACTCCACCAAGTCCTCCAGCCTGGGAGCGTCGGGGACACACTAGCTAATATTGAACAATTATTCACCGAAGTAGAGGTGAATAGCCTTTGCTATTCACCTCCGGAGTAGCCAATCAGAACGCGCGAAAAGCAATATTCACTTTGGTGATATAATACATTAGATATGACGGACGTGTACAGGAAGCAGAACAACCTGACAGGGTTTGCTCAGGCGTTTATCTGAACTCTGACCTACTAATCACTTAGAATGAGATTGAGGCGAACTTTAGAGGATGACGGAATAGGGGGACATAAACAGGTATCCTCTAAAGGCAGCGAGACAGGGCCCTAATGCTAATGAGTCGACAAGAGGGTAATGAAGTTTTCAACCTTTGAAGGAGCTGCATCACAGTGAGGGACACGCCTTTATGCACCGGGCCGGAACGAAATTATTTTCAGTAGTTTTCATATAAGCAGAATATCCTAGCACACGTATGGGATGGATGAAATCAAAGTAAATATGCAAAAATGATTAACAAACTGTGCGTAGATCTAGTCTTCAAGGAAAATATTGCACATCCTTTCAATCAAGCGTTAAGGGAGGGGACTTTAACTGTTTGAAGCCAATTAACAGCCACCAACCCAACATTGATTCCAGACATGTGCAAAACCATGACACCAGCTTTAATATTCACTAGTGCACACATAGCACTACAATATACCACTTTACAACACATTATTTAATATTCACTAGCCTGCGCGATGACGTAATTGGGGTCATATAAGGCTGAATAAATTATGCACGGTGTCAGTTCTCATCGACCGCTATTGAGGCAAGTCGGCCCACTCTCCCGCCCTTCTTGTTGGCTTTTGGCAACCTTGTATCCCATGTCGACCTGCTCAACAGGGGTTACTAATAGCCATTACCTAATGCTAATGATCAACAAGAGGGGTAATGAACTGCTTTTAATCACTTCTCTCTCTCTTAGTCCGTTCTAATTTTACAGCAAATTGCAGTCGCCGTATAAGTATGCTTTTCCTAGACATGTGTACGACTTTCCGTTTCGCCGAACTAATATACTGACAATTAAAAGCTAATTTAACTAAGATTTCTACCAAATTCGGTTTTCGTTATTCTAACAAATTGATCGAATCCTTGGTGAGATGTCTAACTTCGAGGAGGTTTCACCTTAGCCCCGTTAAAGTTTCCACCAAATAATGTCCATACTAAATGTTCACTTTAGCCGGCTTTTCCACGGATTCAAGGCAAAGCTCTACTCCGCTTTAAAGTATACAGTGAACGCAAAACCATTCAAAATGTATATTCGTCCAACAAGATAAATCCTATGGGAAGTGAAAGCTAATCAAAATGGGCCTTTTGCATGTAGGAGTTGCACTGGACGGCAAAGCATCTGACTTCATTTATATAAAGGCACCTGTACGACATCGGCAGTGTTATTAGCAAAACCCGTTTGTAAATGCTATTTTCCACCTCCAATCGACTGTCTATCACTCTAAAACAGCGTTTAAAGTTTGTTTGCCATCCAGAAAAACCTTGCCCATGGGATCACGAGCTCGATTCTATGGTTATTGAAGTATATATCAGCACGTGACTGTCTCCTGAAAAAGAACTATTCTAAGCGCATCAAAATATGTAGTTACTGTTAAACCGTGGCTTTAGCTAGGCCGGCCAGATTCAGAGAGCAATCAACTCTATTATAGCCCGTTTCAGACGGCGAATATTAGGGACCTAAGCCCGGTTTCCATATAATCACAGCGATCGCAGGATTCTTTTTAGACTTTCTCAAAGTCCTTCTTAGCCCCCCACACGAAGAACTTTTCCCACTTGCAGCGCGCCAAATTTACCGGTTGATTTTTCAACCGGAGGCGTGGCTTATGACGTACTAAGATTTGCTCAATCACAAAGCGTCAATTCTTCAGGCATTGTATGTTGACGTGTCAAGTCAGTCGACCGTGGATGTGATATTTACAATTTGATTGTACTCAGAAAGAGTTTGTCAAAGACGCGAAATGTAAGCTCCGCCCCTGAAACATGTTTTCGCGCTAAAACATAATCCCCCGATTCAATTTCCTGCAAGTGAAACAAGTCGAACTCGCCTCTCCCTTCGATTCTCGCGCTCGATTTTTGACCCAGTAATCGCTTACCCAGTGACTCGGCGAGTTCGACTTGGAGCAAGTCTAGATTATTTTGTTCGGTGTGAATCGAAGCGTAAATTTATACGCAGAACAAAAGAATCCAGCGATCGCTGCGATCATATGGAAACCAGGCTTTTCGCAACCAGGACGGCAACGTCTAGGAAGACGGCATAAAACAATAGCCTTAATTACAAAATACAATACAATAACTGCACGTGAAAATGCACGCAGTCGCCTATATCAACCGTTGTCTGCAAAAACACAACATGAAAGCCCCAAAGTTTATGTTTACAATAGAACGCAAACGTAAGAAAGTAAATCACAATGTTTTTCATTCGGCGTGAGCAAAACTTAAGTTTATATTTTTCGAAACCTGGATGTAAAACGTAATTAAAAGCGAATAAAGGAACTATTAAACACCAGATTTCGGGAGAAAACACTATTCTTCCTCCCATCGTCACTGCCGTCGCCGTCCTGGTTGCGTAAGGTCCCTAATGTTTCATGCGCCGAATTAAATGCTAAGAGATCTGATAAAACACGTGCTGCGAGTTTATTAAACAGCTTCAAAAACTTATAATGGTTACTTACTGAACCATTGAACCTTTGTATCCACAACGCCATGGAAATATTCGAGAAATCACCGCCTGCGATTACGAACATTTCAAGGGAATGACATGAAGAAATTACCATACTATGTTGTTTGTTTGGCTGGCCTCGAGCGGACGTTTCGCAATGCTGAAAGCATTGTGTGGTAAAGAACAAGCTAGGGCTTGAAGGATTTGGTGTCGTGGTTGACATCGATAAAGTTCAAGACTTGGAAAGCGATGTGACGGCACACTCTAAATTTTTGACTCCGGTACAAAATATGAAGAGGATGTTTGTAAGTTTAATGCACGTTTTTATTATTTTACGGCTTTGAGTTTGGTTTAATGATTGGAACTAAACAGTGGCTCGGTAAACAAGTAATGGTAGTTGGATAACTTCATTTTAAAAATATTATCTGTGTATCTCGGAGGTCTGCTGATATTAGTAAATTTAGTGCAAAATTTAAAAATCTAGGTACCTTATGTTGCGTGTACTTTTTGCTATCTTTGGGTCTTTATCAGTGAATTCTTAATTAGGATGAAACTTTATATAGAATTTCATGTTCATTAGTATTCTTTATATAAAACGTTCATCCTAATTAGCAATTCAACGAGAAAGCTGAAACATTAATAGAAATTCCATTGTCTCAATCATTAACCCCGTTTCCCCCTGGGACAAAATTCAAATCCCTCCGCGGGCCTTTTAGAATGATGAGATTTTATCAGGTATAAAGGAGCATGCACGTGACTGATTTGCTTCATCTGATTGGACAAAATGCTCAGTAATTATTCATGAGTTTTTGAAGTGCATATAAACCCTAGCCAGTTATCTTTGATTTTAAAGTCAAACTGGAAAACAAAATGGCTGACATAGGAAAAATAATAATTAACGTCTGCCATTTTCGTTTATTAAGGAATCCCATTTCAATGACGTCATTTAAGTCCGGACCTAGCTAATTCTAGTTCCTTTTTCTCTGTTTTGATGTCAGTTCCATGTATTAAAAGAACTTTCCCTCAGATTGTAAGTATCAAATGTCTCGATACTTACGGTATAACCATACCATACCTTTATGGTTAGGACTGAATTTGGACTCGATTTTCATGGCATGCATTATTTCTAATTTATCTAAAGCCACTGTGACAATTTATAGAGGGTAACACATCGAATTTTCTAACTTACGACTTACTCCTAGTAATTTGCTGAATATTTTGAATAAATAATACCCAATGTACAAAAGTCTAATGACTTTTGTCTGAAGCTTCTTTCTATACATACCTGTCACGCACAACGGTTTTAATAAGAGGCTCATATTGAAACCTTTCAGCAGCCTCGATCTCAATTTCAGAATGTCTTTGCCATAATCGGCAACACTCTTGAACTTGAGCTAATGCTGAAGGCATTTTGGAAAATCATTACTGTATAAAGAAACAATAACGGACCTAGTACAGATCACTGTGGGACTACTTTTTATACAGTTAACAATTACTTTTGATGACCATTTACGTAGCACATCTGGTTTCTTTGATTCGATATATTCCAGGGCTTTACCTCGATCGCTATGTTAAGGACATGTATGTTCATGCTCTAGGTAGAGGATTACTAGAAAAAGGGGAGTGGGTTATTATAGCGTCCTCGCATGACTGATAGTTCGAAACTTCTCGGACATATAGAAGCACTCCAGGTAACCCCGCCGATTCTGAATTCCTATCCCAGGGCCCGGTTCGAAGCAAGGGTAACTTTATCCCTAGGATAGCGCTAAATCTGTAATTGTAATCCGCACAGTTTAGCCTCAGGTTATCGATTTAACCCCGGGGTAGTGCTTACCCTTGCTTCGAACAGCCAGGTCCTGCATGGTGTCTTGCCCGCTGCCGGTTAGGGAATTATCGCCGAATGACCCAACATATTGGGGTGAAGTTTCTCCCCCCTGAGGATGCACTTAGCGATCTTCTTCATTTGTTCCTCGGCCTCATCGTGCTTCCCCAGGGCGGTCAACACCTGGGCCAGCTCCTGATAGGTCTTCACTGTCTCTTCCGGTGTGTCTAGCACTCGTTGTTGCATGGCGACAGCTTCTTGTAGAAAATGAAGGGAGGTTTGGTAATCACGAACATTCAAGTTCACTCCTGTTGATGTCGACATACTGCCAGCTAAAATATAAATAAGAAACAGATTCATCAAGTAGATACCGTATCATACAGTATACCTAGGTGTTGACGAGGTTAAATCACTGTTTTAAATGATTAGTTGAAGGAGCAGTGTCACGATTAGTGCGCATGCACAAAGTTTTGAAAATGTGTCAGGCGGACAAGAAATCAAAAGATGTGAGAGAAGTAGAAGTCCGTGAGTAATCCGCTTGCATCGGCGTATTTGCACGATATCTCGAGCCGAAATTTCTTTAAAACTATGCTTCAGTATTATATGGTTAGCTTTGATATTATATTTTTACAAAGCAGCATTTTATTTATCGAAAATTTCAATTGCAAGAGATGCAGTCGGAAGCCTATAGAGGTTGTAAGTGCTATGGCTCCGGTAGAAAGCTGCTTTCCCCGGGAAGCTATACGAAAAGCCATCAATGTCCTGGCTCGGTTGAGCTTGCATTCTTGAAGGACCTTACAACTCGAAACCGTTCGCTTTTTGAAAGAAACACTCGAAATCCCAAGACTATAATGACTGGGCTCTGAGGTTGAAGTGGCGCGTGACATAACGTGATTTTGCCATTGTCTATAACCAATCAGAATCGTGACACTGCTCCTTTAACGTTACACTCAATGTTCACAGTTACGCCTGTAAGAAGAAACGTCATACGCGTTTGGCAAGTTACGTATGAACTGTTACCTAAAGACCGCCTACAGATTGGCTTCTGAATCAGTGTAAAGCCCGAGGGAACTTTTGAGCTGAATCCGTGAAAGTACCTATGTACCTTCTTTGTACCAACTAACAAAACTAACTCATCAAAGATTAAGAAAGGCATCATGCATAAACAACTTTAAAATATTGCTCCTTTGGACGTCTTTACTCTCTTACTCACAGGTTACCAGTAGATACTTTGTTTATCAGCGAAGTTTACCTTGTGCCGAGAAGATAACTCCCATGTCAAACAGTGAACGGGCCGTGTCTTGGTGATCACCCAGTATGGATCGTCTGCACTCTAGTGCCTTCGAGTTGAACTCGATGGCTTTGCTGTAATTCTCCAGCTCTAAGTAGCTGCTTGCGATGTGGCTGTATACACTGGCTGTAAAGGGATGATATCCGAGAACGGTCTCATAGCTGGGCAGCACGTGTTTTGTCATTGTGTCTATTGCATCTGTATATTTGCTCATGTTACCCTCGGCCACTGAAAATGAAGTGACACACAGGAAAAGCGTTAATACTTCAAATTAGAGTAGCGATCAGAAGTACAACTATTTTCTAAACAATTCGGACAAGTGCATATTTTTGCTGAGCTCTTGATATTTTGGGGGGCGAAATTCTTCAATAATTTTCCATAACTGTTGCGGTATACATTTGACGTATATAAGCCGTTGGCCTTGTCTCCTTATACTTCTAATCAGTATTTGAAGGAGACGTGAAAGAAGCTGTCGTACTACTCGAAGAAGAGCAGGGGATTGTCACCCGGTACAGCAGCCTGGCCATTGTACTAACCACACACTCAACATTGTAAACTGCGTGGCAGCTATTAGCGCAGTAGCAGTCCGAAAAAAATCACTGACAATATGTCAGTAATATGTAAAGCGCCATGAGAATGTGGTGATATGGCGCTATATAAATATGGCCATCATCATTATCGTGATCATTTTATTATTATTTTATTATTTCTATTTGAGATCAAAAATAAACATTTTTGGGATTCGGCTTTCAACAAATGTCAAAGTTTTATCTTAATTCAGACCTAACCGTTGTGATATCCGAGTGTTTAACCTAATCCTGTATGACAGGCCCGAGAGACTCGAGAGACTCTTGTGACGTTTTTTTTGTCACAAGTAGGAGCTAACGTTGCAGCTGTAGCTTGCTATCCATGTGGGAAAGAGACTTAAGTTTAAAAATATATATTTTACAATTCCGGCTTTGTAAACCACCAAACACATGGTTAATCGATGAATAATCGTGCTCCTTTTTCTACCAATATTTTTTTCTTCTCTTTCTTCTTCTGAATTGTCACTTAATGTCATGGTACTGCGCATGTATCGAGTAATCGCTCGTTCTGGGTGTTAATTGGATACAAACACAGTTAAACTTCCCTCTCTCAATGCTTGATTGAAAGGATTTTTAATATTTCCCTGGAGACTGTTTATATACACTGTTTGTTAGTCATTTTTGCATATTTGCTTTCATTTTAAGCATCCCACATGGCCGACAGGTTCGTTAGTTCATATCAAAATCGGTGAAAATAGCTTTTTCCGGCCCGGAACGCGAATGTAAAGTCTTACCGTGACACAGCCCCTTTAACGTGAAGTTGTTTATGATTTAATATCACGATTAATGCAACATCGTTCAAAAACGTGCATTTTAACACTTTCAAGAGAGTCAGATGATACTTTATGACAAGACCTTGCTTTTGGGGGGAACATTTCTGTACCCCTTCACTAGTCATTCTCTCCTTCACCTTCTGCTATTAATAATGAATGGTCCATTTGCTTGAGCTAAAATTAATAATGGCAATAAAACTTTGGTCTGCAATCATTAAAGTGATTACACTACTATGATTATAAAACTGCACGAACGTGTAAGCGGGAGTCCAATCTGTAATCATCAAGAGGGTGGTTTCCCACCAAAATTGGAGGAGACAAAGTTCAATTTCCAATGAACTATATCCATTTTGAAATTTAAACTCAACCATATATTTTGTATTTTGTACTCAAAGTCCAGACGTTTACAGCAAAGGAAATGTTGCCAGATACTGTTCTATTTTACTTTGAAATTGCTTCTCAAACCTTTGATTTTATTGGCTGATTTGTGAGTTTCCCGTATTTTGACTGGTTCAGAAAAATGATGCAATATAGACACCGGTCTGGTTTGTAATTGACCTATTTTCAACCAATCCGATTGCAATTCAAAATGGATATACATATACATAAATGGATATACACTAGGTATAGCTGAAATCCTTCTAAGCACACCTGCCAAATCACCGTAACAGCAAGCCAACATCACAACGTCCTTGCTGGCAGCTGACTTCTTCAACATCGTTTTGCACATCTCTTTTGCTTCTCGGATATACTTCAGTCCCTCGTCTGATTCTCCCTTGCGCACCAAGCAACGTCCAAACTTACTAAGGCATTGAGCTTTTGCTCTCTGAAAACTGGCATCTGTGAAGCTGCTGCATCCACGTTGTGACTCATGGGCTCTTTCTAGGCACCACAAAGCGTTATAGAGGGCAACCGGGCAGAGGTTTGGCACACACATACAGTTGATGACGTTCTTGGCACCTCCGTATGTAAGGCACTCGCTGTATCGCTTGAAGTCATGTTGAGATTTACATAGTTGAGCCAGTTTACAAAACTGGCTCTGAAACTCAAAATTTGTCATCACTTTAACCAGGAACATCGATGCTTCAAGGAAGGCATCTATACACTCGAACTTTATCTTCATATCCAGTGGCGCCGTGTCTTTGATACACCACTGGATTATCTGCCTGATGTTCTCTCTTTCCAGGCGGTATTTCTGAATGGCGGACTTGGATTTGTGGCTGAAGAACTGCTTATCATTTGATAGAAGTGCGGCTAAATAATAATTAATGAAATTCCTTCTTGCTGCTTCGAACATGGGTTTGTAACTCGAGTCATTGCAGGCTTTGGTAATACCAAATGACCTCATGACAGAGTGGCAGGTGTATCTCTTTGAGGTGCTATCATAACGGAGGAAACAGTACTTGTGGGTTAAATGAGTACTCAACCAAACCTCTACGTTGGGTTCTGGCAATTCAAGGTCAGTTCCCTTTGTAACCATCATCGCTTGGGATAACGTGAAGTTTTCAGGAAACACTGAGACCATCACTAGCAATTTCTGCAAGGATGAATCCATTCTTTGAAAACATGTATCCAAACAGTGTTCCATACGTTTTGTTGTGTCCGAATCTAGCATCTTATGTAAATCCTCAGGAGAAATATCATCAGGAATGTCTTGTACGCTCCATACCTGGAGAAGCGTTTCCACAGAAGAACATAACAGCAAGGGGATACCACCGCAACGCTCTGCTATTTTCGCTGCTTTATCCTCATCTAGGGTATCACCACGATAACTCTTAGATCGTTGCTTTAGTATACAAATAGAATCTTCCATACTTAGCGAATTTAGGATCTCATTCCTCACTGAGAAATTATTAAAGACTTCTACTTTCTCCCATGACGTCACAAGGAGACGAACTCTTGGGCAGCACTCTCCGATGTCTTTAATGAAGTTCTGAAATGCTTCTCCGTCGTTGTTTTGGTGAGCAATATTACTGAAATCTGGCTCCATATTATGTTCGTCACTGCGTTTGTCTAAAGCATGCAACAGTTTGTCCAGATTTTCAATAATGAGGACAATGTCCCTACCCGGATTCTCTAAAAATCTCAAGGTTTGACTCATTGGTTTCTTACTAATGGAGGTGATACCAAATGCCTCCAAGATCTTAACTGCTAGATCATCAACACAATAGACATGACGTGAGTTCACATATACAGCAAATATGTCCCGTTGATCGATGAGATCATATGCAGCGCTGACAACCAAAGTCGTCTTGCCAAAGCCCGAGAGTGCATGAACTGCGACCATGCGAAAGTTACCACTAGCCACGAGGGATACGAGCCGTTTTATTTCTTCAGCACGTCCTATACAGTGTTGTGGCTTCTGTGGGAAGGCAAATCCATGCTTGCCTTGTGGAATGTGACTCAGACTTTCTATACAGGAATTCAAATAAAAGTGGAAAATGAAATGGTATCAATTGGAACGGTCTATTTCCTCATTAGGATGTGTGTGGCATGGTAGTAGTTAAGGTGGTTCGCCTGGATTTTCCAGGGACGCACCATACCCACTTTGAACGACTGATACTCCACTGTCAGAGCACGGTCGGGCTAGCCACTTCACCCATTTACTAGAGATAGAATAAACTTTCTAAAAATGTAGGTTTGTTTGACATCGGTGTTGCCATAGCAACACAGCGTCGACGACATGTATTTTACATATCATCAATTTTCTTGAAATCTAGACCTAAACTTTTAAAACGACCTAATGTCCCTTGTAGTCTAAATGTAGGCCTTCAAGACTGCAAAGTTTTAAAAAATTGTATGAGAGCGTTTTCGAAAAAAATCGGTTGAATATTTTCAATGACATGAAGCTTGGCAGTGCGGGATGATAATGTTGAATACCTCAATATAGGAAATTAACGAAGCCCTATATTAACGCGACAAAAATTAACACGCCATAAAATTAACGCGAATTTCTGAAAAGTTACATTTACGTTCATCAAATTAACGCGATTTTCCGTCCGAAATATTTTTACGTGCATTTAATGAACGCGAATTTGATGTCTTAGGATAATAAGCTATAGCAAACTGCGCATTTTACAAGACATAACAAGAACTTCCAACAAGCCATCCCCACTTGTCCAAGGCGGCCTTGAAATACTCATTGAGGTAACTGTGAAATGGAAAGACTTAAAAGCCATTGACATTCTAAACAAGAGAGTAGAAGAAGTGAGCTACCCTCTGGGAGAGGACGATCACTACATCGAAGAATCAAAAGACATTTTAAAGTCCCTGTTACTTGAAGAGGTGTCAAGTGAGTCTGAAAGTGAAGCCGACTAATATGATTTGGCATGAAATAAAGGTGTCTTCAAATAATGATGCTGTAAATTAGTGGTATTTTAATTAACGACGCTATAAATTAAGGGGCATTTAATTAACGCGAATTTTTGAAATTCGCGTTAATAACATGCTTCGTTAATTTCCTATATTAAGGTAAGTGTGTTTTTAGTAACCAGATCGGGAAAAAGTGCCTGTGACGTCTAGACCACATTTTCTAAATATCAATTAAAAACGAGATTTGGTATTAGTGATATTATAAAACCTTTTGTAAATAAATATTATAAGTTTTATTATAACAGCGTTACAACTGGCAGCGTGCACGTGACTATTGTACTAAGAACAGAATTTGCACGAGCGTTCCGGCAGTAGCGAAGCGTAGCAAGCGTGCATGGTAAAATTGTTAGTTCAAAAGCACACAAGTATGTAGAATCTAGACAAAAGAGAAATTTCGGAAAGACACAAACTATAAACAAAATAATACAGCAATGAAGCTTGCGTGGATGAATGTAAAAGTTCCCTATGTTTCTGTTTTTATTTCGCGCCCTTAAAATGATTCAATGCTCTTGAAATTTACAGGGCCAGGGTAGTACATGTTGAATTGCAGGTGAAGAGATTTAAAAAAATATTTATCGACTAGTTTTCGAATTACAGCTTCCTTAGCAAATACGTTACTATTTTGAGTAAAATGAGCATATTTATGACATTACTTATGATTCCATAAACCGAAATCGAATAAAGCAAATGGAATAAAAAAAGTATGGGAAGTAGTGCTATGTCACAGGTATGAAATATGATAACAACATCGCTTGAATCGGTCCGGAAAACACAGTTCTCGACGACTAAACAGGAAGTAATGCGAATTGTTTATTTTTTGAATGACAATTTGCAACCGATTTTTTTTCGAAAACGCTCTCATACAATTTTTTTAAACTTTGCAGTCTTGAAGGCCTACATTTAGACTACAAGGTAAAAGTTTAGGTCTAGATTTCGAGAAAATTGATGATATGTAAAATACATGACGTGAACGCTGTGTTGCTATGGTAACAGCGATGTCAAACAAACCTACATTTTTGGAAAGTTTATTCTATTTCTAGTAAATCGGTGAAGTGGCTAGCCCGACCGTGCTCTGACAGTGGAGTATCAGCCGTTCAAAGTGGGTATGGTGCGTCCATGGAAAGTCCAGGCGAGCCACCTTAAGTCATCATCATGTTCAAACGTGCAAGTCTTATTAGGTATACTGTAGGTGGTTTACTATATGTAAATGTATAATTCGTAATCCCCTTTGTGCTTATTATTATTTTGGTTTGCTTTGGTATTTTTATGCTAGTTCAAATATTGTTGAACTGGCCAATTTAAATCCCCCCCACAAAAAATAACAACAACATGTGCATGTAACCTCGTAACCTATTTTATATACATAAAACTCACATTTTTATTTGTTAAAACCAATAACTTACAGTAGATCTAGAATCCAATAGTGTTTCAATTTTCCTCAGTCTTTGAGATTAACGCCACTGTAAAACTTGTCAAGACACTTACCAGGTGTAGCTTGAATCCCACACGGTGGAGAAGAACTGGCAACACCTTGAGGAGGATCAGTACACGAAGGTTTCCTTTTAAACGATAAAGAAGTTGATGTAGCAGTTCGTTTTACAGGATCTGAAGCAGCTCTTGGTCTTGCCCCATCAGTATTCACGTACCATACGCCACTGTATTCTCCACTGATCTCAGTAGAACTCTCACAAGGTGACGTGCATTCTAAAGGAAGTGATCGAAAACGAGGTACTGTATTTATTATGATTACTCTTTTATAAACTGTGAAATGTGTCACATGTCGACCGATAGAGGATGTTGGTAAATTGTTTTTGTCCAGGTCCTTTCTAAATGCGCATTATGTGGATATGCCACTGGGGATACCCGAATTTTGTTCGCATTTATTTTTCGTTTTTGCATCTTTGAGACTTTTGTTACTATAAGGGCTTGATTTTGTTGTTGTTGAAATAACACTTACACTTCAATAAACATAAACGAACAGATACATGTGCATGCATGCACAAAGTTAATAAAATGATTATTACTTATTGTTAAACTCACCAACGTTCTTAAGGTATGTTGTTATGATCTTAATAGCATCTCTGCGTTGAATCTCTTTCAGTGCAGTGATAATAGCCTCTACCATTATGTGAGGTTTTGCAGATGCCAGCCATTGAAACATTTTCTTGGTTGCACTATGGACAGCTTTTTCATTTGGGGGCTCCATATCTTCCAAGATGGCATATTTAACTCCAAGGCGGCTACCAAGACCTCGCCATCCTTCAATTCCATCAACAACTTTGTTCAAACATTTAGCAATCTCTGTGAAGAGTTCAGAGTCCTCATTGATGATCTCATGGATACTGTCACTACCTGATGAACAATAGGCCGATTTCAGCTGATGAGGTCATTGTTTACATTTTGCCTTATTAGAATTAGTTATACTTCAAACTACAAACAAACCGACTATATAAATCGAAAGAGAAAGTCACACTTAGTAATCACCGAAAATTTGAGATAAATATCTTGAAAAGTTTTTGAGAAAACAGCTTTTCAAAAGTGCAAAATTTACCATGAATGTATGGTGTGTGGCAAGATCTTGCCACACACTGATTCATAATATCAAAGGTGAGGATTGATGCGTTGGGTTAGGTCTTAAGAGATTACGTCTCTAATAATATACAGCTATTTTAAAATAGGTTGTCCCGGAGAAGCGACATTCCCAGACCGAAACGGATTGTGATTCAAGCTGAAAGTCTGGTGAATTCGTTTGTTTTTGGGTCAAAAACGTTAAGATCCTGCGAATCGATTTTCTAATTCCACTGGAGTTTGTCCGTTTCGCACAGCTCCACAGTTATAACCACAATCCATTTCGGGCTTGGAATGTTTGTCCGTGACAACCTTTTTGAAATAGCTGTACATTGTTACACGCGAGATGCAAGGGAATGACACCAAGTATTGCACAAGTACTAAAAAGATCCCAGCACTCACCAACGAAGTTATACAGTATCATGATTATTTTGCTTTAGTACTATTAAGCCTATTTTTGAATATTCAGTTGAGGTATGGCAAGGTATCTCAGGGTCTGTCAGTAACTGTCCCTCCTTGTTACACAGGCAGTGGAGGGGTGGGTATTGTATCGGTAGGAGAGCATTCGAGGGTGATGAATGAGCCTATTCGAGCTCCCGAAGGATGCTAGTTACCCTAAAATGTAGATGCAACCTGGGGCATCTTGGGCAGCAAAAGGTGTTAAGTTGGTACACAGAGTAGACAGTTGGTTTGGAGATGACTAAAACCGTCTTAGGCTGGCAATAGACCTTTATCACGCAGCGGCCATCTTGAATAAAACCATTGTTCATGCCCGTCCAGCCTCGTTCTGACACGTATTTAACCGAGGCTGGACGGGCATGAACAATGGTTTTATTCAAGATGGCCGCCGCGTGATAAAGGTATATTCTGATATGTGGGGGACCAGAGCCCACATTCACCGAGGTTCGAGTCACAGTCCAGACTCCTTCTTTTCCGTTACTTCTCGCCATTCCTGTGACGTAACGCTTATTAAAATGCAAGTGTCTTGATCAGTTTTTGAACTAATCGGAGCAACCTTGATCTGGTGTTTCAGGACATCAAGATTCATTTGATTGTATCAAGGTACATGTACCTGACCAAAATGGGATGACCTGATTGGCTGTTGATACATTAATTATTCATGAGTTTGAGAACTTCATTTCTTGCTCTGCAGAGGAACCTGACCTGTTTTGACTGTAATAGGCTAAGAAAATTGAATGCTCACTGGCCTAAATATCTGTTACCTTTAAAATCCTTCTCTTTCAGTAGTCCTAAAACATCATTCCTCGGCATTTGTTGCAGCTTGTCAGTGAGGTCTTTCATAGACAGGTCTTCTTTTGTCACACGCAGGTGGCGAAATAGCAGCGCTGTTGGATTATGTTGGGAGTATAACTTAAACTGATTATACGTGTCGCGTGTAATGCCAAGCTTCGAAGCCAATTTTTGCCAGTCTCCTGTTGGCTTGACAGCTAAGTCTAATTTGTTTGCAACGGAGTCAAGGATTTCTGCAGCTGAATTCGTGAAAACATCTGCCACTTTGTCATCATCTTTGAAACCTGTAAGTGAGCAGTGTATGTTCATCATTACATTACTAGACAAAAGAAACAGTTGCACTATCATTGTTGCTGCGTATCAGGCTTATTCTTATACATTTTACTCACTATCTCAATTCTGATTGGCTGAGAACACACAGCTAATTCTCGATAGCTGGCTATAGCATTGAACACGCATGCGTACAATATTATCTGTAGATTGTGACGTCACGCTGCTATTATCTGTAGATATTCTCTGTGGGCACAGGGATCCCAAGTAGTTGTTGATAGTGTAATTCATTATAACCGAAGAAATCTTGGAAATAAAGTCTAAATTTCGTACATGGACTATTATTGATTGGTTTTTGTCATTGGAACGAAGTTTCTACGGAGCCCCAGATGGTTCATGCTCACAACAATTTTTACTGACAGTTAAGTTGCCAAATAAGTTGCAAGTTAAGTTGACAATTGCGAGTTAAGTTGACAATTGCAAGTTAAGTTGACAATTGCTAGTTAAGTTGACAATTGCAAGTTAAGTTGACTATTGCTATGTAGTTAAGTTGACTATTGCTAGTTAAGTTGACTATTGCTAGTTTATAAGTTGACTATTGCTAGTTAAGTTGACAATTGCTAGTTAAGTTGACAATTGCTAGTCAAGTTGACAATTGCAAGTTAAGTTGACCATTGCTAGTTAAGTTGACAATTGCGTCGTAAACAGACGGCGGGAGTAACCAAAATGGCGATACATTTATTACTGACTGTTCTTGCGTTTGTTAGTGTTTTCTACCGTTCGGAATCCGTTTTAGATTCTTATATACCGGCTTTAGATAATGAAGACACTCCGCGAGATGATTTGATAGAACAGTACTTCAAACTTGGGTTTAATAGAACCGAAATGTTAGCCTGCCTTGTCATGCTGCATGGGATACAGCTTAGTCTTAGTCAGCTGAAACGGATACTTTCAAGAAAAGGTCTTCATCGGAGAGGTGCTCGAATTGTTTAACAACGGTTATAGATGCTATAAAAATGGAATTACAAGGAAGTGGAAGTACTATTGGCTATCGAGCGATGTGGCAAAGGCTTGTTAGTGATCGTGGTCTTGTGGTAAACAAGGAGACTGTCCGATCCGTTTGGCCCTTAAAGTACTTGATCCTGCTGGTGTGGGATCCTGACTATTAAGGCATCGATTACAAAGAAGAACTTACAAGGTACCAGGTCTAAACTACATTTGGCATATAGATGGGTACGACAAACTTAAGCCATTTGTTTTTTGTATACATGGCTGTATTGATGGCTACAGTAGACGTATAATGTGGCTGGAGGCGGGAGTTACAAAAAACAACCCAGTTGTTATGGTGAGGTATTTTATTAATTGCACCAGCAGGATCAAGTACTTTAAGGGCCAAACGAATCGGACAGTCTCTTTGTTTACCACAAGACCATCGCTAACAAGCGTAGCCAACAGTAGTTCCACTTCCTTGTAGTTCCATTTTTATAGCATCTATAACGGTTGTTGAAGAACTTCGACCACCGTACCTCTCCGATGAAGACCGTTTCTTGAAAGTATCCGTTTCAGCTGACTAAGACTAAGCTGTATCCCATGCAGCATGACAAGCCCGGGGGGCGGGGGGTACTCCTGTTTGTGACGTATTATTGATGTGCCGCGGGGGTGGGTCAGGGTTTTGAGCTCAGTTTGGGCAGGTAGGGTCAGGGTTTTGACCTGATTTGGGCAGATCAGGGTCAGGATTTGAGTTTAATTTGGGTTCAGGCGAACAATCTATTTCACAGTATTTAAAGAAGGGGCAATCAGGGTTTTTTGCCCCAAAAAGGGGACAATCAGGGTTTTGGAGCTCGGATTTTGGGTCAAACAGGGTCAGGGTTTGAGCCTCTTGGCCTCACATACATACCCATTTTTCATGTAAGTACCGGCCGTTCTATCAAATCATCTCGCGGAGTGTCTTTATTATCTAAAGCCGGTATATAAGAATCTAAAACGGCTTCCGAACGGTATAAAAAAACAAGAAACGCAAGAATAGTCAGTAATAAACGTATCGCCATTTTGGTTACCCCCGCCGTCTGTTTACGGGCCAGCGGTAGCAATTGTCAACTTAATTTGCAATGGTCAACTTAACTTGCAATTGTCAACTTAACGTTTAATTGTCAACTTAACTTGTAATTGTCAACTTAACTTGCAATTGTCAACTTAACTTGCAACTTATTTTGCAACTTAACTGTCAGTAAAAATTGTTGCGAGCATGAGCCGTCTGGGGCTTCGTAAGTTTCAGCGTCATTGGAGCTATTTTTAATTCACTACCCTACAGTAGGGTAGTGAATTAAAAATAGCTCCAATGTAGCCCGAAAACTTCGTCCCAGTGTCAAAAACTAATCAACAATAGTCCATGTAAGAAATGTATACTTTATTTCCAAGATTTCTTCGGTTATAATTAATTACACTATCAACAATACAATTCTGCTTAAAAATATGCAGAAATATCGAGCTTGGCTCTCTGTGCTGTTAGTAGGTAGCGCTCGAAGATTTGCAAATACGACCATTTTAGTGAATACGCTAGAAAGTAGATAAATTATTTCTCTTTTGAGTGATTTTGCTATATTAAGCTCTCAGCTATGTTTCCAGTCTTTCTTTTCCCCTAAACTTGTGAATAAAAGCAATTTGTAGCTCGAATAAGAAACAAAATATCTCGAAATGTCATCGTAAACAAACCAATTTACGGCGTTCCATTTCAATTTTTGGTCATTTTCGCTAGCTTTCTTTTTACTAAAACGTGTGTTTAAAATGTATAAAAAACAATTATTGAATTCGGTTTTCACATGATAGCGAAAATTATCAAGACATCGGTCTGTGTTATCAGCTTTCGGCTTCGGCAGATAACACAGACCTCTGTCTTGATAATTTTCGCTGTCATGCTCAACCTCATCCAATAATTGCTTATTATTAGCTATCTAACAAACCAGAAAATAACCAGTTACGTCGTATCGCGTACCTCAATTCAAGATGCCAAATTGATTCCACCCGGACAACCGCTTCAAATGCACAATGTTACCATTCTGCTTCTCGTGGAGATGAGGGTTGTTCTGCAGCGGTACGGTGGCAGGGAAACAGCTCTCCATTTTTCTCTTCCCCCTCCCACCCAAAGAGAGCCTGGCTAGGAAACAACTACATGTAATTGCCAAACCGTAGAGTACAAATAACCCTAGGCCTATGCTTTTCAGTGCGTGGACATTGCACCGTCATAGTTTGTACTGAATCTAAGCACATGACAGGTTATTTTCTGGTGAATATATAAATTACATGCATATGTAACACTGAATGTCAAATTGTGCCCGAAAATGAATTGCGGTGTACCTGTTATAAGGTTAGAAACATCAACTCGACAAATGCTCTTCAAGGTGTCCTTCAAGGTAGCAATACTTAGGTCTGGTTTTGTGACAGCCAAGAAGTCAAACAGTTTTATAGTTGGGCTGTTTTCTCTGTACAGATCCAACTGATCCCTAACATCCTGTGGAATGTGAAGCTTGACTGCCAAGTGCGGCCAGTACTTGATCACTCTGAACCCTCTGTCCAGACACCAAGACAGCTCATCAAGTAATGGAACATTGTCAATTAAATCCTTCACTGGAATGCCTGTATTAGCAAATATATAACTGAACAAATCCCATACGTACAGTTTGGAGACAAATACTGATGGCTCGCTTGTATACAGGACTTTCATAATGGCCGCCTCCTAATTTGCATTATTTGAAAGCTCAATCCAATGCAATTGTTTTGAGTTTTAGAGCAATGTGGAGAATTGCTGTTGAGCTATGAGCATTTCAGTCTAATGCTGAAAAAACATGAAAGCGAGGCTACAAAGGCCTCCGTTGTTTTTCTCATACAAATCTCTAAGTTCAGCTGGCTGTAACTTCATTGCTTTATAAGCTACAGCACTCAACTTTCACAAGTTCACTAATGTCGACATGCTCTTTCACATGGCAATGTTCATATTTTCTATACATGTGGATAAACTATCGAAACGAGAAATCATATATGCAAATTAGGAGACGGCTATTATGAAAGTCGTGTATTGTGTTACTGCAATAGCGATGTTTCGTGTTGATAAACATTACAATTGGTATGCTAATGTACCAACCATGATTTCAACAAGCCGCTATGTGTCAGGAACCAATGATCTCTGATCTGGTTGGCACATTAATGACAATGGATGACGTGCAGAAGTATCGCTATAGTCTACCCTTATCTCTTAGATAACTCGTGAAATGTCGTGAAATCAGAGACAATTCTGAACATTCTGCAAAATGATGATAACTATCTTGAAGTCCCAGAAATATTTAAGCAACTTGAAAAATAGATTATGATATATTTCTTTCCTTTATGGTATGTAAAATTCCTGTTACGTATACTACTTTTACTCTCCAACACTACTCCTATACTAAATTCATGTAACCATACTTACTGATATCTTCTCTTACTAAGCAGAGAGAATATGTAACATTTACTGATTTATATACTTGTTTATTTTCTTTTTGTGTACTTGCCTCCCGCTTCGAATAGTTTTTTAACTAACTGCGGGTTTGGAAAGTTATTTGTTAAAACATATTGACGTAGTAATAATAAAGTATTGATTGATTGATTGTGATAGCCGAAATGGCATAATAAATATTCGTATTTTTCAGCTAGTCCACTCCCGGTGTCCTAGCGGATTTGGTTCCCCGTAGATGTGTATTTAGGATCGCTACGTGGAAGTGTAGTGATCTCACTGGTTAGCTCAGTTGGTAGAGCACGGTCTAGAGTGCGGGAGGTCAGGAGTTCGAATCCCGGCCGCGTCCTTGGGCAGGGGCATTTATAAGCCGATGGCCTTGTCTCCTTCTACTTCTAATCAGTATTTGAAGGGGACATGAAAGAACCTGTTGTACTACTCGAAAAAGAGAAGGGGATTGTCACCCGGTACAGCAGCCCCCGGGGGGAACTCCCTTATGTGAGGGGTACATGGATGCTCGTCGTACCTTTTAGGGGTCAAAATCAGGAGTTTGGTACCACTTAGGGTATCCACCATCAAACACAGACATTTCTATGTAAAGCGGTACCTTTTAGGGTCGGGTGTCAATTGAACAAAAAAGCTGTTATCAATTTACATTTATATTATCTTTTAGGGGTAAAAAAAAGCTTGAGCCAGGCCCATTGTAGTACCTCTTAGGGGTCAAATCGAAAATGTCCGACGAGCATCCCTACCCCTTTTATATGGGAGTCCCCCCCCCCCCCCCCTCCCCCCCGGGCAGCAGCCTGGCCATTGCACTAACCACACACTCAATATTGTAAACTGCGTGACAGCTATTAGCGCCGTAAGCAGTCCGAAATAATTCACTGACGGGATATGTCAGTAATATGTAAAGCGCCATGAAACTGTCGTGATATGGCGCTATATAAATATGGCCATTATTATTATTATTAAGTAAGGCGCTTGGGTTAATGCCGCTGAAATTGCTATTCGTAGACACAACTGTAATATCTCCTGAGGCCTTGAAACGACTTCTCATACTCATTAATTATTCGGGAGGAAATTGCTTTTTGTTTCGCTGAAAATACTTCGTATAAACAATATCATTCCAAGCTCATTGCCTTTCAAAGAACTGAGTTTTAATTGGAAAAATAGCAGTTGCTTTGTTTGTTTTGTTTCAGAAACTAATACATGATTTGCTCATTGTTATGCGTTTCAAGGAAGTAGAATTTGAATTGCAAATGTTCACAAAAAGCTCGGATTTGAAAGTTTAGCGCCAGTTCTTCATGCCTTCACGGGAAGAGAGCGACAGTGATGAAGATTTTCGTCTGTTGAAACGCGTTCGTAAATGTCATTCTGGTAAAGAGGAGAAATACATGTCAGTATCGCTGTTCCCTTATCTACTCGCTATAAGAATCAATGGGCAGTGAGGTTATTTGAAGACTTGGAGGCGCGAAAGAAAGAGAAAAACGTTTCCAATTTTTGAACAAACGAGCTTGAATGTGCAGCTAGAAACTATCGAAAGACTCGAGTCGGATTGGGAGAAAATGAGTGCCACATCGCTTAATTTCTGGATTGAGAAATTCATACAGGAAGTTGCAGATAAGAAAGGCGATCGATATCATGCTCGAACCTTGTATCAGATTGTTGTTGGCCATTTGATTGGAGTCAAGTAACAGAACAGATTCTAACATGCTGGATAAATCTAATTTAATGGTGAGTATTGATTGTGTATTTATCACCTTTTTATGCGGTAATGTTATGTTCGTATATTTTCTGGAATGGTTGTGTCTTTTAACAACAACAACAATAATACTTTTATTCACTCAAGCGAATTAGAGACAGAATAGAGAGTATATAAATTTCTTTTGCTAGAGTTGGTAAACCTGAAAAAAAAAACATGGGGCCTTATCTAGTCAGGTTTACCTCAGCGGCAATTACATGTCTGTTCTTATTACAATGACATGCAAATTAGTTAAACCATGAAGCTAGGCAGTGCAGGATGATAATGTTGAATAAGTGTATTTTTAGTAACCAGATCGGGATAAAGTGCCCGTTACCCGAAAACACATTTTCTAAGTAATGTTTAAAGTCCGACAATGAGGACTGGACGGGGATTTCAAGTCCGCGCAATTTGTTCCAGTCCGAGGCGCAGCCGAGGACTGGAACTAATTGCAAGGACTTGAAATCCCGTCCAGTCCGAAATTGGAGGACTTTGAACGACTTCAACTCCTCATTAATTATTCGGGAGGAATCAAAGACAAATAAAAGTTGCTGGTAGTTTAGTATTTTGCAAGGAAAACTAAAAAATATCGAGAAAATAGGGCTACAAATTCTTTTAATCACTGTTATTATGAAGAGCAAAGTTAATTGAACAATCAGTGCTATTCAATTGCATGGAATTTGAAAGGAAATTGTTTAATCTGATCAATAAAAGAGTAATTATGCATGCCATGATGTTTTTCAATAATTTATTCGTAGTAACTGGAAAAATTTCCAGTTACTGGAACAACTTGTTCCAGTAACTAGAAACTTTTCCAGTTACTGCTAGGAGGACTAGACCAGGTATCCAGTGTCCTCAAGGGATTAAAATCAGACCATTGGATTGGCTGAATACCTCGTGAATAATTAATGAGGACTTGAAATATTAATTAAAAACGAGATTTTGTATTATTTAGTGATACCGTGTAGGAGTTTAATTTTGCGGGAGTTAATTTTTGCGGATTTTGCGAATTTCCTTCGATCCGCAAAAAAAAAACTCCCGCAGCAAAAAAACTCCCGCAAAATTTTCCGCCGCAAAAATATACTCCCAGAAAAAAAAAAGTCAATCTTGTTTTAATGGTTATATCGGGTTAACAGCAACTTTTTAACATTGAACATAATAGGAAACGCCAGCCAAAGTTAATAAAATATTTTCTTCTTCTCACATAGCCGGCTTCTCACGGAAAAACGTACTTTCCCGCTTCTGTGTCACGTTCAACGTTAGTTGTCGTAAATAAAGACTGACAACATACAGTCAATTCCAAAGTACATGTACGCAATGGATTAATCTACATACTTAATTCCTGCAGCAAATAAAGCGTGCTCTCATAACTCCGAGGCGACCGGCACAACAGGCATCTGTATTCCCGATTCAACTCCAGACACGTCCTCAAAAGAAAAGGAGACTGTTATATAAACATGATTTCCTTTCATAACTACATATATGTTATAATAATCGACTAATACGTTTTTACAAGAACGTACAATAATTCCCTCAGGTTTTGTCGTTGTTTATGTTCATGTTGGCGCTAGAACAACAACTATAGAAACTTCCCGTCGAAATTGTAAGTCAGGAAGTAAAATTTCAATTTAATACCGATACTGCCTTGAATTTTATTTATACAGAAATCCGCAAAAATTTCCTCCCAGCAGAAATTTTAGCTGTCTCGATCCGCAAAAATTTCCTCCCGCAAAACAAATTGAGTCGGCAATCCGCAAAATTTTCCTCCCGCAAAAATTTCGTCCTACACGGTATTATAAAACGTTTTGTGAATAAATATTATAAGTTATATTATAACAGCGTTACAACTGGCAGCGTGACTTAATTACATGTCATTGTACCCTTTTTTAGATCACTATCTCTACTTTATATGCCACACCCAAAATCCTTTGTTGCAAGTGATGAATAAATCCCGTATCTCGCTGAATTACGTATTATGCAAGTGGCAATAAGTAGTTATACGTAATTCTCTGATTAGTATTTGATAGAGCGGATTTCGATTGAGTGTCAGTGTTTTGCGTTTGCTCAGTTTTCCTATTGACTTTGGAAAATGTTTTGTGATTATCAGCCAATCAAGTGCTAAACTAAAACCAAACATGTTTTGGTCCATCACGCCATCCACGATTGCGTTCGTGATTGGTTCAAGAAAAACCAATCGTGAATTACTTCAGTTCGTGATTGGCTCATTGTGTTTTCACTAGTTTGCTCCTGTGATTGGTTCTGTGATTACGTTCATGCAAGTGCAATGACCCGATATGAGAGCTCATTCTAATATTTATTTTTGGGTTGAACGGCATAAGATAAATTGGTTAATCAAAGTCCACTCGTGTGACATGGGATTGATCATCGTGAGTAATGCTTAACAGCCACTCGGGCTTCGCTCTCGCGGTCGTTATGCATTACTCGCGATGATAAATCCCATATCACACGAGTGGACATTCATTAACCCTTTCTTGTGAAGGTGGTTTCAGCGCGGATTTCCGTCAAATTCCCGAGGGACAGGAGCTCCAGGTATATTGTATGGCTAAATTGGATTAAAAACACAATTAAAAAAAAGTATTTGATAATAAGGAAATTCAAGTTGTGTTTGTTAAAGTCTGTGTTTATTAAAGTACAAGTATCATGTCAATATATATATGTATATTATATATTGCACTATTGCTGGTTTGCAATCAATCCCCAGAGATTCAGTTAACAAAGACGTGGCGGCCATGTTTGTTGAATCAAACAAATAAATATTTTGGTTTCATGGTTGATCGAACGAGGAATCTTTCGTTATACGTCAACCAAGATGGCGGCGATGACGTCACGTGAAAATTGTTTCTCTTGCAGATTTCTCTTTCAGCTGTGAGCTTGTTTGAGTGAAATTTTCTTTGAAATATCCTCGTTTTACTCTGCTTTATCATTCCTGTCGCTTTATTCGATGCACTAGTAGCGATTGTAAGACGCTGAGTGGCCTAAGGATGGACTAACCGATTTGATAAGGCTGAATGCGAAGAGGAGTTGGCGTGTGAGTTGTTCCCTTTACGGACCCAAGAAGCTCCTGAAGACAAGGCTTGTAAAAACATTCCGTCAAATCACTCCAGTGGCCAAGGACAGAAACCACGTCACATTTATTCTTGCTTTTCTTTAGAAAATAATCGTTTGGGGCATCATCTTCTTGGTGATCTGTATAGGTCCGCAAATGATCCCCAAAATGGACCGCAAATGATCCCGCTCCGCAAATGATCACCAATGGGGACCGCAAATGATCCCGTGAAAAAAACATGGAATGGCATGGATGTTTTTGCCACTGGATAGTGGATCTGTACAGGACCGCAAATGATCCCAAAAATGGACCACACTGAGTGATCCCGGCTCGCAAATGATCCCTATTCGGGGACCACACATCATACCGCGAAAAAAAATGAAGAATGGCATGGAATCTGGTCGTTGGATTAGAAATCAAAATATTCGCATCAAGTTATTTTTCTTTTTCATACAAACGGTACCTTCCACGGTGGCTCGTAATGACCAATTTCTTTTATTTTTCTAATCCTGGGTTAATTAATTAATTTTCAGATGTTTTTATAGTTTTTCTTAATTGGGAGTATTCTGAATCAAAGTTAAAATTAAAGAAATTAAAGTTAAGTACTGTTTAAAACACGAACAGCAGTGTTTTATGAAGTTTAAAAATTCGAGGGCGAAGCCCGAGAATTTTTAGACTTGATAAAACACGTGCTGTGAGTGTTTTAAACGGCTTCAAAAACGCTTTAAGAATGCAATGAAAGAAAGACGCACATCTCAAGGGAATGGTTACTTAATGAACCATTGAACCTTTGTATTCACAACGCCATGCAAAATATTCGAGTAATCACCGCCTGCAATTACGAACATCTCAAGGGAATGATATGAATAAATTACCATACTATGTTGTTTGAAGCGGCATTTCACAATGCAAGAAGAATCTGCACTTGAAGGATTTGGTGTCGTGGTTTACCTCGATAAAGTTCAAGACTTGGAAAGCGACGTGACTGACATGACGGCAGACTCTAAAGTTTTGACTCCGGCACAAAATATGTAAGTTTAATGCACGTTTTTATAATTTTACGGCTTTGAGTTTGGTTTAATAATTGGAACTAAACAGTGGCTCGGTAAACAAGTAATGGTAGTTGGATAACTTCATTTTAAAAATATTATCTGTTTATCTCGGTAGTCTGCTGATATTAGTAAATTTAGTGCAAAATTTATTATCTAGGTACATTATGTTCCGTGTACTTTTTGCTATCTTTGGGTCTTTATCAGTGAATTCTTAATTAGGATGAAACTTTATATAAAATTTCATGTTCATTAATATTCTTTATATAAAACGTTCATCCTAATTAGCAATTCAGTGAGAAAGCTGAAACATCAATAGAAATTCCATTGTCTCAATCATTAACCCCGTTTCCCTCTGGGACAGAATTCAAATCCCTCCGCGGGCCTTTTAGAATGATGAGATTTTATCAGGTATAAAGGAGCATGCACGTGACTGATTTGCTTCATCGGATTGGACAAAATGCTCATTAATTATTCATGAGTTTTTGAAGAATAAATAAACCACAGTATGGTGGCTCGTTTGGGCCATTAAAAAAAAAATTAACCCGTCATTTTTTCAAATACACACAAAAAATTTTTGCCCAACAAATTTAATTAATCCTATTAATTAAAGTTTCTCAGTAATCCAGAGTCCTTCGTCGACCGTTCTTATTACCAAAAACCGGTTAACCTCGGGAACTGTACTAAAATACTAAAATGGTTTGAATCGTATCTTTTTGGACGTTCTCAATCAGTAATTATAGGTAACACTGTATCTTCGCCTCGTTTTCTGGAATATGGTGTACCACAAGGATCAATACTTGGACCTCTCCTGTTTACACTCTAGATGGCTCCACTCCAAGACGTAATTTGTCATCATAACTTAAACTGCATGTTCTATGCTGATGATACACAACTATACATTGCTATAAATCCAAATAATCAATCTACTGCACTTGACACTCTTCGCAGCTGCGCAGAAGATGTTATGTCATGGAACACTCAAAACATGCTACTATGTAATGCAGGGAAAACAGAAGTTATTCATTTTACATCTCGCTTTATGAAAAACCCTACTATTCAGAATTTTCGATTTACCAACACCAGGTGCCATCGTGCCAACTGATAAAGTACGCAATCTTGGAGTTATGTTAGACAAGAACTTAAACTTTACCCAGCATGTTAATTAAATTTGTAAAAAAGCTATTTTATCTATAAGGGCTATTGGGCGCATACGGAAATATCTTTCCCAAGATAACCTTAAAGTACTAGTAAATGCCTTTATTATCTCACGCTTGGACTATTGTAACAGCCCTCTATACGGTCTACCAAAATACGAAAAAGATAAACTGCAACGTGTCCAAAACACAGCTGCATGTCTTATCACTGGAGTCAAACGCTATGATCATATCACACTTGTCCTTAAAGGCTTACACTGGTTACCGATTGATTCACGTATAGACTTTAAAATTCTGCTTACAACTTACAAGATCATTCATGGCCTATTTCCACCATATTTGTCTACCCTCCTAGAAGAATACCGCCCTACTTACAATCTACGCTCGTCCAGTCACTCCCTCCTTAATACCCCTCCTCAAGAACAGTAGCATATGGACAACGTGCCTTCTCCCTCGCTGCTCCCAAATTATGGAACTCTCTGCCGAACTACATTAAATTATCACCTTCAGTATCAAATTTTAAAACTGCTCTAAAAACTTATCTTTTCAAGAAAATATACATGTAGTGTCACTTTTTTTTATTACATCTAATTATTCTTATCCATGGCCTTCTTATCCATCCGTGTACAGTGTATGTTAGTATACACATATTTAGTATTTTAACATTACAACTATGTTTACCTAAATCATAGTTAATAGAGTGGAATGGTTATGAAACCCAGCGACCTTCTTTGTTATATGTCTTTGTTAGCTTTTTTCAACCACTACCCTGCACAAAACACAATAGAAATTCCAATGTGTTAATTAATCAGCCAATAGAAACGTGTGAGTTCAGTCGTTCAGGGGACGCTAATGAACTATGACCCTGCACAATCTTTTGTCTTGCCCCCTTCCAACATATATCGCAGCGCCTTTGTTAGCCCCTTTGAAGTTTGCCGGGTTTCATAACCATTCCACTCTATTAACTATGCCTAAATGTATAAGTAATTCGTAGTAATATTTATTTAGCATTTGTTTTTCCAATTTTCATCATGTAAGCGCATTGTGATTTTTAAATGCGCCATAAGAACATTGTTATTATTATTATTATTATTTTAATCGAATCGGGTCAATTATTCTAAGCACGTTGCATGGCACTACCCAACACACGCTAGTCCTAACAAGGACGAAACAGGTGTACATGGTTGCCACTCTACGGGTAATAAGATGTGAGCATGCGTATTAGACGCTAGCTACGTCATAGCGTGTGTTGGGTAGTGCCATGCAACGTGCTTGGTTCAATTATTCTGACTCAATTTTGTTTTCATATCTCATCCTGCTTGTCAGTATCTCCTATTTACAACACACAAAGAAACAATTTCAAAGCAATAGCAAAAGTGAGCGAGCACAATCGCGCCTTGTTCACGAGTACTGCGAAGGCTGTCAAGATTGGACACCGCCGCTCTGTTGACAAACCTAACAAATCTAAAGCTACTGCTGTCTCGGGTCATTTTCTTACTAACAACCATTGCCCTAATGACATGCAATTAATTCCCTTAGAACTCATCCACTCTAATAGAGATGGCGTACGCAAGGCTCGCGAGGCATTTCTTATTGATAAAGGACAAACATTAGAACCTAAAGGCATGAATAGAAAGGAAGAAATGTAATTTTATACTTCTGTCTCTACTTAGTTTTCTATCACGCCCACTCATCACTTGTAATGTTATCTCCTAGTCTCACATTCATGTTTTCAAAATTTAAAATTTAAAATTTGTAACTAACGGTTTCTTGCCATATACTTGTGAACCCTGAAGAAGGTTGGCCGTGCCAACCGAAATATCGGTAGTAATTATATATATTTCCCAGTAACCGTACAATCAGCCTTTCATCTTGCCTTGATGGAGATTTTGATGGACATGTTTTAAAGGGGGTTCCCGGGGGGGGGGGGGGGGGGGGGTACTCCTGTTTGTGACCTATTATGTATGTGCCGCGGGGGTGGGTCAGGGTTTTGAGATCAGTTAGGGTCGGGGTTCAGTACTTTTTAGGCATCAGGGTTTTTTCCCCCAAAAAGGGGGCAATCAGAGTTTTGGAGCTCGGATTTTGGGTCAAACAGGGTCAGGGTTTGATCCTCTTGGCCTCACTTACATACCCATGTTTCATGTAAGTCCCTTCATTTTTCTTTCATTCATACTTTAGATCCACTATCCAACGGCAAAAATCCATGCCATTACATGTTTTTTCACGGGATCATTTGCGGTCCCCATTGTGTATTGGGGATCATTTGCGGAGCGGGATCATATGCGGGCCTGGGATCATTTGCGGGCCAGGATCATTTGCGGGCCAGGATCATTTGCGGACCTGTACAGATCTCTGTTCAACGTGACTCCATCTCTGTACCATTTTGAAATGGTTGACCCGAAGGCCTCGTTTTCATGAGGGCTGATGGGTAAACCCGCTGATCATTTGGCTCAGCCGTAATAACAGCTATTGTGACATCACAAGATGAAGCAATCCCACAATAGACCTAAGTCAGCTTGCCTGTTTGTTGTCCCATTTCAGACCACGTGACTTTTCCTTTGAGTAATGTTTGTTGTAGTTTTTCTGTATCCCAAGAGGAAATGAACCAATTTCTATAATTGGAAAACAAAGCACTGAATCCTCTGAAGGGGAACTATCCCGTGGTCTGAAATGTGGCAACAAACAGGCAAGCTGACTGCATTTATTTCGGACGTATTCAGGCGTTTCCTATTACGGGTCTTATACAACAGCATTAGTTTGAGGCGTTTTACTCGTTCAGGAAAAGGAATTATTTTCAAGTCCTTAAAAACCGTTGGAGAAGGGGTATCCCATGGGGCATCTAAAATTATCCGAGCTGCTCTTTAATTTTCTGCAGGCGGTCCATATATAGCTTCGCAATTCGCTTGAGAAGTTGTTCCCCAAATTGTGGATCCATATAATGTCCATGATGGACTGGGCGAGTGTGGTTTAATAGAGTATAATTCTTGCTTTTGGTGTTAGAAACTGTTTTGTTCTTCTGAGGAGGCTGAGTCTCTTGGAGATCTTGCCCTTAACATACTCGATATGGGTGTACCAAGAAACTGCTAGTGTCGAGATAGATCCCAAGTAAGATGAGGGAGATATGGGCATGTACTTAAAATCACGTGACCGATGACGTCATCGTTACGTCATCACTACGTCATCACCACTAGGTGCTTGATATGATAGGGACCCACTACCATGTCTGTCAGGTTTGAGCAGGCTGGCAGGGATTAGAAATGAGGGAGATGTGGGCATGTACCTAAAATCATGTGACCTATGACATCATCATTATGTCATCGCCACTAAGTCATTGATAGCAACCCACTACCATGTCTGTCCAGGTTTGAGCCAGCTGGCATTAGAAATGAGGGAGATACAGGCATGTACTTAAAATCATGTGACCGATGATGACATCGTTACGTTATTTGTGGGAACCCAATACCATGCCTGTCCAAGTTTGAACTGTGTGGCATTAGAAAAATGAGGAAGATATAGGCATGTACTTAAAATCATGACTGACAGATGACGCCATTGTTATGTCATCACCACTAAGTGTTTGATAGGGACCCACTACTGTGTCTGTCCAGGTTTGAAGTGTCTGGCATTAGAAATGAGGGAAATATGGGCATGTACTTAAAATTTTGTGACCGATGCATGATGTCATTGTTATGTCATCACCACTAAGTCATCGATAGGGACCCCACTAGCTACCATGTCTTTCCAGGTTTGAAGTGTCTGGCATTAGAAGGGCACCGTCAATACATCTTCTCC